>CM051381.1:4375321-4975321 GCA_028015245.1 Cardamine occulta
TTCATGATGATTCTTTTTATAAGAATCCAAAAACCAAAAGTCTAACAACTACTTTCTATAATGTTATAGAGGCATAGACCATTAGTTTCTACACCTTGAATTACTGGATTTTTTTTTTTGGTTTTACATTAAACTTGTAACCGATTTTTTTTTAAGATCTAAGGATCCCCCAAAAAAAGAAGAAGTTTAAGACCCATTAATAGTGATCAGATTTTTTATTACTAATTTAATGGATAACTCAAACTCCTCAGCTTAACATCATATTTAAAGGATTTTACCACTAATATTTGAGGTTCTCTTGATGGGCTCAAAAATATGTAATGCAATTTCAACTCGAAATCAACTTTCCCTTGTTTGAATTTAGATTTTATTTGATTTGAAAATTCTGCCATAATCCGGATTTAAACCCAGTTATATCTCTTGCCACTGTTATACTACATGCAAATGCAACATAAGCAAATACATTTATTAAAGAAGAAGAAAACATTAGCAAATAGTACAAAGAACCATTTGCTATAAGCCTTATTTTAATGGGCCAAAAAAGCTTTCAAGCCCATTTAGTTCTTAACCCTTAAGTTGATCGTAATGATGTTGCACGTTGGTTCTTTAGTTTTGTATGAACTGAAATGGTTATTGGAATTTCATTTAGTAAACTGTATGGATTTTTAAGAACACGTTTACACAATGACATACTAATTTTGGCAAAGAAAAAAAAAACTATTTTTATCGGCATGGCAGAGTATGTACTATCTATTTGATTGGGATATAGAATCATCGAAAATTCACCACCAAAAAATTAGATCTACTGACTTGATCATTAACTTCATCAAATTGACGATTGGCCACCGTGCATCAAGCTTCAGAGATTTCACGCCAACTCATGCCTTTGAGATAATCCAACTTTGGTTCTCTACCAGTTGCAATTGGTTCTAACTTCTTCTATTGTTTCACACGACTCTTTGCAATTGTCTGCAAAGAACTGCTTCGTTTCCTTGGAAAGATTTGGAGAAACATTTAAGATTTTTGGTTCAGTCATTAGTACTTCCGTCGTTAGTCAGTTCAGTTACATGGCTTAGCCCGCTTAGGTTTTTTGTTTTGTACTTTGGTTTAGTTTTGTAAACAAGGCTTAATTCCAATCAAAACAGTGCATGGGAACATATATGCTTGTAATATCTTCTTTTCTCATGCGTTTAAGTATTTACCGTATAAAATCTTTTATATAAAATATTTTTTTTAACGAATTACGGATGTTACGAAAAAATATTTTTTAATCTTTCTTTTAAAAACATAAATAAATTCCGTTGATCCAAAATTTTTATAAAAATGTATGTTTTCCATTGATTAAATTTATTATTTATCCGTTGAAATATTCTTAATAATCACGTACGTATTAATCGACTATTTTGCATAGAAAAATTCACGTATATAATGGATGTTCAACACCTTTCTAATATCAAATTTTGATACCGACATGTTTTATGGATCTTCAACAAGATTGTGAAGATCGATGAATTGATGATTTTCTGCTAAACCCACAACATCACTCGTTACAACTGCTTAAATCTTTAGCAATACTAGGAGATGATCTAAAGGACTGACCGAAAATGAAAGGCCTCGACAAAACTTTCGTAACGTTTGAGATTTTTACATGCCCTTCATAAATGGAAGACAGACTATTTTGCATGTTCGTCCAGAGATCTTGTATTCAATAATGAAAACAAATATATTATCTTACATTTTACATATGTCTTGTGAGGTGCACCGGAAAATATATAAATTGATACATTTAATATAGCACAAGGGACATGGATGGGTGTTTAAAAACAAGAGTCAAAGAATGTACCAACAAATACCAAAAACCTACTAAAAAACAAGATACAACAAAATTACAGAAAGGAGATCCAATAAAAGGGATCTATGATCTATTCTTCTTCTTCATCCCATAATATTTCCTTATTTGGCAAAAACTATTTTTATTTTTTTAATAAAAATAAATCTTTATCACATCACCCATATGTTTGTCTTAATTCTTTTAAACATTAAAATTGTTCTAATCTTATTTCTCCTGATTATGGTACGGATGCTTCTATCTTCTAGGTTTTGACTTTTGTTTGTCTCTCCATGCATATTACATGATCATATCTTTCTTTCTTTCTGTTCTTGATTACAGTTTAGCTGGATTAATCCAGTATTGTAATGTAGTTGACATTCATCCTAAATAATATGTGTCCTCACTTTGTATGAGCTTATGTATTGATTAAGCTGGTGAGTATTGTTTCAGAAGTTTGTCTTAAAAACACATACAGTTATATAAATATAGAATAATAATAGCAATAATTAAAGAGGGGTGCATGAACTTTATCCTGTCACAGAGAACATGAGAATTTATCCGAATAAAAAGAGAGATTGGAGAGACATAATAAAAAAGAGCATTGAAGAAAAGATAATATGAAGAAAGTAAAATAAAATATTTATCTTATTTTTCCATATATGAACAATATAATAACTAATAAAAAGAAGAAAAAGATAAAAATGTGTCAGAAGAATACATAGCACTTGTTCAAGAAAATTTAAGATATTATTATAAGAGAGTGATCTATAAAAAAAACCTTGGAATGAGAATGATCGGGTTAAAAAGGATATTGTAATGGTCAGAAACAATCAGTGGTAATGTTGGGACGATATTAACAAAATATTTACTGTTTTTAACTTATAAATATTTTAATTACTATCTTTATTGTGTCGGAACTCGTCATTGATCATTTGGGATATAAAATTGTGGTGTTAATATGGAGCAAAGGGCATGGATGATGCTTGGGACATGAACACAGCTGTATCACTACCTTGCCTTAGGAGGCAACCTACCCTATTTTTGTTATTCAATTATTAAATATATTTACTTCTAGAATATTATGCTATTTGCTTCCAATATCCAAATATTTGTTATTTTAATATAGTGCCCATCCTCAACTAAATAATACTTACCCTTTATTAAATAAAAAAATACGATGACAATTTTTTTTAATAAATACATCAGAATAAAAAAAACTCAGTAGTAATTAATGACCAGTACATACTAAACTCCATTCTAGATTTCAAGGAAATATATTGACTAGTTTATAAGTTTTATTTTATTAATTTTGGAGGTTTCATATAAAATCACATCAGATAGGCTCTTTGCATCTTTTGTATTTGGTGAAAATGATGAGACTATATGTCAAAGACATAAAGATTTTACTTAAGTAAGCAAATCGTTGTAGGCGTTTTAAAGTTGCATTTTTGGTTATAAAAAAATATTATTATTTAATTTTTTTATTAGTAACATTTTTAATTGGGCCTCGATCTTAACGGCATTTATTCAATCAATAACGTAATGAATGACATGAGTGCTTTTGATAAAACAGTTCAATAAATAAATAAAATTTTCCAAAAGTCCTCGAGAGACAACAACAACAACAAAAAAATAAAGTACGAAGAAGCCTTCGAATCTTGGTTAAGAAATTTAGATTCGATGGGAAGGAGGAGTGTTTAATTCTTACAGTGACTTTGTGGAAGTAAAAAGGTAGAAAAGGGAAAATAGCATCTATTTTTGTTACTTTCAAAGTTGGTTTCTTGATTGAAAAAGTGAGCACAGAGAAACGTCATCGTTTCGTTGGTTTCCTTGCATGTTTCAGTGTCAACATAAGAGGGTAAAACCAAGTCCAAAGCAACTTACTGTGTCTGTCTATTTTTGTCTAATTATAGGGAAGAAGAAGAAATCAGTATACATTTAATTAACAAATAAACAAAGAGTAATTGTTTGATGTATCAAATGTGACGTCAAAATAACTTTTTTTTTTCTATGTGTGAAAAGAAAAAAATGATGATTTTGCATAAATTAAGCCAACCATTAATCTTGATTGAAGATAGTGAGGTTTCGATGTCTTTTGGACTTATGCTTTTTTAAGGATAGAGTCATTTATTAACTTGCTTACTGAAATGCTTCCTCGTTAACTAATTTAAGTTACTACTTTCTCTTTCTTTTGTTCTTTATTTATTTGTCAACAAACACAGCGAGTTCACGTAAACTTTTCAAAACAAAACAAACAAATAAAGGAAAAAGGTAAAACCAAACGAAGATCGCAATAAGTCCTTCTCGATCGGTTTTGATAAGCGTGCCATATACTAACGCTCGATGCCAAGTGAGATTCGATTTTATTATGTATAGACAATATAATAAGACGTATAAATTGATTTTTTTTTTTACTACAAATTCTACCAATATATAATGATTTGTACTTCGTACTAAATATTTTATTCCTCTTCTTTCTATTTTTTATAATAATAAATATTGCTAATTCATTATTATCATTTTTTTTATAAAGTTCTGCGATTACATTTGAAGAGGTTATCACATCAATCTACGTTACTAACCAAGACAATGGCATCACGTTAATATTCACATTAATTATTGGATCCAAATTAAAGAATCAAATAAGAAAGAAAAAAAATGTATTCAAGGTAATATCTCGCCGTCGCCTGAAGAACAGATCCCGGCGAAACAGATGGGTTCCCTGGGTTCTGACATATTTCATGTGTATGTGGGGTAGTTAACAACTATAAACAACAAACAATAATATAAAGTTTAGATTAAAAAGGGGGGGGGGGGGGGGGGAAACACTATAAGACTAATGTTCAAAGTAATTATTATTTTTAAAGATCTAGTATTCGAACCGATATAAACCCTTTTTTTTTGTTTACACACAAAAAATAAATTATAATTGTAGGAATAGGAAAATTCATGGTGACTGCCTCAATGGTGAGAGCGGTTCATGCACCTTTGATTTGTCCAGAGGCGCCTTGGTTACTCGTGGGTCCAACATCCCACTGGTTTATGAAACGTGGACGGTCGATCTAGACAAAGGGTAAATCTCTTCTTAAATCTACGGTCAATATGACTTTAAAATGAACTAATTTTCCATTCATTACCTAAATTAAATGACATGCATGCATAGCGATTTCGATCAGTTATGGTCTCTTGCTAGTTGCGATGATTCTAGACAAAGTCGATATATAACCCTAATTAACTGGTTTTAGACAATATAAATAACTTCTATATGTTTTGACCTATATTAGATATAACTTCATCTATAGTTTGATAAAATTAACGCCATGCTTAAAATAAACAATATAGTCAATGCATGGAGGGTTGGATTGGAACATCCATGTTAAAGCAAGAAAACATTTTTCAACAGCTAGCTAGTATGCATACATACGATATTTGTGTGAGTAAAAAGTTCACAAAGGGTGTAAAATAGAGAGAAAATAATCATAATTGTTGTGTATATTTATTATAATAAGCTAAAAGAATAAGAATGGGCCACAAAGTGCTATATAAATCCATCACTTCCTGTTATATTGCTGAATCTCTGATTGGTAGTAACAGTTTACATTTCGCACATAGCTCTTCCTCTCTCTTCCATCATCATCGCTACTAATTCAGAAACACAAAACCCTAGATTTCAAGCTTTGTCAGTCCATCTTCTTCTTCCTCCATACCTTATCTCACCAGCTTCTCCATATCTCTCAAAGAAAACGAATCACTATAAATTCCAAAAAATAAGATAATGGATAATACCGACATTCTAATGAACATGATGATGCAGCAGATGGAGAAGCTTCCTGATCAGTTCTGTAACCAACACCCTAACCCTAATTCCCATAACTTCATGATGGTCTCCGACTCCAACACTCACCCATTCTTCTTCAACCCCATCCATACCCACCTCCCACTTGACCCAACCATCTCTCACCACCACCAACCAGGTTTAAATTTCCGGTACGCTCCCTCCACGTCATCATCTCTCCCGGAAAAAAGAGGAGGAGGCAGCGACAACGCCAACATGGCGGCTATGCGAGAGATGATCTTTCGAATAGCCGTGATGCAGCCAATACATATTGATCCGGAAGCTGTGAAGCCACCGAAGAGAAAGAACGTGAAGATCTCTAAGGATCCACAAAGCGTAGCGGCTCGGCATCGAAGGGAGAGGATAAGCGAGCGGATTCGGATTCTACAGCGGCTTGTCCCTGGTGGAACCAAGATGGACACGGCGTCGATGCTCGATGAGGCTATCCATTACGTTAAGTTTCTCAAGAAGCAGGTGCAGTCTCTGGAGGAGCATGCGGTGGTTAACGGCGGAGGAGTGACGGTGGCGGCCGGAGGAGCATTGACGAGTGTTGGTGGAGGATATGGAGGAAAAGGGTGTGCGATTATTCGGTCTGATCATCACCAAATGCTTGGAAATGCACATATTCTTAGATGATTATCATGATTTTAAAAATATATTTCATATATATTAATATGAAGAGAAAAAAATATTCTAGAGGGGAAAGTGAATTTAATATCTATGAGGGTATTTTCTCTATTTTTAAATGGTTTTATCTTTCCGGGTATCGATAATGTTTGGGATGGTTAATTAAAAGTCAGACTTGGGTTGTAGAGAATAAGTATTGTAATATTTAATTATCATTACTAAATGAATAAATCCCATGTCACTGATCATGCGACATATTTTAGCCTTCAGACATCTAGTTAAGTTTCGTGAGTTGAATATTGCTTTCTGTCTTGTTTCTAATGTAACAAGTGTGTTAATGTATATGTCATTGTCATATCGTACTTGTTCTAGTACGTTCTTGATGCATAGGTGTAAGATTTTGTGAGCCAACTTTGTAGACATATTTTTCTTTTGACATCGTAAGCCAACTTTCAAGACAACAATTTTGGCGGACAAAATAAAAAACAATATTTCATTTGTTTAATTTAATTATTGTTTAAGATTTTTAACTCTTATTATAAGATTAAAATTATGTGCTACTTTTATATCGTGTAAGATTCTGCAATTCTTTAATACAATAAGTTTTATTTGCAAATGTAAATATTATATATTAAATGATTTTGATGTCAGATCAGATGGGTGAGCTCTTATTAAATGATTTTTTATGAAGCAAAAGAAATGATTTAGAAAGTAAACTACAATATATAGTGATTTTATGATTGGTGAGCTCAGACTATTATTTTCTACACAGTTATAAAATTATAATAAAAACGGAATAATATAAAAGTAGTTACGTAAAATTATATGTTAACTAGTTCTCTTCTTGGTTTGATAAATCGTTTTCTAATTTTAATTTAACATAGTAGAAACTAGAAAGGGATATTGTATTTTGACCAAAAAAAGAAAAAAAAAAGAAAAGAGAGAAAGGGATATTGTATTATTATCTTACTGTATACATAACTGTTTATCTTTTGAACAGTGTATCTCATACAATTTGATCCCTTGATGATTTTTTTCTTGCTTCTATATAAATTTCTCGGAACTTGAATCTACAACATTCATTAAAGAAGATGGAGAAACCCATCTGATCTGACATCAAAACTTTTAAAGATATTTTATAGCTGTATATCACAATTTCACAAACCAGAGAGAGCGTACATATTATTGTGTCGTGTCACAAGGTAAGCCTAAAAAGACCCGTTTTACAAAGATAAGCCCATTAAGGTCACAACCAATATGAATGACCAAAGGCCTTCCACACAAGGCACATCACATATGAGAGAGTTTTTTTTTTGTCGTAACATAACAATGACTGTACAAATTAGTAGTAGACTATATTTAAATGCCGTATATATTTCTTTGATAACAAATTTACATCAAACGTAAATCGGGAGCGAATTGCAAATGATTGTTGATAGACTAAGAGCATCCTGAGTGATCTATTACGAGGTTAAACCTAATTAACACCTCGTCCAATCCCTTATAGAAACCTTTTTATACGAGACATTAATATGTTTTGATACATTTCTCTTTGGTCGAGGGGAAGCCTTTCTTTCACCACATTCTACATATTTTTTTTCCAGTTCCAGTTGTTGATAAAAACCTTTTTACATTATTTGTGTGTGTGTGTGAGTGTTTTTTTTTCAAATTTTTTTTTTTTGATTTGAAGTGACTATATAAACGTCCGATGGGCCTCTTATAATATTGAGATACTATTAGGCCACAATATATGGATCTGATACTATTATCGTAGATTAGAGCCCACCACAAGATGGAAAAAAAATCCTGAGCAGCCAGTCAATGATAAAACTCTTCTTATCCGTGTGACTTGAGAATAGTGTAGCGACGGCTTTTATCTTTTTGGAAACTTTCAAACAAAACAAAAACATGTTTAAAATTTTAAAATATCCTTTTGACTAAATTTTAACAATAGGAAAAAAAAACCTGTTTAAATTGATGTTCATGCACTTGGTTTCGGCCGCCCATTTTGGGCTTGGCTTGAGACGGCCTAATTCTAAATGTATCAACTCAGTCAATGAAGTGGATACAAAACACTGTTTTCAATCCCTGTCCTCGATCCATCTCGTAAAATTGACCGTAAAGCAATCCATATTCCAAGGAATATTCGGAAACCTTGAATCATGCTTATCTTTAGAGGGATAGGGACCCCATGTATTAGCTTTGACAAAATCGATTCCACTTACCACGTCAAGTTGAATGGCTTATTTTGGATTCTTATTTTCTTATATGCGATTAGTTTTGGGCATTTTGGTTTCCCGTTTCTTAAGGATCAACGGGTGCTATTACTTTATCATTATTAACATATTCGAAAAATTCAAAACGTTTCTCTTTAGATGCAATGTTTTTTAATTGAATTATGTCTAAATACAACAAAAAAAAGGAAGACTTATTTAGGATTTTTTGGCAGAACAAAACACGTATATATGTTTCTGCATTAATCAATATGATGTTTTGAGCTAATATGACGTCTACATATATACTAAAACTGGATTTTTTATTCTATTTCCGTGATTATTATAATTATCACAAAAACGTGAACGGAATATTTACTGCATGATTGTGTACAAATCTATTGTCCCAAATCATTGATAACAACACTATTTATATTCCATCAATATCGATTATAGACGTCCATTTTTTATTAAGTAGCTAAGAAAAAGAGAATTAAAACTATTATAACCCGGTGTTATTTACGAAATTAAATGTTAACTATACTTGAATTTTAGTTTTTTTTTAATATCATTTTTTCATTTCTAATGTAGTTTTTAAAACAAAAATTCTAATTAATCTTCTATCTAAAGTTAAAACTATTTGAATTTTAGTCAATATCTATTAAATAGTGGCATAGTAAATAAGGATAAATTGATATAATTACATTTTTTCTTAATTTGTGTGAAAAATATTAGAATAACATTCTTTAAAAAACGGAAGAAATATGTCTTATTTAATAAATTAGCAAGTTGTGTGGTAGGAGTAGGGCACATGCTTTTAGATATGAAAAACTAAGACAATAAAATCTTCTATCCGTAAGGCTCACGACTTTGTTCCATTCACTAGACATCTCCAATTTGATAGACCGTATTTTTTTTTTTTTCAGAAACACAAGTAGGACGATACCATTTGAATCTATGATTGATGCATATCGTCGCTCTCACTTCTATAGCACCATAAAAAATAAAAATCAAAGTACACATCTAGACTTAAAGCTGGCATAAGTTTTTCTCGAATTTTAATTTACAGTAGTGGTTTACATAATATCATTCTGTATTATTAAAATTAGTACTATATTGTTAATATGTAAGGAGCACCTATTCAATAAAAACAATGTAATTATAAAACGACTCGGAAATAACAATAGCATGCGTTAATACCAAGCGACGGTTGAAGACTCTATAATGTGTAGGATACAGAAGAATCATAGAAATCTTCATTGTTGTGTACAACAGAAATCATTCGAAGCAGATAGAAAAAAAGAAGGTATAAACTACAATAAAGTAGCCGAAAGAAAAAAAAAGAAAAGAAAAATCGGAGTATGTGATTGGTTCATGGTACCAAAGCCCAAAAAAGAAATAAAAGCTTGCAAGTGGCAAGTCGCAAGTCGCAAGTGGCAAGATCTTTATCCATTTGTACACAGGGAAAAAAAAAATCTACATATTACCGAGGAAGATATTTGTAGAATAAAAGAAAAGAAGAAACATGCGAACATGCGAGGATATACTAACTTTACTTTCCTCAAAACTGGAGTTATTTTACGTCTCGAGTTTCGTGCGTTCGTCATCGAGCGTCAGGTTCCGTTAATGTCTGTTATCTTTTTTTATAAGTATAATAATGGACAAAATCAAGATATTTGTCATTTATTAGTATTATAAATTTATGAAAAAGTTATAAGAGCCGCAACTTGCGAAAGTCCGTTACTCTGTTTGGAATCGAAGACTTCAGGTCTGATTCCAACAATAAAGAAAGAAAAGTAACTAAACTTCACTGTGAAGCACTTCTTTGCCGTTCTTGGCCACTAATTTATTTATTTAGTAATCAGTACTTTTATTTTGTGGAGTGCGAGGTGCGCCGCAATTTATTTCATGACAATTTTGCGACATTATTCGTGATAGTCGTGATCAAAAACAAGATAAGGACTTTGCTATTATTGGATAAGTTGTAGTGTTATTATCAATTCTAGTATTATATAAGCATATACGGAAGTATGGTTAGGATTAAATATTATGCTGGCTATGAAAAACTATACTACTGTAGTGCTGTAGATTCTAAGAACATGATCAATGCTAGAATCCCATATGGGGTTCTTAAATTTTTTTTTATTATTATTTTATTTTAATCGCAAAAAAGGAGTTTTTAAAATTAAGAAACTGTATCTAAAACTTCTTAAATAAGAACCGGTTCTTAACGCACAGTTACCGATGCAGTTTATAATATTTAATGCTAAGAACTCCTCTTTAAGAACCTCTTAAGATACTCTATTGATCATGCTCTAATAGACTAAAATATCATAACAATTGCCAAACATTATAGAAAGTAGAAACTAACTAACAAACAATATGAGCGCTATTATTAGCTAAATTGTGTGTAAACGTTAATGTATAGAGCAATATCTTAATTCTTAACATCGTTTATAGTTGTACCTATATGTAAGTCATGTAGCCGAACAATATTTGTAATAACACAAATTTGTAACCTTTAATAATAATAAAAAAACTATATTTGTAATAAGGTTTTATGACATTAGATATCAATTGGATACGAGAAAATATAGAAACCATAAACGAAAAAGGGATATACATATTCAAACAATGATAGAGGAGTATTTTTCTATGATTTTCATGAAATCATGCCCATTACGACCTCAAACTTGGCCGGCCAAGCAAGTTGTTGTGCAAACTTCTATATTAAGCATTTATTACGATAAAAGTTATCGTTGTGACTAATATTATATTAGCGAAAGAATAATGATTGGAAGAGTTGTCGGATAAAGTCATATATTGAAGCATCAAAATCTGTTGAATTGCTATTGAAATTGGTAAAAAACAATACATAAAACTATAGTACAGTTCACGTTGTGACTGCTTCATTGTATTCAGCATTTTTCTCATCTATCAATATAAGTTTTAAATTATTTTTTGACACAGAAACATTATACAATTCGAAAATGCAAATTGTTGCTGCTATGAGAATATCCGTCCTTTTGGTTTCTTTCTTATAACCAACTATTTTTAATTAATTTGAAACTCAGTTTACATAAAAAGCTATACAAAGCCATCAATATATATACAATCACACAGACTAATAGACTATACACCATCAATTATAACAATAATTACATTAAACGTAATCAATCGCTATATCATCGTATTTACATCATTTATCCATAAAAATAATATGTATTGAAAACGGTGCTTTTGAGACTTGAGAGGGAGAGGCGAAAATACTAGGAGAAAATGCAAAAACGTTACCAAATGGAGAAGAAGAACTTGATACTTGGATTGGCCAAACAACAGTACAAACGTCAACTTGTATTTCAACAATCTTATATCATCAACGGGCAGTGAAAGAAGCTCAAACTATGATCTGATCATATATCAATATTGATCGGTACGTAGATTGGTTAATCAATTCAAGAGTTACTTAATTAAAGATTGAACATCAAATTTCTCGATTTCAAAATCCCAATTAAGACCATTTATTATGAAGATTTTTTTTTCATTCAATCAATACTAGGAATTATTCTGATGTAAATATTATATCAAGTGTTGTTACAGAAATTATACACATATTAAAAAAGGATTCAATTTTCTGTTTTACCTATAAATAGTATCGTCTATAATTTGTTTTATTGATTAATGCATTAAAAAAAAAAATTTTAAATAAAAATTTAAAAATAAAACAAATAAAAAAAAAAAATTTTTTTTTAAAAATTTTTTTTCAAAAAATTTAAAAAACACATTTTAAAAAAAAATTTTTAATCCTAGAACGTTACTTAAAAAAAATCTCGAAGAAAATACTTACGAAGTTACTATGACAATACTAATACAACAAACTAGACTACTTTACCATTAGGTTTTTCATGCTTTTAATTCTCTCCCGAATATTGTTAATTCGACTATGAGAAAAGATGTTATTGGGTCTACGTGCCCAAAACAAGTTCGGATGTAGCTGTTTAATTTTTTTAAATAAATTCTGGGAGTTTTGTTTCCTGGTTCTTCACAAAAAAAAACTTAGGCTACTAGGTGAGAAATAACAGATCTAAATACATGGTGATGGTATTATGCAAGTACTTAATACGTACCTAAATATATCAAGAGTCTATAGAATCTCACCATAAATAAACTAAAGTCGTGCGAAGGTATTTATTTTTACAATTTATTAAAATTATAAAAATTTTGTTATTTAATTTTGTTTTAGCAGTCCAAAGAGGAAATATCAAATATTCGCTCTCATCACGTGCATTAACTATCCCCAAAGATATTCAAACTTTGAAAATAGTTATTACTATTTTAAATAAAATAAAAAAACCGAGTATATATAATAAGGAAGTTGCGCCATGAGGCACAAATTAACAGTCGCGAGCTACGTCCTCTCTGTATCTCTCTATTTGCTTAGGACTTCAAATCACTTTTTAATTCTGAAATCCAAAAAAAGGAAACTTTTACCCTAAATCAAAACATCACTTCTATAAAAACGAAACCTTTCTTTACAATTCTCTCATTCAGATAAAAGTTTCTTCGTAATATCTCTCTGAAGTTGTGGTTTCAATGGAGTGGCTTCGTGGAGAAACAATCGGATTCGGAACCTTTTCAACTGTAAGTGTAGCAACGAAAACTAGAGATTCCGGCGAATCCCCGGCATTTTTAGCCGTGAAATCAGCGGACTCTTACGGCGCAGCTTCGCTCAAGAACGAGAAATCAGTGTTGGATTCACTCGGTGATTGCCCTGAGATCGTACGGTGTTACGGCGAGGATCTAACGGTGGAAAACGGCGAAGAGGTGCATAACTTGCTTTTGGAGTACGCTTCAAGAGGAAGCTTAGCGACACAACTAAAGAAACTAAGCGGTGAAGGTATACCGGAATCCGATGTGCGTCGCCACACAGAATCGGTGCTTCGAGGATTACGTCACATCCACGCGAACGGATTCGCTCACTGCGATATAAAACTCGGGAATATTCTGTTATTCGGCGACGGCGCCGTTAAAATAGCGGATTTCGGGTTGGCGAGGAGAGTTGACGGAGTTTTAACGGCGTCAAAAGAAGGTGTGGAGATTAGAGGAACACCGTTATACATGGCGCCGGAATCTGTTAACGAAAACGAGTACGGACCAGCTGCTGACGTGTGGGCGTTAGGATGCGCTGTAGTTGAGATGTTTAGTGGCAAAACGGCATGGAGTGTGAAAGAAGGATCACACTTCATGTCGCTTTTGATACGTATCGGTGTCGGCGATGAGTTGCCGAAGATTCCAGAGTTGTTGTCTGAAGAAGGAAAAGATTTTTTGTCCAAGTGTTTCGTTAAAGATCCTGAGATGAGATGGACGGCTGAGATGCTTTTAAAACATTCATTCGTAGCCGTTGATTGTGATGACGATCACCGGCAAGAAGAAGTCACTGTCTCTGTTCAGGTGAAGGAAGTGGAAGAAGTACCGACGTCGCCGAGAGGCCCATTCGAATTCCCTGACTGGGAATCTATCTCATCGGATTCACATACGGCGTTGGATTTTCCGGTGGAGAGACTTGGGAGTTTGGTTAGTGAATCGATCCCTGATTGGTCTGTCACTGAGAATTGGGTCAATGTCCGGTGACGGGAGTGTTATAAAAACAGGGGAAAAACAGAGTTGTAGACAAAGGCTAGGTTTTTTTTTTTAACACCTAGTTAGATCCAAATTCAATGATTCTTATTTGTATTCTTTATTTGTAATCGATTTGTTAATACCAAATAAATTCATTGTAGTTCTTCAAAATTTTGTCATTTAAATCGAAATTCGAGGAATTAATATCTCGGTAATACATAGATCTGATCATAATCCAGCCATCATAAAGTATATTAGAAAAGAAAAGAAAAAGCAATATTTGGTGTTTTGAGTGTAAGATTAAGAATGTTGACAGAGGATCGTGGCCACCACACGACAGCTTACTTGAATACTTTGCCTCTCTTGCACCATAATCTCAGTTCTCTACGACGTCAGTTTTGTAACTTTGGATCCCTCAAGCGTTCTCTCTATCAACTGAAAAGTAGGCCCATTGGGGTTTAGAAGGCCCATTATAGCCATAGCCATTCGATGGTTATTGTAACTATCTCGTGTTATAAATCCTCAAACCTGACAACAATATCTTATGGAATCTGACCCATATTAAGATGAAGTTGACATTAGAGAATCCAATTTTCATCAGCAGTTATGGACTTGTTTTCACTAAATGCCTTCAAGCGGATACAAGATTCGTATTCGTATCATCTTGTGTTTGTCCCATTGAAGCTGTTGATTCTGATCCAGTGAAGCCAAATAGTGCAAAATTCAAATTTTTATTCGAGTGCGTTTAGTGACTTTGTTAGGCCTTGAAGAGATTTACATTTTACGGTTTTAGCTACAAAATTTTATTTGAAAAGTGATTAATTTTGACTGAAGGTTTTTTCTTTTTTTGGGTTTTAATGTGAAGATTTTTGACAACGAAGTTAGAACTATGAATACGATTTTTATGATCCGTGACCTAGATTCCATTTTCAAGCTCTTTCCTTTTATATGTTATCAAGTTTAAGAGTTTCTATTCTAATAAGTTTTTTGTGCGCATTGATGAGTATTGTTAGTGATTGAGATAGGGAAAGAGAGAACATAATGGAATCTAAAACAAAAAACATCAGCTCATAGTTAGGCTAACGTAATGCACAAGAAGCTTAAAATCTTAACTGAAACATGTGAAGTGTTAGCTGAGCCAGAAAGTCCAAACAAGTTGAATAAAAGCTAATTTGTAATTCTAGCTGCTTAAAATGTTTTTGATATTGATGAGTCGTTTTCTGGAAATCAATAAATCATGTAAATGTTACATTATAGATTCAACATCATCTAACAAGTTCACTAGTACATCGGACCACAAAGACAAGGTCAATATCGCATGAACATCAATACTTCCTTCTTCTATCCCTCGAAAAACTACAAGTTTGCTACTACCATTCGTCGGTCCAGCTCGAACAGCTATCGGTTTACCCAAACCGAAATCATTATCATACACTTCAAACCAAGGAGAGTTATTGACAATCAAAGAATGATCACCCATTCTACTTCCAACATCAATTCTTGGGATCTTACAACCATTTCTAACCCAATTCTCTACAAAATATCTAAAATTTTCATTCGTTTGGGACCTCACAGTTTTACTTATTTGCAAAGCAGCCCATCCCAGTCCATGTTCGACCAGATCTCCCACGGTGGCTATAGCTGTCCCAACACTGGCTACATTCCCAAAACACTCTTTATCAAGCGGAGGGTTTAGCCTCTGCCTAAAATCAGCTGCTACTCTACAATAAGTATCTTCTTCTTTGTTTAGACCACTTTGGTTTGCAACTGATCGCCAAAGATGTGCCAAAACCGCTTGAAGAGATGAGATTTTTATGTCACTTGAGCTTATCTCAACATTAGCTTTAACTTTAAGATCTGAAATTTTCTCCTTTGTGAAGTGAAAAACTCTCTCTTTCTTCGAACTTTCACTTCTTGTCACTCTTTCTGTATCTATCTCCGAAACCGGAATATGGATCGGGAAATCGATCCCATCAAGAAACCATCCTCTGAGGACAAGAGGCTGAAGATTCTCACGTTGACCATCCAAGCAAATCTTTGACAAAGTGTGGATGAATTTCCAAATCGAACAACCGTCAGCTACCAAGTGGTTATACCCAAAACTAAAGACAATTCCATCTCTTATCTCGGTGACTTGTAATGCAAGCAAGGGTTCTGAGACACCGTCAATGCTCTAACACCGTTTACAGGGAAGAAAAGATTGAAAAATTCAGGAACAGAGCCATGAGGTTGAAGGAGATCACTTACAGAGACAGATTCAGCTACGGCATGGACAAGCTTGGCACCAAAGCCGTTGTCACAATCGATGTAAAACGACACCGTATTGTCTTCATGATTGTTCAGTTTGACAAGACGACCAGCTAAAGGGAAGTAGATCTCTAAAGCAGCAGAGAGAGATGACTTTAACCGAGAGATGAAACGGGTTTCATGGTTGGGTTTGGAGAAAAAGAGAGCTCTTTGAGGATAGTTGAGATAGAGAAGGTTAAGATCAGATGGAGTAAGATGGATCTTTGTCCGACCCGAGTAACTGGTGTTTCCGGGTTGAACAATGCTTGAAGAAATTATGGTTACATCTGCCATTTTTTAGTCAAGAAAAAAATACTGAAAAACTTGCTAATACCAAAATAAATCATTGATAGCCATATCTTTAAAGCTTCACTCTCCACGAGACGACGACCTTTTAAAAAAAAGATAATAATGTGTACTAAATTTTAAATCTAATAGAAAAAAGATACAAGTTGACTAGTTTAGTGAATAGAAAATGTTTGTAGTAGGTGGTAATCATGATATAGAATATATATATATATATATATAGTTTTATCATTTAAATGATATTTATAATGCTACTATATGTTAAAAATTTGTGACAATAAATTATGTACATATATCTATCTATATTTTATAATGTAGTTAGAATATTGTAATAGTTATTTTTAAAAATTAAAATTTTTGTTAATAAATATAGTTATATTTTCAGTTTCGCTTAACGTTTGGACCGGCCTGCATGTAACTGTCTTTCTAGCTAAGGATGCTAACACCGTATAAACTATAAACTTTGTGTATTTCACGTTAAATCCATTTGTGCGTAGTTAAGTTGTCAAGTTTTGTTTTGTTTTGTTTTGGTGCAAATATGTTGTCAAGTTAAATCTTAATTTTAGATCGATCATTTATCCAAAAATGAAAACTTTGGATCAAGTTTTTCGATACGGTACGAACTTAACCAAAAGCTAAGATATTCAAAGTTATGTTATTCTGTTTACTTAAAATGTCTTGGGAGTTGTTAATGGGATTGTATGAGAATAAAACACCTTTATGGGAGTGGGTAAGGGTGTCAAAATATGTCAAATTGGTTGATTTAGCCCATTATCTACTGGATTATGAGTTAAATGGATAATGAGATAATCTAACCCATTATCCATTTAATTTGATGGTTTAATGGTTAAATAGATTAATCTATTTAATTAATTACCATAAAATTAACTAATAAATAATGATCATAAAACAATTATATCATCATCACTATCACCATCACTATCACCATCACCATTACCATTATCATATTTAGGGTTTGGATGTTGTAGGTTAGTGTAAATTTGTCGACTTAATAACATTCTCGTCAAGAGAAGGGAATTGATGATTTCTGATACCAAAATGAATAAAAAAACCATATATTAAACGGTTGATCACAATGATTAGGCATAAAGTAAATAATTTGAGATCCGATTATGTTCGACCACGAATTTTTCATCACTATTTATTAAATTAAAGGTTTGATTGTTTCAAACGCAGTATAATATTTATGTATCAAACGCAGTATAATATTTATGTGTTCAGAATCGGCCATTATTAATTAAACTAAGGATTTGATTGTTTCAAGTGCATATATATATATATTTTTTTTGTGCAACTCGCATAAATATTATTTATATTTGATGTTTAAAACTGGTGTTCGAAATTTTGCTAGACATTAATCAAAGTGATCGGAAAGCGTTTAGCACCCAATAACGAAATTTAAATCAGGAATTGTGTAATTGGTTTTGAAAATTTGAATTTGCAAATACACACGAGTATAATTATTTTCGTTTAGTACAATATATAATCGTAATTTTTAATAATTCAGGAGACTTTTCATTTTTTAAGCAACACAAAAAGAAAACGTTTGTAAAAGTTGGGAAATTAATTAATTAGGGGAAAACACAAGTAAGACATTTTGTTTTTTTTTTCAATAATCTTATCAGAAATGTCTTTTTTTTCAGAATCCAGATTGATTCAAATTCTCCACATCAACATATTTTTCTAAGCCTAGAGAATTTCTGGATAGTTGTATTTTCTCAAACATTGAATTACAGGCACCTAAGCTTCATTTTGGCAAAATATATGTTTTATTTCTCAACCAAACAATTATGTAATGGTTACGTTCTCCATAAATTCAACATCAGCCATTAAATTCACAAGTACATGAGACCATAAGGTCGCATGAACATCAATACTTCCTTGTTCAATCCCTTGAAAAAGCACGAGTTTACCACTTATACTATTCCCCGGTCCACCTCTAGCTGCAATCGGTTTACCCAAACCGAAATCATTCCCATAAACATCAAACCAAGGAGAGCTTGAGACAAACACAGAATCACAAACCATTCTACTTCCATCTCCAGTTTTTGATATCTTTACATTTCTAACCCAATTCTCTGCAAAAGTTTTATACTTTTCATCTGTTTGCAACCTCACCATTTTACTTATTTGCAAAGCAGCCCAACCCATCTCATGATCCAGCAGTTCCCCAACTGTGACCGTAGCTATCCCAAGATTGATCACGTTCCCAAAACACTCTTTCTCAAGCGGAGGGTTTAGCCTCTGTCCCTTCTTCTCGACTCATACCACTGTGTCTTATAATTGACCTCCACAGATGTGCAGAAAGCGCTTGTATGGACGAGATAATTAGGTCACTCGAGGCAACCTCGTTGTTGGCTTTAGCTTTGAGATCTGAAATATTCTTCTTTGTGAAGTGAAAAACTCTCTCTTTCGAAGTGGGCATTGAGAAATCTCATCACTTGGCGGCGGCGCCTCCGTCTCTGAAGCCGGAATATGGATTGGGTAATCGATATTCTCGAGGAACCAACCTCTGAGAACAAGAGGCTTGAGATCCCTTTGATGATCAGAATCATCTGAGCAAATCTTGGACCAAGTATTGAAGAAATTCCAAATCGAAGATCCATCAGCAACCATGTAGTTGTAACCAAAACTGATGAAGATGCCATCATTCATCTCGGTGACTTGCAACGCAAGCAAGGGCTCTAAGAGCCCGTCAATGCTTTTAACGTCGATAGCTGGGAATAAATGACTCATGAAATCAGGAACAGAGCCGTGAGGTTCAAGAATGTCACTCATCGACAAAGATTTGGATTCAGCATGGACGAATTTGGCACCTAAGATATCCTCGCAGTCGATGTAAAACGACACCGTATTGTCTTCAAGATTCTCCACTTTGGCAAGACGACCAGCGAAGGGGAAGTAGATCTCTAGAGCTATCGAAAGAGAGGTCTTTAACCGAGAGATGAGACGGGTTTCCGGGTCGGGTTTGCGGAAGAGAAGACCTCTTTGAGGATAATCAACATAGAGAAGGTTAAGATCAAACGGAGTGAGATGGATCTTTGTCTGACCCGACTGGTTTATGTTTCGTGGTCGAACTATGCTTGAAGAAACTACAGTCACATCTGCCATTTTTTCTTTTCTCTAGTGCCAATTCTTACTCAAAATTATATTAGGTCATACATAAACTAATTAATGTGAGGAAAGACAACCTAACCGAGAACAATAATGACCACTGACATCCACCTGTATATATTAAAAGTTATTGTCTTAATATAAGTAGGATGATACGATAACGACAACCACGAACTATTTTCCTAAAATCATGATAGTATATTAAATTTTACGATATGTTAGATCACGAATTATTATCCTAAAATCATGATTGTCTAATAAATTTTAGAAAAAATACCATAAAAAACCTTCAATTTTACAATTTTTTTAACTAAAACTTCCAACTATTTGTGTTTCCCAAACAAACATTCAAGTTGATAAAATTTTCCAACAAAAATCTTAAACTATTTTTGTTTCCAAAATAAACCTCTAACTATAAAGTTTTTCTTACTTAAACCTTCAAATTTCTAATATTGAGCCCCATTGAGGGATTACTAACGGTCAATGATAACTCCCGTTAACTATGTTTGTCCATTTTTTACGTATTTTTATTGTTATTTAGTTATTTACTGAAAAAATGAGTTTACAACTACAGAAAATCTATTCATTCATCTAGGGTTCATATTCGAAACTGACGGAGTTAACAAATATTTAACAGGCGTTTGCTGTGTTAACTGGAGTTATCGTTGACTATCAATTAACCCTCAATCAGACTCAAGATTGAGTTTTTCCATCTATGATTTTTATTCAAAACTGACAAAATTAATAAATAATTAACATGCGTTTGCGAAATTATCGTTGATTGTCAATTAACCTTCATTGGGATCAAGATTGAGAAGTTGAGGATTTAAGTAAGTAAAACTTTATATTTGGAGGTTTGTTTTGGAAACAAAAATAGTTTGAGGTTTTTGTTGAAATTTTTTATCAACTTGAATGTTTGTTTTGGAAACATAAATAGTTGGAGGTTTTAGTTGGAAAAAGTTATAAAATTGAAGATTTTTTATGGTATTTTCCCTAAATTTTACGATATGTTAGATCCAAAACTAATGTAAATTTCAGTATGCAAACACGACTATATACCCTGAAATTTTCGTAGGAGTTGGAAAAGTAATCAAACTTCCTGAAAATACCGTGAAATGTTAATTAGAATCACCGAAAATGGAATGAAAACAGAAAAGAAAAGGAAAAACACAAGTTAGACAATTTTTTCAGAATCCAAATTGATTCAAATCCTCCAAATCAATTTTTTTTTTTCTAAGCCTAGAGAATTTTTGGATAGTTTTATTACTTTCAAAATATTACTTGTTGATTGAAAGGTTTTTGAAGTTTTTTTGTTTCTTTTTTTAGCAAAGGTTTTGGAAGTTGTTAATGAGTTTATGTAAAGTTGTCACGTATTCGTTTATGCAGCTTATGTGTTGTTGTTGTTCTTTGTGATAATAACTTTTCACAAAAGATTTGTTTTATTTCTTAACAAAATCAAATCATACAATAGTCACATTCTCTAAAAATTCCACATCCGCCAGTAGTTTCACTAGTACATCATCAGACCATAGGGTGGCTTGAACATCAAAAGTTCCTTCTTCGATTCCCCGCATAAAAGCAAGTTTTGCACTGGTACCATGGCTCAGTCCAGCTCGAACTGCGATCGGTTTTCCCCAACCGAAATCGGTATTGTACATTTAGAACCGGGGAGAGCTTGAGACAACTATAGTATTACCAACCTTTCTACTTTCAGGTTTTAGGATCTTTACATTTCTAGCCCAATCCTCTGCAAAGGTTGTACAACTTTCATTCGTTTGTGACCCCACTAGTTTATTTATTTGCAAAGCAGCCCACCCGAGCCCACGATCCAGCAGCTCTTCCACGGTAGCTTTAACTGGTGGAAAATAGGCCACGTTCCCGAAACACTCTTTTTCAAGCGGAGGATTTAGCCTCTTCTTCAAGTCCACTCCTACTTTGCAATGCGTCTCTCCTTCTCGGCTTAGACCACTGTCTCTAATGACTGATCGCCACTTATGTGCAGAAACCGCTTGAAGAGATGAGATTCTTACGTCACTGGAGCCAACCTCGTTGTTGGCTTTAGCTTTGAGATCTGAAATATTCTTCTTTGTAAAGTGAAAAATTCTTTCTTTCGTAAATGATAGTTCATTTCTTGGTGGTTGTGGCATCTCCGTTTCTGAAACCGGTATATGGATAGGGTAATCATTCCCGTCGAGGAACCATTCTTTGAGAACAAGTGGCTGATGATCTGAAACTGAACCACTTGAGCAAATCTTGGACCAAGCGTGGAAGAAACTCCACAACGAAATACCGTCAGCCACCAAATGATTGTAACAGAAGCTTATGAAGACTCCAACATTCATCTCAGTGACTTGTATAGCAAGCAAGGGCTTAGAGACGCCATCACAGTTTTAACGTTGGAAAATGGGAAGAAATGAGACAAGAAATCAGGAACATAGCCGTGGGGTTGAAGAATGTCACTCACTGATAAAGATTTGGATTCAGCATGGATGAATTTAGCACCAGAGCTGTTGTCACACTCGATGTAATAAGACACCGTGTTGTCTTCAAGATTATCCACTTTGACAAGACGACGAGCGAAGGGGAAATAGATCTCTAGAGCAGTTGAAAGAGAAGACTTTTACAGAGAGATTAAACGGATTTCCGGGTCGGGTTTGTGAAAGAGGAGACCTCTTTGAATGTAATCGAGATTGAGCATGTTAAGATCGAATGGTGTAAGATGGATCTTTGACGACTCGATTGGTTTATGTTTTGTGGTCGAACAATGCTTGAAGAAATTACAGTCACATCTGCCATTTCTTTTCTTCTCTCTTAACTTTAGTACCAATTCTGACTCATATTAGAACCTGAGAAGAGAACCATGTGAGCAACACAACCTGACAGAGTACTAATCATTTTCAATTTTAATAAAAAAGTCAAAGTTTTATAGTCTGTACAATTACTATACAGTATATACTATGACAACCACTAGTTAACTAACATCCACTTACATATTACCTTCAGTTTTACATATATTTAATAATATTAGAAATTATTGTCTTGTTGATAAAAAAAGAAATTATTGTCTTAAGATAAGTAGGATGACAAGATGACAACCACTAATTATTGTTTTCAAATCATGATAGTATAGTAAAACCTCTATAAATTAATACTCGATAAATTAATAAACACTATAAATTAATAAAATTTGTTGGTCTCAAGTTGGGTAGGTGTAAAAATGAACAAAATTCGATAAGATAATAATTTTTTAGAATCTCTATGTAAATATATGGTTCCATTAATAACATAAATTAATAATCATGTAAATTTTCATATATATATATATATGTATATATAAAGATAATATAATTTTGTTTTTATGAATTTATGTTAGAACTCAGAAATAATTTTTATATATAAAAAAATATTATGTTGTATTTTAAACTATCTTATTGTTATAATGTAAATAAATTTTTCATAAAATAAAACAAAATTTTCTATAAAATTTTAAATTATAAATATGCATAATTTTTTTATTTCAATAGTCGTATAGACTGTTTAAATACAACAATTAAGGTTACTAATCATAAATTTAAATTTATATTATTTATATAAGTGAATTTATCTATAATCTTTGTTATTTATTATCAAAATAATTTAATTTTCTTTTAAATTTTAAAATTTCAAGTCCAAAACTATTAAAATTTATAATATCCAATATATTAATTTTATTTAGATCAAAAAATTTTAATTTATTTATTTTTAATTTTTGAAAAAAATCTCTATAAATTAAGAAATATTATTTTATATTATAAATTAATATTTATTATAAATTAATATTTATTATAAATTAATATCAGTGTAAATTAATAAAATATCGTGGTCCCAACATTATTAATTTATAGAGGTTTTACTGTACATTAAATATATGATATGTTAGATCCAAAAACTAAATTAAAATCCAGCACGCAAAGAAGTGGAACGTGAAATGTAGATGATCCAATCAGCATGGAGAATAAGGCTGTCAGTGAGTGATTTTCGAAGAAATCGGAGATTAACTCAGATCTGTGCACATAGATAAGTAACAAGAAAGTTTCAACTTCTCTGAATGAATAAGGTTATCTCCAAATTATTTATTGCTGATTAAAACGTTTTGAAGAAGTTATTAATGGGTTTGTGTAAATTTGTTAACTTGATAATCTGGTCGCTTTACAAAATTTGAACTAGATGATGACATTTTTTATACACTTACTATGCTATGTAGCTTATGTGGTGCTCTTCGTTGTGCTTGTAGATTTTACTGGTCTCAAAAGATTTGTTTTATTTCTCAACCAAATCAAATCATACAATAGTTACATGCTCTAAAAATTCCACATCGGCTAGTAGATTCACTAGTACATTAGACCATAATGTCGCCTGAACATCAAGACTTCCTTTATCAATTCCCTGAAAAAGTACAAGTTTACCACTGATACTATTGCCCGGTCCAGCTCGAACCGCAATCGGTTTTCCCCAACCGAAATCATTGCTATACACTTCAAACCGGGGGGAGCTTGCGACAACTATAGTATCACCAGCCATTCTACTTCCAACGCCAGATTTTAGGATAGGAAAATTTCTAATCCATTCCTCTGCAAAAATTTTATGCTTTTCATTCGTTTGCGAGCTCACAAATTTACTAATTTGCAGAGCAGTCCACCCCAGCCCTCGATCCAGCAGCTCTCCCACAGTGGCTATAGTTGTTGGAAGATAGACCATATTCCCAAAACACTCTTCTTTAAGCGGAGGATTCATCCTCTGCCTGATGTCTACTGCTATTTTGCAATGAGTCTCTCCTTCTCGTCTCAGGCTATTGTGTTTGATGATTGATCGCCACATATGCGCTGAAACCGCTTGAAGAGATGAGATTTTTAGGTCAGCAGGAGCCAACCTCGCTGTTGGCTTTAGCTTTGAGATCTGAAATATTCTTCTTTGTGAAGTGAAAAACCCTATCTTCCGTAGTGTGCACGGAAGAAAGTTCACAGTTTGGTAGTGGCTTCCCCGTCTCTGAAACTGGAATATGGATCGGGTGAACAATCCCGTCGAGGAACCATCCTTTGAGAACAAGGGACTGGTGATCTGAAATTAAACTACCCGAGCAAATCTTGGACCAGGTGTGGAAGAAACTCCACATGGAAGCACCATCTGCCACCAAGTGGTTGTTACAAAAACCGATGAACACTCCATCCTTCATTTCTGTAACATGTAAAGCAAGCAAGGGCTCCAAAACAACATCACAGCTCTTGATATCATCCGCAGGGAAGAAGTGTTTTATGAAATAAGGAACAGAGCCATGAGGTTGAAGAAGATCATTAACCGATACAGATTTAGCTTCGGCGTGGGGAAATCTAGCGCCTGAGCCATCACAATCTATGAAAAACGACACCGTATTGTCTTCAAGATTCTCAACTTTGACGAGACGACCGGGGAAAGGGAAGTATATCTCTAAGGCAAAAGAGAAAGAGGACTTTAGTCGAGAGATGAGGTCGATATCGGGATCAGGTTTGGGAAAGAGAAGACCTCTTTGAGGATAGTCGTATTGAAGATGAGTGAGATCAAATGGAGTAAGATGGATCTTTGTCCGACCCGGTTGGCTATTGTTTACGGGTCGAACAATGCTCGAGGAGATTAGGAGCAAATCTGCCATTTTTTTTGTCTCTAATGTGAATCTGTGGAACTAATTAATCCTCAGCTGATCTTAAACCTCAGCTAATCTAAATTGATATCCACATACCAAAAGGTAGAAAACAAATCTATCCAAGTTACGTGTGCATTAAGGACTTTAATAATGTGTGTATTTACTTGACTTTAATCATTACGGGTCGAACAATGCTCGAGGAAATTACAATTACGTTTGCCATTTTTGTCAAAATCATTATATAAGAGAAGCAAGTTGAGAACGTATAGTTTATCAAATATATATCTATATTTGAAAACGTATATTAATGTATATATTATTTCTTTTATGAATAACATTCCTTTAAAAAATTTCTTACAATCAAAGCTGTCTCTTTCCTAACATGCTCAATCAGTAACATGTGGGCATCGATCGTGTAATAATTTAATCGATTGCACGTTTCGTATTATTTTAAATAATTTTAAGACATACCCCTTCAATAACTTATTTATTTTGTCTTACTCAACATGTGAACATCGATCGTGCAAGCGTACCGTCCCAACGAGATGCAGCATATGTCCAGACACGGGTAAACAAACTCTTTGAGGCTTATTGGGTTAAAATCCTATCCAGACTTATGGACCTTATGGTATGGCTTTGATCTTTAGCTAACCGAAATGTTGGAGCTTTTAATCGAAGAATACGATGTATCGTTCGATAATTACCTTAAAAAGTGATGGAACTTGGGATGGACATATGGAATTATAGGCAGTTTCTCTTGTCACACAAACTCTGCAAGGTGAAGCTTCTTTGAGTTAGCTGTTCTATTTGTTTTGCTTTATTCACTTTCTGTGTGTTTATGTATGTTTGGAGATCAATAAAATGCATTTCAAGAAGCAATCAAAGGGATAGCTAACCATAATACCTTTGCCAGGTTCATACATTATACAATCAAAGAGACAAATATTTGAACTTTGGAAGCCAAAGAGTATGTCCCTAAATCAATTGATCATGTAGTAGTTACGTGCTCTAAAAATTCCACATCGGCTAGTAGGTTCACAAGTACATCAGACCGTAGGGTAGCTTGAACATCAATACTTCCTTCATTGATTCCTGGAAAAAGTGAAAGCTTTCCATTGATACTACTGGACGGTCCAGATCGAGCTGCAATAGGTTTGCCCCAACCGAAATCCTTGTTGTACACTTCGAACCGCGGAGAGCTTGCGATACCTATAGTATCACCATCTACTTTACTGCCAATGCCTAATTTTAGGTTCTTTACATTTCTAACCCAATCATCAGCAAAACTTTTACAGTTTTCATTCGTTTGCGAGCTCATTAATTTTCTTATTTGTAGAGCAGCCCAACCCAAGCCACAATCCAGCAGCTCTTCCACTGTGGCCATGGCTGATGTAGGATAGACCATATTCCCAAAACAATCTTTCTCAAGCGGAGAATTTATCCTCTGCCTCAAGTCCACCACTAGTTTGCATTGTGTCTCTCGTTTTTGGCTCACACCATTGTGTCTGATGATTGATCGCCACATATGTGCTGAAACCGCTTGAAGAGATGAAATTTCCAGGTCACTAGAGCCAACCTCGCTGTTGGCTTTAGCTTTGAGATCTGAAATATTCTTCTTTGTGAAGTGAAGCATCCAATCTTTCGTAATGTGCACCGAAGAAGATTCACGGCTTGGTGGTGGCCTCTCCGTCATTGAAACCGGAATATGGATCGGGTAATCGATCCCCTCGAGAAACCATCCTTTAAGAACAAGAGACTTATGATTGAAACCTGAACCACTCGAGCAAATCTTGGACCAAGTTTTCAAGAAATCCCACATAGAAACTCCGTCTGCCACCAAGTGGTTGTAACTGTAACCGATGAATACTCCATCCTTCATCTCGGTGACTTGTATAACAAGCAAGGGCTCGGAGGCACAACCAAAGTTTTTTAAATCGCTGGGGGGGGAAAGAAATGCTTTAGGAAATAAGGAACAGAACCATCAGGCTGAAGAATATCACTCACCGAGACAGATTTAGCTTCGGCATGGAGAAATCTAGCGCCAGAGTCATCACAGTCTACGAAAAATGACACCGTATTGTCTTCAAGATTCTCTGTTTTGACGAGACGACCCGCGAAAGGGAAGTAGATCTCTAAGGCGAGAGAGAGAGAGAGGCCTTTAGCGGAGATATGAGATGGAAACTGGGATCGGGTCTGGGAAAGACAAGACCTCTTTGTGGATAACTGAATTGAAGTAGACTAAAGTCAAATGGAGTAAGACGGATCTTAGTTCGACCCGATTGGTTGCTCTTTACGGGTCGAACAATGCTCGACGAGACTAAAACTACACCTCCTGCCATTTTTTGTCTCTAATGTGAAGATGTGAAAAAAAAAACAAGTAAAACTCGGCCAGGCTAAAATCCCAATAGCAGAAAGCAAATCCTATCCAAAGAACATAAGGATTTAAAATTATTGCGCGTGTTACACATTGTAAAACTTCTTTCTTCTCTCTTTTTTTTTGTTTTTCTCCTATCTGTGGAGAATCCATTTCTCTAATGCCACTAATTGGGAAAAACTTTTCTCTAATGCCAGTCCTCTAATTAATCCTCATCTAATCTTAAGCCTCAGCTAATCTAAATTGATATCCACATACCAAAAGGTTGAAAACAAATCTATCCAAGTTACGTGTGCACTAAGAGCATCTCCATTGATCATTTTTTGAGGTGTCTTTAAATGAGTGTCGCCACATGTCGCAGCATGATTCGTCGCTCCAGAAGACACCAGCTCTTCTGCGTCTTTCCAAAGACACCGGGTCTTGCCACGTGTCGCGACGTGATTCATCGCGACAATAAAATTTAATAAAAATAATATTTAAAAAAAAAAAAACTAAAAAAAAAAACCAAATCGGCAGACACCCACATGGGTGTCTGCGATGGAGATGCTCTAAAGACTTTAATCATGTGTGTATATTTATATTTTTTGAAATATTTAATTCAATTAACGTTGTGGAAATTATTTTGTTTTCTTGTCTAACAATTTTCATGTTTTGATTTATATAATCATTTTATAGAGAAACTGTGAATTTTATGAAATAAATGTAAGCGTATTAAGTAAATTTAAATATTAATATACTATCGTTTACTTTTAGTCATTGAGTGATTTTATTAGCTAGTTGCAAAAAAAAAAAAAAAATAGTTTAGTGGTTTGTCCTAATATCGTTTCAAAATTTTAATCAAACCCACATAACGCCGTTTCATAGCAAATTAATAAGAATATATTTGTGCTTCTACACCTAACTTGGGGAAAACATTATAATATACAAATTTTATATATTATTGATAAAATAAAATTAAATAAAAATTCAGCAAAATGCAGATATATCGCTTCTTTCACCCACGTCGCAACCCCTCAATATGAAAACAGAAAACAAAAAAATATTCTCCAAAGACTTTTTTTTGTTGTTTTCTTTTAAAATTAACCATTTTTATAAAAAAAACAACTACAAATTCATGTTTTAGAAATTGATATTAAATGTTTTAAAATGATTCATACATGATTTAAGAACTCTTCCTAGCTTTTTATAAACCTATTCCAGACAAACAAGTTTATGATATTTATGAAATTTTAAAATTTTGTGGTAAGTAAACATAAAATAAATGTTAGACCATCTCCAATGATCATTCATTTTGAGGAAAAACATAAAAAAATAAGAAAATACTTCTCCAATGGTGCATCATTTTAAAGAGAAAAATGAGAATATAAACAGTATTCCCTTATATTTGAGGGAACATTATTCACAAAAACTCATTTTTATCTGCACATCTTATTTACAAAATAGTCTCTAAACTTCTATGAGTTTTTATTTTATACATAAACGTTTTTATTTTATACAAAATTTAATGTTTTATTTAATACTTTAAATTTAACTTTATTAACAAAATTATAAATAGATTAGTTTTAGTTAATTAAAAATACAATATAGTATTTATAAAATACAAAATACAATAACATCAGAAATAATAAAATTAAAAATACATAATTACTACTATAATAAAAAATTTAGTAATAATGATGCTTATAAAGATTTGTTTTGTTTTTAATTTTGCTGTTATGTGGTGTTATGTAATTTTATTTCTATAATAAAAAGTTTCATTGAAATGAAATAATAAATTTATTGATTTGCTTAAAAACAAAATATGTGGATAAAATTTATAAGTTTATAAAATAAAGGGTGTTATTGAAAATTAATAATAAATAGTATGAATATAATATATTTGAAATATTTTTTCTTAGAGAAAAAATGAGGGAAACTATTGGATAAAAACTTAAACTCATTTTAAATTTACAATATTTTAAGAGAAAAAATGATATAAACTATTGGAGATACTCTTAGAAATAGTAGTTAGATAGTCTGTCTTAAAAATATCCCCGGAACATAGACTAAACGAAAACAATCACAAAACATCAAATCAATTGTTGATCAAGTTGAAGCGAGACATTTGGGCTAATCCAACAAACTAATGAAATTGAATATAATGAAAATCGAAACGGACATCAAATCATCAAAGAAATATTTGAGGGAGAAATTGCACTGATATCATGTTAAAGTAGAGGAGAAAGAGGACTAAATTAACTGAATTAAAGGAATCATGAGAACTGAATTAACTGAGATAACAAAGTAAATGACAGAGTTATATATGAGTTTATACACTCTCTATCATATGTGTATATTTATCATATTGTATATTTATCCATAATTATATATATGATGAAGAACCGACTTACATCTTTATTTAGTTTTTCTACTATCCTAGTGGTTTCAAGTCTCCTTCGACCCACTCCCACTTGGGACTTCAAACCTCTTCCATCACATGCGAGAATTGACTAACACGCCAATCAACTCAAGTCTTTTTAGCAAAATATTAAACTTTTAAATAGCTTGATGTGATATTGATCGAAATATTAGACACTAGTTACAATTATAATGTATATTCTGGTGTTTACCAAACAATTGATAGATATTATAACAACAAAATCATAATTAGTTTTACTAAATTACCAATAATGTACAAAGTTTTGTCTTGAAACAGACGAATCATTCCATAACACAAGTCCGGTAATACCGTGTACAATAGCAACATCCACCGTTTGTAATATAATTGTAAGATATTTTATCATTTTCAGTCTATTTCCCCACCAAATCATCATCCGGATTTTCCGGGTCGGGTAACTTGTTCAAATCAACCCGCTCCAATAACCCGCAGCCAAACTCTCGTTTTTGACTAAAAACATGGCGGCAGTTGTTGTTCTGCACCGCCGTCTTCCCAACCGCGTCTACCTGAGCTCCGACCTCCGTGGCCTTTTTCCTGATTGTTGCCGCTGACATGTCCTCAGCGGAGTATGTGTCGAGACACGGCAGAAGCTCCGGGAAGTTGAGCGTAGCGGTGGTTCCTCTGAGGTAAAACACAGCCGTGTCGTAAGCACTCGCTGCCGCCTCGGGAGTAGAGTAAGAACCAAGCCATAGCCTTGAACGCTTGTTCGGTTCTCGAATCTCCGCCACCCATTTACCCCATTTCCTCATTCGTATCCCTTTGTATGGTCTTTCTCTCTTATTCCTTGCTCCCGTCACGTGAGCTGGTGGTGCTGCTGCAGCTCCAACGTCCATGGCGGTTGCTTTGGAGTTTCGTACGTTTCTAAGATTAGGACTTTCAAAGTGGGTTTAGAAATATTATCTGATTTCCTGATCTAGGAAAGAATATATATATGTGGAGAGAACGAGAGGTTGATGTTGTAGTTGGAGGAGAAAATTCTAAAATCCATGACGGCTTGAGTTTTTTTGTTTTTTTTTGGTTTTTAATCATTCATGCCGACTTGCGCTATAGTTGAAATTTTGTTTGGATTACAAAAGACGTGAAAATGTTAGTTAATTGATTATAGTACAATTTATAAAACTAAATTAGGTTTGACAAAATATAAAAATCGGATGAGAAAGCTGTCTGTGATAAGCTCGAGAAGAGTCGTGGAGATAACAGTTTCCTTGTTTTTATATATATAACGAAATAACAGAATATTTAATCGTTGAAATTCTTTATGGATATATAAATAATGCATGTCTATATATGAATAGTGTTGGAATAAATCATCGTATTATTATTATTATGCACCAAGAGTTCGACTTTTTTTTTTTTTCTTTTTTTAGTTTTACACTGATGGTAATATTATATTACTAATATACATAAAAGATTACCAACATTTTTATATATTATAAACGAGTTTCGAAATTTATTGTAACTTGTGAAACATATGTTGTAAGAAGTTAAAATTCTATAAAATTTTAATAAAAAAATGGAATTGAAAAATCGAATCCTAAATCATATAATCAAGTTATAACGAAAATAAGACCAAATTACATTCTTCGGATTACAGTAATAATGTTTATAGCGGTTATATGTAAAATACCAGCATGCACAGTTTTTAGTTTTTACAATACAACCAAAATAAATCTGAATTTTAAAATTAACAAAAAAAAATCATCAAATGGTCGATTATATCTAAACGTGGCAGCTATTTGAATTGATGTTATGCTTTAGGCTATTAGAAGATCAGGTGAATGAGTTACTTAATAGCTACATTTATCCTAGTAGATTAGTCGGGTGTTAAAATCCTAAATCATAGTTATAAAAAGAAAAAAAAAGATTATAGGTAAATATGGTTTTTTTTGGTAGACGTATATGCGTACGTAAACACGTCTATAATCCATGTACACAGAGACAAGCACAAGATGAGGAAATGAAAGCGGGATCCATAGTCGGTAAGTCGGTGGCCGGATACCGTTAGGAATTGACTTTTCTCTGTTTACGTAAATGGTGACACGTGTTACATATTGTCCATTTTGCCCTTCTACTTCTTACGTAATTCCACTTGTGTCTTCCTTGGAAATTTTGTTGTCCCGCTCTAGTACAGGGAGAGTTTCGGTATTTTTGTTATTGTGGGCTCCATTTCAGGACTTAACGCAGCTACGTTCTTATTATTATACACGAGGGCGGCTCACTTCCATTATGTTTATAATAATTACAAAAGTACTATTCCGAATACTTTGTGTTTTGTCGTGTTAACGTTTATTTATAATACATAAAAAAAGATTTTCATAGCTTTTGACGGTGGATGATACATAGATAAAATTAAAAAACCTGACCGAATAGTTTATAGTTAACGAATATCTAGAGGAAGATAAACGGAAAGACAGAGGCTAGATATAGCTTTAAACTTATTGATCACTTAACTCTGTTTGATTTGCTCGATTCTATGATATCTTGAAGATGTGAGGTTTAATCTCTGTTCTAAAAATTTCCGCCTAGCTCCGATTACTCTCCGTCTAGTCGTTCGACCCACCATCACCGTCCGACTAGCGCCTAATCGCTAGGTCCACCTTCACCGCTAGAATTTTTTTTTTTTGTTATTCAGACATTTATATTAAGAGTTTTTATGATATTTTACAATAACTTATGTTCAAAAATTTTAATGAAAATTATAAAATTTTATCTTAAAAATACGTTTTAATGTGTTTACTGCAATTTTAAAAACAATATTATAGAAATTTTTTAATTATAATAGATTAATATATTTAAAAACTTAAAATAGTTTTAAAACCTTAAAACTAGTCTCCGATTAATCCCTGTTTAATCTCTGATTTATTGATTAGGCGCTAAGTCCACCCTTACCGCCTGACTAACGTCTAGCAATTTTTGGGATATGGGGATTTAACTAATGCTGGAGACTACAGTGGTTCTGGTTCTGGTTTATTTATTTATTGGGGCCTCCATTTTGAAAAGACCCAATAGATGTGAGTTTTTTGGAGATGTCTTCTAACTAATTGTGGTCACAATGGAGGCCTGAAGAGGATGTCAAAGAACCAATTAATCCTGTGGGCGGAGTCCAAGCGGAACCAAGCCGAAAGGTATGATTCATGTGGTTGGTTTCTTTCGACTTGAGCGAGTGAGTATATTACGAACAGATGATATATACATCTAATCTTCTATGAAAATGATTTAAGATGAGATCATTTGAATGATTTGTTAATTTTAAATCTTAATTAACACGCAATAGTTCTATGATACTGTTTGAGAAAGTGCATTTTTTCTAAGATAAGTTGATTAAATCCCTTTAAATATAGTGTCATAATCATATGAGTCGTCCTTTGCGAGAAAACAAAACTATATAACTAAAATAATGAACTTGGTGGCTAGCACTAGAAACATTATACTATACATTAGTCTAACAACAAATAAATATCATAAAAATTAGGTACATACATGCGAATGCATTTTAAAATGTATCAGCATTCTTAATTTAGAAAACTTAAAAAATCAGCTAACGAAAACCAACAATAGAAGCTATGTGTATCAAAGTCTGGTGCAGATAATTTGTTTAGCATCGATCGAATGATGTAATACAAAATAGTTAAAATTACAAAGAGAAATATAGAAAAAGTTTCCATTAAAAGAAGAAGAACAACAACCCATGACTTCAAATTTTATTTCTTAAATCTAAAGGAACTTCCATTCATATTACCAAAAAAAAGAACTTCCATCTATAAAATGAACATTCCTGGCTAATTTACCTATATTAGGGGACGTAAAAGTTACTTTAGTGGAGTGGACAAATAAAACGTGAAAAAATAGCCATGCTTTTTAAAGCTTATCATGATTAACATGATTTCTAACAGAAGTGGTAGAGTTAACTTTAATACTTGCAATTAAAAAGTTAAAATAAAATTTATCATATGATGATAATTATTAGAAAACTATATATATGAAATCACGACTTTATATATTTAATGACTTCTCCGTCCAATGGCCAAAACTCAAAACGAATCGAAACCACCAAAAATATGAATTGTTTCCTCTAAAAATCAAAATGGATAATTAAAAACTGATACAAACGAACTAATGAGCCCTGCAGAAAGACATGTGAGGTCGGGCCCAAATAGAGGCCCAAAGGGAGCGTACTGTGGTCCCCAGAATATTATGAAAATAATATATAATAAGTTTTTTTTTCTTTATTCATTTGTGTATTTACTGTTGGGATTTTCCCGCGCAGGAGGAGGACCAGAAACGAATGTCTTGACCTCTTCATTATTTAGTAATTTTTGTCCTTGCCTAAAGAGACGATGAAAAACTACAAAAATAAATATAAATACAATCAGCTTTGGAACCATCGACTTTTACACGCCAACCATTTGTCTATTTACACGTACCATAAATAATTAAATTAAATTAATCTATCTAACAACATATTTGTTTTTTAGTTTCCATACACACGGACCAGTGGATTTAATATAACAAGTCGAAAATAGAAAAGAAAGAGCTGACGTGGAGGGTAAAAGGTAAAATTGGAGTTTTATGGAGGGCAAAAAAGTAAATATAAAGATACCTCGTATACCCAAACCAGAGAGAAGAGTGGGAGAGTAGCTTCTTCTTCTTCTTCTTCTTCTTCACTTTTTCTTCTCCGTTTCTTCTTCTCCCGAGGAAGCGACTTCGTCTCGTTGTTGAAGACAAAATTAAGACTCTGATTCATCCTGAATTTTCTCATCCCACTCATACTCGTTGAAGAAGATGGAATCACATTCTTCCTTATCGTCTTCTTCTCCTCCACCATCGTCATCGCCGGAGAATTGTTCCGTGAAAGTGGCGGTCAACGTTCGTCCTTTAATCGGAGACGAGATAGCTCAAGGTTGCAGAGAATGCGTTTCTGTTTCTCCGGTAACGCCTCAGGTGAGTTTTTTTTTTCAATCGTGAATGGAATCAGTTTCGTCTTTTTTTTTTTTTTTTCCCCGATGGTGTTGTTAAATGCATTCGTCGTTGTTCACGTTTTTTCTGGATCCGGATCAAAATCCAAGTTCTAACTCTGACACAATCATTTAATATTATTGTTCTTATAAAACAGTGTCAATTTTGTTTTCTATATATAAATAATAAAATAATGCCAATGTCTGTGTTGCTACTGTATTTTGTGGTTTGATAAGTCAATAAGCATTGTTAATGTATTAACATAAGCTTTTTGGATTTGAGATTTTTAACATTTTTTGTTTGATGTATGTATTAATGTTTCTTTGGTTTTTGTTGGTTTACTGTATTTAAGATTGAAGCTTATTGTTTGAAATGTTTGTTTCATTGATGGTGTAGGTGCAAATGGGAACTCATTCTTTCACATTTGATCATGTTTATGGAAGTAATGGTTCTTCATCTTCATTGATGTTTGAAGAATGTGTTGCTCCTCTTGTTGATGGTTTGTTTCATGGATATAATGCTACTGTGTTGGCTTATGGTCAGGTACATAATAGTTTATAAATTGGAACATTGGTTTTTAGCTGGTTTATTTTTGTGTGTGTGTTTCCATTTGAGTTACATAAATGTTGCAGACAGGATCTGGAAAAACATTTACCATGGGAACTGCTTTTAAAGATGGTACAAGTAATGGGTTGATTCCTCAAGTTATGAATGCTTTGTTCAACAAAATTGATTCAGTAAAGCACCAAACCGGCTTCCAGTGTCATGTCTCTTTCATCGAGGTATCATTCTAACACATAAAGACTAGTTTATCTCTGTCTTGTCAACCTTGCCTTTTCAGTTGTCTAGATTAGTATTTGCATGAATATTAACTGAAATCTTTATCTGTAGATTCTAAAAGAAGAAGTTCTGGATTTGCTTGATAATGTGCCGTTTAACAGACTAGCCAATGGAACCCCTGGAAAGGTTGTTCTTAGTAAGTCACCTGTACAGATTCGTGAATCGCCAAGCGGGGTAATAACACTATCCGGTGCAACTGAAGTTCCCATATCTACTAAAGAAGAAATGGCTTCCTGTCTTGAGCAAGGATCTCTAACCAGGGCAACTGGGAGCACAAATATGAATAATCAGTCTAGGTGAGAATCTCTACTTGAGACCAAACTTTCCATAAGAAGCAAGAAGTGGCTTACATTTACTGTTAATGATGCTTATCCAGTATTAGAACGTAGAGTTATTGAACATTGCCGAAAACGAATATGGGAAGATTAGAAATGGTAAAAAGAAGCATCATAAATAGTTCTTCATTATTTGTTCTGTTTCCATGTCCTTAATAAGACTACAATTTTATCTTATATACTTTTATCAGAATGGATCCTAATGTTAATGCATGGTTTTGTTATGTGTGATATTAAAAGTCGGTCACATGCCATCTTCACGATCACCTTAGAACAGATGCGCAAAATCCCTTCAATCTCAGTGGTTAAAGACACTGTAGATGAGGATATGGGTGAGGAGTATTGTTGTGCTAAGCTTCATCTAGTTGATCTTGCTGGATCTGAAAGAGCTAAACGGACAGGTTCAGGCGGTGTTCGATTGAAAGAAGGTTGGCAAAACTGACATCATTATCTTGCATTCTCTTGAAAACATTGACTTGCATCTTAAAACCCAATATCTTCTTTGTTCTCTGTAACAGGAATTCACATCAATAGGGGACTTCTTGCACTTGGTAATGTCGTTAGTGCACTTGGGGATGAAAAAAAGCGAAAAGAAGGTGCTCACGTTCCCTACCGTGATAGTAAACTTACTCGATTATTGCAGGTTCATTTCTATCTTTGCACCTGTATATCCTAGTATTGTAGAGGGGGACTCATTATTATTATACAAAATTTCTAGCAGCATATTATCTTTATTGGCCAGTAAATATGTGTATATATTCTTGAAGAATGAATATTACCCAATTTTAAGTCATACATGATTCACTAAAGATATCCTTTAACACTACTGCAGGATTCTCTTGGTGGAAATAGTAAAACAGTCATGATAGGTAAACTTCTAAGTTGTATAAGTTAATTCCCTGGAAATCGCACATCAGTTCAAAAATTTCTTTCTGTGTTTATGTTATTCTTGTAGCTTGCATCAGTCCTGCTGACATCAATGCTGAAGAAACTCTGAACACGCTCAAATATGCAAATCGTGCTCGGAATATCCAGAACAAGCCTGTTGTAAGTACTAAGGAACTATCTTAGCTGAGTTTTCAATTCTGCGGACTAAGCTCCATCAACAGCTAACATAATTTAAAAAGTTCACATGAAGCAAAAAAAGAAAGAGGATTAATAATGTTCACTTGGAGCTCTAACAGAAGAGACTTCTTTATTTTGGTGCACAGGCCAATAAAGACTTAATATGCAGTGAGATGCAAAAGATGCGTCAGCAGATACAATATCTACAAGCTTCACTTTGTGCTCGTGGGACAACCCCATTAGAGGAAGTGCAGGTTTAAAACTTCTGCTGAAATTTTTCAAATGGTTTTTATAAACTTCTCATCAATAATAGTATATAGTTCCATTTTAAAGGTTATGCAAGAGAAGATCATGAAGCTAGAATCTGCCAATGAGAAGCTTTCACGAGAACTTCACATCTATCACAGCAATAGAGCTACACTTGACTATAGCAATATTGATGCACAGGTAATTATGGTTTACATTAGGGAATCACAATAGGTTTATTTGGCAGTCTTTCTTCACTGCTCAAACAAGTGTTTTTCGTGATCATATACTCTACCCCAGGAAGTTGGTGTAATTTTTCCAAAAGATGATGGTCTCAAAAGGGGCTTCGAAAGCATGGATTCAGATTATGAAATGAGTGAAGCAACATCAGGTTTTTGGACACTGGCTTCTCTGGAAACTTATTTCATGAAATGCATCTATATTCTCCTATCCTTGCTTGAAATCTTTTCTGATTACAGGTGGATTTTCTGAAGATATTGGAGCAGCAGAAGAGTGGGAACATGCACTTAGGCAGAATAACATGGGAAAAGAATTAAATGAACTAAGTAAACGTCTGGAGGAGAAAGAGGTTTGGTCGTTGCTCACTCAATTGAAGTTTTCTGTACCTATTAATAAAGATTGGATTATTTTGAAAATCTTATGATTTTTATATTTGCAGTCCGAGATGAAATTTTGTGGGGTTCGAACTGAAACTGTCAGACAACACTTCGAGAAGAAAATGATGGAACTTGAGAAAGAGAAAAGAATAGTCATTCTAATTTTGCTCGTTGATATTTTACTTAAGTTTTAATACCCGAGTTGTGAGTAACGTCTACAGGTTGAGAGAGATCTATTGTTGGCTGAAGTTGAGGAACTTGCTGCAAGTTCTGATAGACAAGCACAAGTTGTAAGAGATAAGCATGCTCACAAATTAAAAGCATTGGAGACACAGATTTCAAGTCTTAAGAAGAAACAAGAAAATCAAGTTGAGGTCTTGAAACAAAAGAAAAAAAGTGAAGATGCAGCAAAGCGTTTACAAGCTGAAATACAATGCATCAAGGCTCAGAAGGTTGCGTCTTGTTATCCACGTTTTTTCCATACTATTAATTCACATAATCTAGCTCTCATTTTGACTTTTGGTCTCCTTTTTGCAATCCAGGTTCAACTACAACAGAAGATGAAACAAGAAGCTGAACAATTCCGGCAATGGAAAGCTTCTCAAGAGAAGGAATTGTTGCAGGTACATTATCTCCATCGAATTCTTCATTTCTCTATTGTCCTTCAAATATTTTAAACTTGTACTGATCTTAAGTTGTACGTTTTGAATTGTTTTTGAGTAGCTTAAGAAAGAAGGAAGAAAGACTGAGCATGAAAGACTCAAACTCGAAACTCTCAATCAACGTCAAAAAATGGTAAGGATTTATGAAAGGTTTTCTTTTTCCTGCTTTAGAGAAACACTTATGAGAATATCCAATTCGAGTGCCGAAATAAGAATCTCAAGAGAAAATGTATCTTAATGTCTTGCAGGTTCTTCAGAGAAAAACAGAGGAAGCAGCAATGGCTACCAAAAGACTTAAAGAGCTACTGGAAGCTCGCAAGTCTTCACCACGTGACATATCAGGTAACCTATTTACCAGAAACACTTTATTTTGTTCTTGTTTCTATCATAATCCATTGTTTTATTTTCCAGTGACTGCTAATGGTCAACCACCAAGTCGACAGGTAACAAGAACTCCAAATTTCGATATGAACTCGCCATCCTGCACAAGTTACAACTGTTTCCTTTCATTCTATTTGCAGATGAACGAAAAAACTCTGCGGAAATGGCTTGATAACGAGCTAGAGGTTATGGCAAAAGTACATCAAGTTCGTTTTCAATATGAAAAACAAATCCAAGTGTGCGTCTTCATAACTCTGTTTCATTCATGTTGTTAAATGCAAACTTCTTTCTCCCAGAAACTTTTCTTATCAATAATCCCCTCTGGTTTCATGCATATAGACGAGCTGCATTGGCTGAAGAGTTAACCTCGTTGAAACAAGAGATGGAATTAGCCTCAAGTCCCCATCAAGAAAAAAATGGACAGTTTAGGTACATCATTGGACTTCAAATGCCTCAGTAAGTTAAATGATTCACTGTATGACCTTTTTACTTTTATCCATGTGTCAGATTTTTATCACCAAACACAAGATTGGAGAGAATAGCTTCTCTTGAGAGCATGTTGGATGTTTCCTCAAATACTCTCACAGCCATGGCCTCTCAACTCTCAGAAGCAAAGGAAAGAGAGCATAGCATACATGCTAAGACTCGGTGGAATCACATTCAGTCCATGACTGATGCCAAGTGTTTGCTTCAATATGCATTCGATTCTGCTGCTGAAGCAAGGTAACAACTCTAAAGTAGAAATACAAACTTTGGAATGAAACGATGCTTCTTTCCCACACATGGAAGGTTGATGATGTCCTGCTTAAAACATCAAACAGGTACAAATCTTGGGAGAAAGACAGAGACATCAAAGAGAAGAAGGAACAACTCAATGACCTACTCTGCTTATTACAACTAACAGAAGTCCAGAACCGAGAGATACTCAAAGAGAAAAAGACAAGGGAGCAAACATTGTCCATTGCTCTAGCTTCATCATCATCATCATACACGGTTTTTAACTTCAATCCTTCTTTTTCAAATTGAAATCCAAAACTCATGTGTGACCATATGGAAAATTTGACTTCTTGCAGGGAAGTTCAAGAAGCCCATCAAAGCACGATGGAGACACTAACGCTAGCGACCCATCGTCTCCATCTTCTTATCATCGAGCGACAAAGCATCTAAAATACGCTGGGCCGGGTATAGTCAATGTCTCGGTGAGAGAATCAGAAGCTTTATTAGAAGAGACGAGGAAGATGAAAGCAATGAAGAAAATGGGACAGAGTGGTGGGAAGCTGTGGAAGTGGAAGAGAAGTCACCATCAATGGCTGCTTCAGTTTAAATGGAAATGGCAGAAACCATGGAAACTCTCTGAATGGATAAAGCATAATGATGAGACCTCTATGCTTTTCACGTCTAAGACTCATGACGATGATGATAATCACTCGTGGAATCGACATTGAGTCACTGACTCGTACATCTGTATATGTATGTATATATACATGAGCCTTTTCTTACTCATACCAAAATTTTGGAAATAAAACGTAATATAATTTTTTCTAATAATAATAGATTGTGTTAATATTTATTTTATATATTTATTTTTAGAATAATTAAGATTCATTGTGTTACTTTTGGAAATACTATTATGAGGTTCTTTATTTGATAACAAACGTATATATGTTTGTTAGTCATTCCAAAGGGGATTCTCTCATTCAGTCATATGTACATGTGTTTAAAAATTGGGATTAGTTATCCTACACATGTGCATTGAGACAATCTTCTCGATCCAGGTAAAAATAATTATTTTTCTGAACAATTTAATTTATTTTCACAAATACACGAATAAATAAGGTATTTATCGAAAATTACTCATGTAAGTATCTAAAATTTATAAATTAATAAAAGTTATCTAATTTTTTTTTTAATTATCACAATATCCCAAAATTATTCGAAATATTTGCTCTAAAGACCCTTATCTAAATTAGTGAATCATTGGATAATAATTTTAGTTACTTGAATTTCTCGAACTCCAAATGTTTAGTCCAGTATTTTATTTAAATTATTTAGGTAAAATTTTTCAAAACTCAAATTATTAGTTTCCAACTCTTAGCCACAATTACAATAGATCTTACGGATAAAATATTTTATTTTTGGACATTTAAAATTTGATACGAGCCAAATAAATATAAATTATATTTGAAATATGTTTGATAAAAAAATCATATTGAATCTATTTTTAATATAATTTTAAAACAACTAAAATCCTGGTTGAAATTAAACATTAAAAAAATAGTACGTGGATCCGAAATCCAAACACGAATTATTTTTACATATAAAATTTTTCATGTACACACATCAAGTTACCAACTCCTTTATCAAAAAAAGAAAGAAAAACAAAAAAATTGTACCAACTAGTACCTACCAGAGGTTGTTAGCTTTGGCGCCGAATAAAAACAAATATCAGCATTACCATTGTGGAATATACTTCTTTCTTTCACACGTGTCCGTGGTGCACGTTAGCCCCATCCCCCAAAATATGAGATTTTCCGAATGTCAAAAACAAACATAACAAAATTCATGTATCCTTGGCATTCTCTTTTCCTCCCAAATTAACCCCTAAAACACTCTAATTGGTCAGAGGAATTTATCAATCTCTTCAGTCATCACAACGCTCTCCTTAGTCTCTTGAATCATTTTGATCACTTCACTCATCGTAGGCCTTTGCTCTGGCGATGTCAGACGGCAAAGACAAGCCGTTTGAGTCATCATCTCAAGCCCATTCTCTTCTTTTGACCTTTCCTCTTCTTGCCTCATTGCTCTTACCCAATCCAACATATCGTTTGCCTCCACAAACGGTTGCTTCGAAGCGGTTTTACCGGTTAACAGCTCTAAGAGAAAGACCCCGAACGAGTATACATCGCATTTGGATGTTGGACTGCTTGTTGATTGCCTGACCTCTGGTGCTTTGTAGGAAGAGATGTCCGGATCATTAGGAGGGACTAATGAGTCTGTTAAGACACTAAGACAGTAATCTGTGAGACAAGCTTCGAAGTCATGACCGAGGAGGATGTTAGTAGACTTAAGGTTTCCATGGAATTTTGCAGTTGATTGGTGGATGTAATCTAGTGCTTGAGCTACATCTTCTGCTATCTTTAAACATGATGTCCAGTGTAATGGCTTTGCCTTTGATGTTCTTGAACCTAGATTCCAAGGGATAAAAACAGAGTCATTAGTTAGTCGATTCAGATCAATTACAACAAGATAAAAAGAAAAGACTTTTACTATGATGATTCAGAATATAATTTTAGTAATGGAAACACTTCCAATATCATAGAAGAGTCCACTATGATGAAGCCACTCGAACTCAAGTCGTAAGACAACACACACCAAATTCCTGACAAATGACTGGAGTTTTCACGTGAAAATAGCACAGATTTCTAACAGATCCTTCTGTCTTATATCTATAGTTGTTCAATGGGGGAAAAAGACAAAACATATTTAATAATAAACTCCGCCATTGTCCTTTATGGTCAAGTCTAGAGTTCATTGAAGTGATAAAGCTGCACCAAAGGTCCAAAACCCATTAACGAAAACATGTCTAACAGTCTACACACACAAAAGGTTTCAGCTTTACCAATAATGTCACCTCAATTTGATTGAGACCAACAGAATATTTTGTTTAATTGCAAAACAACTCGGAGGTAAAGTGACTCAGTGAGTTCAACTAAAACCTAACGTTACCAACGTGAATAAGATTTTAAGAAGAAGATGAAGATTTACCATGAATAAGATTGAAGATACTTCCATTAGGTTGGTACTCGTAGATGACAAGTCTCTCTCCGTTTGACTGAAAATAAGCTTTTACCGGAACAAGATTCCGATGCTTAAGTCCACCAACTATCTCCATCTGATTCTCAAACGCTAAATCACTAATAATCGCTGTTTTAGACGGAGCAAATCTCTTCACCGTCACGATTAGATCGTTAACCATTACCGCTTTATACGTTGTTCCTACTGATCCTCTTCCTAAAAGCTCAGCCGAAGCTCTCATCAGCTGGTCAAGTGTATACATAGCTTCACCGGACTCATCTTCTCCCCCGCAGAAAATCAGATCTCCGTTCCTTGGGATTCGCTTTTGCGACGGATCAGTGGATTGAATTTGAATTTTGATTTCTTTGCTTTCTTCTTCCCGCTTCTGAGATTTGAAATTTGAATTTGAAATGTGAGATTCAGTTGGAGGTTGTGTGAACGTTGTATCTCGTTTTCGATTCGGTTCAAAGATCATCACGTCGTCTTCGTCTCTTCGATTCTTCATAACTAACGAGAACGCGACGAAGCAGAGACCGAGGACTATCAGAGAAGCGAGGCCAATGGTGAAACCAAGCACTAACCAGCCGCTTTTGAACTTTTTATCAATAGGCGGAGTAGTCATCGCTGCTCCATCGTTCTCAGCGGTTTGACTAATCGGCGCTTGAGATGAAGATGATGACGTGGCGTTCTGTTTTGGTAAACCGAAGAACGCAGAAGAAGAACGTGAACCGCAGGATCGGTTAATGATCTCACCGCAGAGCCCAGGGTTTGACCAAAACGAAGACGCGTTGAATCGCGATAGAGTCACCGTGATCGGAACCGCTCCGGTGAGATTGTTACCGGAAACGTTAAATGTAACCATAGAAGAATGATTCAACGGCGGGAGAGTACCATTGAATCGATTAAACTCGAGATTCAAAGAACTGAGTCGACTCAGAGCATTGATCTCAGACGGAATCTCACCGTAGAAGTTGTTATACGATAGATCGAGCACGGTTAACCGACGAAGAAAGAGAATCGAAGGAGAGAAAGAATCAGAGAAACCATTTCTGCTTAGGTTTAGGGATTTGAGATTGACGAGAGGAGATAGATCAGGAATCGAACCAGAGAGCGAGTTATTCTCAAGGCTAAGAACACGAAGCTGATCAAGACGACTAAGAGTCTCCGGAGAGAAAGATCCTCGAAGTCCGACGCCGTTAAGAACAAGACGAACAACGCGATCTTGAGCGCATTCGACGCCGTGCCATTGACAGTAGTCGTGAGGCTCGGTGAGAGAGTATAAAAGTTTGTTGTTGAGATCGGCGGTGGATTTGAAAGAGAGTAACGCAACGGCATCGGATGGTAAGAAGGAATTGAAGAAGTTGGTCGCCGGGAGATGATCTGCGGCGGAGATACGGAGGAGAAGGAAGAGGAAGAGAAGAGAGTAGAAGAAGAAGAGTGTCATTTTGTGAGTGTTTGTGTACGGAGCAGAGCATCTGTCAGTTATTATTATTCTGATCATCTTTTTTTTTCAATATCGAATCTTTATGGCACGCATGTGAATGTTATATATACGAGATGGATTATTTTTAATTTTTTGAAATTTTTACAGTGTTTTTTTATATATGTAAGCAAAATCAATAATCTGTTGCAAGTTAATATTTTATACACGGATTAATTTGTGACAAGTATTTAGTTTTTTTTTTTTGGATCGTTTTTTCTACGTTACATTATATGGAATGTATGAAAATGAAATAGAAACCTAAACAACGATACGTATTTATAATTGACCCAAAAAGCCATGCGGCTTTGGATCTTCCATTTCACTGATCGGGTCCCGCCTCTAAAACTCTTCTCCCGACATAGATCAACCCCAAGAAAAACTGGTCCTCAGACTCTCTAATTCCCTTCAAGCAAGAAGAGACCACTTTGAACACTCATCATCCGACAACGAAGCCTACGCAACCCCCCTCAAAGAACAGTCCAGCTTCAATCCAGTTAGGCAAACGCAAAGTCACGGCAGCGGAGAAGATTGATGGCTCAACACAAATCCTAACCGCCGAGATCCGAGATCCGCCAGCTCAGATCCAAAAAGATCTGTCGCTAATCGTCATAACTAGTAGTGACAAACCCACCGATCCGCCAATCAACTTTCGCCACAAACCGGAGTTTCTGTCCCGATATGACAAGCCGCGAGTACCTTCGAACTGGTTTCACCGGCGTTCTCGACCAGTGTGAACCCAAAAAGAAGCAACGCCGGTTAACCAGGAAAGTCGCTACCAGCCTGCATTAAGAGGCGGATACACCACACCGCATCACTACTAGAGAAGAAGGACCATCTACCACCGCTACTCTGCTTCGTCCAACACCTGCAGTGAAGAGTTGAAAGCTAAAAAAAGAAAAAGAGAAAAAACAAAACTTAGATCTAGAATTCTCAAGCTAATAAGGAACGATTGTCCAAAAACGAGAAAATTCAATGCCTTAACCTATGTGTTACATCTTAAATTCAATGTGTTACCGTAAACAACGGATAATCAAATTCAAAGGATATTAAAATTTAAACATATATGGTGGGTCTTTGGTAGTCACTGCCAAAAAAACAATCATATTGTTATAACTTATAACGTAGTCTAGAAAAATTCTACGCGTTCAACTATAACAGAGCACTATGTGTCAGTCTTTTTAAAATATACTTTTGCTTATCAAATACCATTTCAAATTTACAAATAAGAATAAGCTTGGTTAGATGAGTTAGTTACAGTAATTAGCTGATTAGTGTGATTGATCTCTTTAATTTGTGTGTATAAGCTAAGTTTGTACAGTTGTCAAGTTAAATGCATTCATTCAATAATATAAACACAAGTAGTTCGTAATCTCTCTGTTTCATCTATATTTGATATCTCTTTTTCTCTCGTCTCTGAATATATCTGAGGAGAGTTAATATATTGTAGTAATTTATTCAGAAAAGGAACTTAACAAATTGAATTATACGTGAAACAACTCCAAAGGAATGAAAACAATCGGCCCTTAATGATATTTTAGAACCGTCCACGCATGTAGACCCGTCTCAAAAAAAAAAAAAAAGATCCTAGACAAATTAAATTTGCATAATTCTTTTCATAAATTTTCTTTTTTTGCGTAATTTTTGTTTAATTTTTTTTTAATTTAATATGAATCCTAAACAAATGCCTATGTTGTCATGGCCAGAAAAGGGCTTCACACATGTATTTATACGATAATCGATTGTTTATAAAACATAAAAATGTAAGTAGATGATTGTTAGAGGTGGGCCGAGCACCGGACCCAAAACTTGGCCAAAATTCGCCAATTATCTCTTAGAAAAGCCCAAACGACCAGAAGCCCACAAAGGACTTTCGGCCTAACTCCGAACCTCGAGTTCCGAAATACTTGTTGAATGAGTAGGAATAGGTAGAAGTAACCTATATAAATAAAGAGGGTCATTGTCATATCAATCTAATTGAAAATCAAGGAGAGAATCGAGCAGAGCACTTAACTCCGACGAAGCAATCCGATTTCTACACAAGATCTGGCGAATCGAGATTCGGTAGAACATTCAACCTCGGTTTTCGAAACCTCAGTCGAACGATCAACCTCAGCTAACTCCAATCTTTAACTAATCAAACAACAGGTCACACCGCTCCCCGAAGCTTAGATTGTACCTTGCCTACTAACGACAATCAATCTTCGGTATTTATTCATGACCATTTACTTCGAACCTCGGACATTGTCATTCCCGAACCTTGCTTTTATTACAAAAGTCTACGAATCCTTCGTTATAAAACCAAATAATCCCTTGTTGCAATCGACCACCAACAATGATGATAAAATAAAAATATATATAAAAACAAGATAGAAGCATAGCTTGTTTTGCAAACTATACCTAACAAATTTGGATCGTCGTTGTAAATTTTGTATTTGGTACAAAGAAAAGGACATCGTACGTTCACATTCGTTCTTACTCGACGCATTACTATACTATTATTTGTACCTAACCATCATACAACATAATCACAAACTTTAAATTATTTATGCGATTACGTTTATAGGAGGAGGGGTCGCGGAGGCGAAGCGTGTGGGTTTAATTGTTTAAACTTTAAATCTCTCAATGGGCCAAATCTTGGAAAGGTCTTATTATTAATAGGCCTTTCTCTATGTATCGAGGAGTGGTAGAGCAGGCGTTCTGATTCCAAAGTCCAAAGACAAGCACTTTGGGCAAAGTCCACCACCTATTAAAATTAGGAGTCCGCAAATATAAATTTGGGACAGGATTTTGCGAGAACATAAACGGAACAAGAAGAGAAAAAAAATATTTTTTTATGTATCCCATTAAAAATTCCGGATAGGATGGAAATGAGATGAAAATGGGAATTCTCAAAAGTAAAAATATGAAAATCATAAAAATCAAAATTTATTGGTCATAAACTAAATAAATTATTTATAAATTATCCGAGAAACATATAGAAACAAACTTCGATTCATGTTATTTTGATTTGTGTTATTAATAATTAAATTTTTAAAACTTGACAAACCAACTTATGTAAGTCCTTAAACATAAATCATATTGTTATAATAAATTAAAATAAATTATAAACTTACGATTAGATAAAACAAAACTAAAATTTAAATGATATGAAATCTAATAACAAAAGATCTTAAAATTATTAAATCTGATAAATTGGTATATAATATTCTATGTATTCAGTTTACAATTACTTTATATATATATATATAATATTTATCTAATATAAAATTGTCCCAAGTAGAAATTCGAGATTTTTTTTTCCGATCTATTCCGAAATGAAAATTGAAACCTTGTACCATATGAAAATATTCCCCATATGAAACAAGAATTCGGAATTAAAAAAAATAAAGCGGGACGCGAGACAAAAATTATGCCTATCCCTAATTAAAACCGAGTTTAGCAAAAAGGTTATAAGGAATAAAGAAGACAAAATTTAGGTGACATCATCGCAATTGTTATTCACTTATTTGCTATTTTCTGGATCATTTATCAACTTAAAAAATATTCATCCGTTCAAGGAATCGCATTTCTTCTAACTAAAATATTATAAATATGTATTTAAATCAATTAAATTTTCTTGATAAATTAAGTCATCATTTACTTAATAATATATTTTTGTATAAAGTGTATATATTTTCTTAAAGTAATACGAAATAAGGAATTAACTTTTAAAAGATCAATTCCCTTGTAAGTTGTAAAGTTGTAATATATATATTCCGAACAAAATTATTTACTGTTTGAATCCAATGTTCAAATCCAACGGTGGCTATAATATAAGAAAACGCAAAACGAGTTTTTAATACTTATATATTCAATATTGTATTTGTTTCTCTGTGTGGTGTTTGTGTTTTTCTCTAGTAGTTTTGGGCTGTTTCCTTCAGAAATAAACCAAAGCAATAAGAGACAGAGACTTTTAGTCTGTAATTAGATCTTGCGTCTCTCGCAATGACCAAAACTCCTACACGTATACATACAAACCACCTCACACATCCACGTTATAAATGACAAATGATATAATAAAAGAAGGAAAATATATAATATAATGGGGGAAAACAATGTTAATAAGAATTCCAAGATTTAAACTTCTAGAATATTAATAAAAACTTATCATATTAATGTTATTCATTCCTCTACTATGCTCATACCATTTGTTTGCTTATACTTAACATTTCACAAAACTACTCAAAACTCACGTCCTTTTAAATCAACCCCATTTTTTCTCCCTTTGAGAAATCCTAAAACCGTCCTTCAATTCTCTTCTTCCTCTAAATTCCACAGAAGAAATAAAATAGAGAAAAAGAAAATAATAAGAAGAGAAACAATGAAGAACGGATCAGGGAACACGAACACAAAACTGATTCTTCTTCATCCTTACATCCAAAAACAAACGAGCACGACTCGTCTATGGCTTCTAGCTTTCGTCTCTTTCTTCACCATCGTGTTCCTCCTCACTCTCCTCTACACTAGAGACACAATCCCTTCCAAAAACTCCTCCGTCGCCGCCGCCGTAGCCGCCGTCGTCACCGGAGGATCATCATCTCCGACACCGATCTCCAACTCCAAGTTACCAACGAGTGTCATCAATGCATTGCTTCATTACGCGTCGAGATCCAACGACAGTTTCCACATGTCTTACGGTGAGATGAAATCAATCTCCGACGTCATCCGCCGCTGCTCTCCGCCGTGTAATCTCCTCGTCTTCGGACTCACACACGAGACTCTCCTCTGGAAATCGTTAAACCACAACGGCCGTACAATATTCGTCGAGGAGAATCGTTACTACGCGGCTTACTTTGAAGAAATCCACCCGGAGATCGATGTTTTCGACGTTCAATACACGACCAAAGCTCACGAGGCCGGAGAGCTCGTTACGGCGGCGAAAGAAGCGGCGGGAAACGAGTGTCGTCCCGTGCAGAATCTTCTTTTCTCAGATTGCAAACTCGGTCTCAATGATTTGCCGAATCACGTCTACGATGTTGATTGGGATATCATCTTTGTGGACGGGCCACGTGGCGATGCTCATGACGGACCGGGGAGGATGTCGTCGATTTTCACGGCGGCGGTTCTTGCTCGGAGCAAAAAGGGCAGGAATCCGAAGACGCATGTGTTTGTGCATGACTATTATAGAGACGTAGAGCGGCTTTGTGGCGATGAGTTCTTGTGCCGTGAGAATCTTGTCGAGTCTAATGATTTGCTTGCGCATTACGTGTTGGATAAGATGGATAAAAACAGCACCCAGTTTTGCAGTGGTCGTAAGAAACGCTCTGTTTCTTCTTTGTCGTAGAAATGAGAGACATCGTGCATTCCTTTGTGGTGTTTGTAATGATAAAAGTTTTCTTTCATTTACAATCTTGGATCTATCATCTATGTGAAGACTTTAATTTAATCAAATCGATTTTCTATTCCCTTGGTCAAATAGATTTGAAGTAAAAACTTGAGATGGATATATTAATCAAACCAAATATCTATACACTTATCTACATTTTCTACTAAAATCGAAGAAACGTTTATTTAAAATTTGCCACTACTCTTTTTTTTTAGATAGATACTACATTTTTTTTGGGTAAATTTTCAAATATTGGATCTATGAGAAGACCTTAATTTAATCAAATTGATATACCTATCTCAATCAAATCGATTCGAAGCAAAATTCAGAGACAAATATACAAATCCAACCAGATAAAACTCGATTCTTTTAACCAAAGTAGAATTTTGGGAACGGAAAAACTAATTTAACATAATCTACTATATGGATAGAGGTGATTAGAAATCAAAAACTCAAAAAAATATAATGAAAAAACTTTATTTTTGCCAGATACGTCTGAATCTTTAATAATCAATCGTCAATGTTATTATCAGAAACTTCATGTTGAGTACTTATAAAAAAATAAAATAATAAATATTAAACCGGCCAGCCAATAGTTAGGATGGAATCAACAATTAAGTTACCGTGGCGTCACTATCTTGTACCAGTGTTTTTAGTGGATATAAATAAACTTCAGATAAGAATTTCAATTAAGAACAGCACCAAGTTGAACTCTGCCAGTAACTATTTGGTTAATTAATTTTAAATTACCACTAATTACCGTTGACGCTAATTTGGTCTTTAAAATTTGTTTGCTTTTTGTTCTTGCTATCAGATCAAATCACCATAGTTATTGATGACTCTGCAATGACCAAATTATATGATTTTAATTTTTAAATGATATTTTCAAAATTTTAATTAAAAAATACCAATTTTCTAGTTCATCCAAGATCATATACTCCATCTGTATCAAAAGATTGATTTCCTGGTTTTTTATTCTTGTATATAAAATTTTTCTTTTTAGATTTTAATAAATGCATTTTTATTTTCTATATTTAAAGTAATGTCATTTTATTTGAAGAAATGTGAAAAGACCCAAAAAGAATCATGAGACATTTAATTATGATGTAATTGCAATTATTGGAAAATGAGAAATGAAGTAAAAAAAACTAATGGAAGATTAGATTTTTTAAATAGATAATATAAAAATGGATGGATAAAGTGCAACTATGATATTTTTTTATTAATTCAGAAACACTATCGAAAGCGGGATGAATACTTCGAAATGAAAGATGTACTTATATTGGTATAGGTCAAACAAAAGGAAGGAAGACAAGTAATATTTTGGAAAACAAGTTTCAAGCCCTTATTTTTTCTATGTAAAATTATTGGAGTAAAAGTCTTACAAAAATTTGTTTTGAAGGTGATAACAAAGAAGTTACTGATCTCCTGAATAGAATTCGTCTTAATTTCGGTGTTTTCAACTAGCAGAAGCAAGATTTTGGAAAGACAAGTTTCAAACTTGTCAATTTGTATGGATTAATCGAGAGGCAAACAAACATGCTGACACTTCATGTAGCTAAGCATAGAATCTTTGGAGCTGCTGAGTTTTTTTTTTATTCATATGTACTTCATGTAATAACTCACTATTTACAATGTGATTTCTGGGTCTCTTGACCATTAATAAAGAGTATGTTTAAAAAAATAAAAAATTACAAAAATAATTAATCAAATACAACATTTAACGTTTTCATAATCTTGGTAAAACCCCCAGAAAATCAATATTTTTGATACACAGTGAGTATTAAAACTAAAATTATTTCAAGGAGCTATTGATTATTCCTTGAATAAAGCACAAGAAGGAGCATTAAAAAGATTCGAATCTTTTAAAATAAAAATCTTGATTATAACAAAACCAAAGTATCCAACTAGTTTTAAAATAGTGTGTCGAACATTGGGAAAGCATAAAATCATCGCAAGTCCTTTATTGCTGTTAAAAACAGATTCTCTCCATTTACAAAAAAAAAAAAAAAAAAAAAAAGAGAGCAAAAGGAAACGAGATGGCGACAGACTTCAAATCCTTACCAGTCATTGGTACTAACGAAAAACCCTAATTTCTATTCTCTTTTACTTTGATCAAAGCTTCACTCAAAAATTCTCGATGTTGCAGACGTCTCTTCTCTACTACTCAAGTGTGATGATCCCGACATGTCGGAGGATGCCGGAGTCGTTGAAGTTGTCCGGCAACTGGATAGAGCTTGTCGGGAAGCCGGTTTCTTCTACGTGGTACCAAAAAAATGAGTTTAATTTATTAACTTTATGATCCAATTTGAGTTTCTTTATTTTGGGTTTTGAGAAAAGATCTGATTTTGAACAGATAGGCCATGGAATTTCAAAGGATCTTATAAATAAAGTCAGAGAGATCACTCGTGAGTTCTTTAAGCTTCCTTATGAAGAGAAACTTAAGATCAAGATGACTCCAGCTGCTGGATACAGGTTTGTGTCTACAAATTCTTTTCCACAATCGAATACTATATAGTGTTGTCTTGAAAGATCGTTCATTGATATTCTGTGAACAGAGGATATCAGAGAATTGGAGAAAATGTAACTAAAGGGAAACCAGACATGCATGAAGCCATTGATGTAAGTGTTTGTGTGTGTCTACTAGGCACTAGCTATGTTTGCCATGTGATTCATCTGATGTGTTTTATTATTATGGACAGTGTTATAAAGAGTTTAAGCAGGGGAAGTATGGGGATATAGGAAAAGCCATGGAAGGGCCAAACCAATGGTAATCTATATTCGATTTCTTATCTAGTTACGTTGCTTCGTCCTTTGAACATTTCTGTCATGTTTTGTGACGTTTCTTGAAGGCCAGAGAATCCTTTAGAGTTCAAAGAGTTGATGGAAGAGTATATTAAGCTTTGTACAGGTATTTTTAGCCTTTCTCTGTTTCTCTTACGTGTTTAATTTTCAAGAGTGTTTCTCAGAAACAATTCTTGAGTTTGTAATTTCATTTCATGGTTTCAGATCTTTCTAGAAAGATCTTGAGAGGAGTCTCCTTAGCTCTTTGTGGATCACCTTATGAGTTTGAGGGAAAGATGGCTGGTGACCCTTTTTGGGTGATGCGTCTTATTGGCTATCCAGGTGCTTCCTTCACAAATGGCCAACCCGAAAATGATATCGGATGGTAACTTTCTCCTACTTTTCGTTCTGTTTATTACGATTCCCTTTTTCGCGTATCCGCTCGAGTAACTCACCTTTTCCGGTTCTCTGGTTCCAGTGGAGCTCACACTGACTATGGTAATTAAGTTTAACCCTGAAGTGAAATCAAGTTGAATTTCTGATTCTGTCTCAATGAGGAACACTTTTCTCTATAGGCTTGTTAACTCTTGTGAATCAAGATGATGACAAAACTGCTCTTCAGGTTAGTATTATTATGATGATCTTTCTCTAATTTTATGCTTTATGTGAAGAAGTGGTATTGGCTCTATTAAGAGATTTTAACTTTTGAAAAAAAGGTGAGAAACTTGGGCGGCGAATGGATATCAGCCATTCCCATCCCTGGATCATTTGTTTGCAACATCGGCGACATGTTAAAGGTTTGTTCTTCTTCCCACTCTCACTTCTTTATCTGGAAAACCCTTTTGAGAGCCTTTTTGTAATCATATATGCAGATACTTTCAAATGGAGTATACGAATCCACACTTCATAGAGTGATCAATAACTCTCCTCGATACCGTGTCTGTGTTGCATTTTTCTACGAGGTTATAAAACTTGTAACACTGTTTTTGTCTTCCACATTTGGACTTGGAGTCATGTTTTTCTGTAATTTCTTGAATGAACAGACTAATTTCGACGCGGTGGTGGAACCATTGGATATCTGTAAACAGAAGTACCCTACAGGGAGAGGAGTATCCCAAGTTTTCAAAAGAGCTGTCTATGGAGAGCATCTGGTGAGCAAAGTCCAGACCAACTTTGCTATGTAATGGAAGAGAACACAATCCACCAACTTTTGCGTTGAGTTTGATTTGTAATATTAATAAAGTGCTTCTTGACTTCTGTGTTATCAATCGATTCACATGTGGATTTGCTTCAAGAAAAAAAAGGGGGGTATGGTGTGTTGCTACTGTTTTAGTTACATCGTTGATTCTTTGAATATCTGATAAATTATTATGATTTGCATCTACAATTTATAAAAATAAAACAACTAGAAATCATAAAAATTTGAAAAAGATTATTTGCATTTATCTGTTTGGATGAACAGATAATTGTTATATATTAATGGTCTAACATAGAATCATTTAATTGTTCACTTTTGGTAACATTTAATTTCAAAAAAAAAAAATATTTGTAACATTTTTAATGTACATATACTACAAGCTAAGCCTCTATGGGTGTCGGTTTTTTTCCATCATTTATAGGTGTCTTTTTATAAGAGTACATAGTCTTTTTTTCAACGAGAGTTTGGGTGTTGACTCCCACTCGTTGACTACAAACATTTATGGATTATGAAAGTATTTTTTATATATAAGACCATCTCCATTAGACATATCCAGGTAGGTGCCTTAAAATATAATTTTTTTAAAAATATTAATATTGTAAGATAATTTTTTAGGAGAATATGAGACACTATTGAGTTTGTTACTTTCATGAAGACACTTTTATTGAGTTTGTTACTGTTTTGGACTTGGAGATACCCATAATATAATATTAGTATTTTATAATTAAATTTATGTTAAGACACTTACAAAAGTTTATGCAATGTGGATGTTTTATACCTAATTGGGTGTCTAAACAATAAAGTAATAATATTTTTTTGCAATTTAATTAGTTATTTATTTGTTAATCAATTTTTAACCAATTAATGAATGATTTGGGTAGATATTGGTATTTTAGGTGTCTTTCTAGAGATACCTATCTCTTATATTCCTCCAACTAATTTTTATTTTTAATTTTTTTTATTTACAGATACCTATGAAAAGATGTGCAATGTGGATTGTCTAAGAGCATGAAGTCTTTTTATAAGACTTTTGTAGATTGGAAGATAAGCTAACATGTTGCCCAAGTTACAGCTTTAAGTTAGTTACAGCGTTGCATTAAACATATCACAATTACACTCGCTCTCGCGCTAAATTCGTATAAGGCAAACATATACGAATGAAACGTCAAATGTAAATTGTTAAAGTTCAGGCTCGTGTGATTCAATTTTAAAGAGATATTTGGTTTAGTGTTGAATTGAGATTGAATGAGCTGGTCTATTCTGGTTAAATCAAGATGGTTTAATGTTGTTTTAAAACGGTGAGTTTTGAGTTGTTGCTCTTGTGTTCTCTGAGCTGTAATCTTTCATCTCTGGTTAATATATTGCATGGATTGATCTAGCCCCAGACGTAGACACTATCACACCGATATGTCGAACTGGGTTAACAAACTTCATGTGTTCCTTTTTTTTTTTCATGCTCTGTTTTATTTATCTCTTTTTAAGCTGAACAAACGTAAGACGGAGGAAGAGTGTGAGGTGAGAGTTTGTGTCTATTGAGGTGTTTCGTTGGTAACAGATTGGTATCAGAGCATCAGGTAAGGTTTGAGCTTTAGTGAGAAAACATTAAGTTTCATCTCTGATTAATATATTGCGTGGATTGATCCGGCCCCAGACGTAGACACTATCACACCGATAGGTCGAGCTGGGTTAACAAACTTCCTGTGTTCTTTTCTTTTTCATGCTTTTTTTATTTATCTTTGTTTAAACTGAACAAACGTGAGACATAGGAAGAGTGTGAGGTGAGAGTTTGTGTCTATTGAGGTGTTTCGTTGGTATCAGAGTATCATGTCTGAAAGAAAGTTTTGAGCTTTAGTGAGAAAACATCATAAACTATGAAAAATATCTCACATCGGAAAGGATCTCGACTAACATATAAGGCATATAAGCCAATCCACTCATTGCCAATTTTGAGTTGGAAGCCCATTAATTAATCAATGGTTAGAAGGACCTGATCTTGAGGAGGCGTGTGAAAATTATCTCACATCAGATATGGAAAGAGACCTTAACTAACGTATAAGGGATGTGGGACAATACACTCATTATCAATTGATTTTGAGTTGGAAGTACATTAACCTTAACATAAATATGTACACATTCATACCGTCATACATATACACATCAAATATCACATAAATTTATATAAGATACAATTTGTACTAGATTTTACCAGGTTCTATACCATACCTGAAACAATGTCGATAATATTCATGTGCAATTGTGACTATTCCTTTTGTCTTGTGAAAGTATAAGAAACAGTAATGGATCTATACTGCATAAATAAATACACATACACGTACATGTTAGACTCAAAGAAGTGGTTTTTGTTCAACCGGTTATGCAAAGAAGTGGTTTTTGACCCAAAAGATAGTTATCTATCTCAATTGTCCGGAAAAGTTAACCGTTATTATAGTCGTAGGTGGAATTCTTTGAAGGCAACCTTAAGACACAAGTACTTCAATAACCCTCGGGCTTATTTCTCTTTTTTTGCTGCAGTTACTCTGCTAATTCTCACATTTTCTCAAACCTTTTATGCTGTTTATGCTTATTATAAACCATCTTCTTAACTTTCATAGTTATTTTATTTAGAATCTTTTTGTTTTCTTGTTTTTTTCAACATTTTGTATTACCTTCTATTCAAAATAAAACAATAACTTTGTAACATTTCAATTTTTAAATAGTTAGTGTATTTTAAAGCATTTTAAAAGGTTGATTTTGGACCATACAAGACAATTGGGTGATCTCCATAAGAGACAAGCTCGAGCAAGTACATAGAGATGACGATACAAAGATATGTGGAAAGCTCTGCATCTACAGAGTTCCTATCATTACCTACAAGAGAATGAAAAGAAGTCGTATTCCCCGCAGACCGTATCACTTGGTCTGCACCATCATGGTAAGAAGCGTCTCAGACCTATGGAGCACCACAAGTGTCGTGCACTCAATAGGGTTTTGAAACGTGCGAAGTAACACATCGAAATGTATATTGATGCCATGAGAGAGCTCGAGGAGAAGGCTCGTGCTTGCTACGAAGGTCCCATTAGTTTGAATAGTAATGAGTTCACAGAAATGCTTGTTCTTGATGGTTGTTTTGTTCTTGAGCTCTTCAGGGAACTGTTGAAGGATTTCCCAAAATCAGGTAAGCTTGAATAAATTTTCTAACTTTTCGGTTTTCTCATCTACTTCCTAAACCGGTCATATTTCGGATCCAATTATCTAAATGGTTTTTTCTTTATATGCTAGATGTGCACGCAACGATCCGGTTTTTGCGATGATGCGAGGATTGATGCATTCGATTCAACGTGACATGGTAATGCTGGAAAATCCACTTCCTATGTTCGTTCTCAATCGGTTATTGGAGTTACAACTTGGTACATAAACCCACTGTCTATTCTAAGCATAAATTACATGAACCCTCCATTCATCTTTTGTGTGTTTGGGGTCAAGATCCGTGCCACATTGTTTGTTTGTCGGTCTATGAGGGTCGGGTATGAATTCCCGACATAGCTCGTTAAAGGCTGACGAGCCATAAATGTGCAGGTGGGCATGTTGAGAGGAATCTCCTTAGCTCTTGGCGGATCACCTAATGAGTTTGAAGGAAAGATGGCTGGTAACCCTTTTTGGGTGATGCGTCTTATTGGCTAGTGCTCCCTTCACAAACGTCCAACCTGAAAATGGTATCGGATGGTAACTTTATCCTACTTCTCCTTCTGTTTACTAGGATTCTCCCCTTTAGTGTATCCGCTCCAGTAACTCACCTTTTTTTGTTATCTGCTTACCACGCTCTGGTTCCAATGGAGCTCACACTGACTATGGTAATTAAGTTTAAGCCTGAAACGATACATAGTGTTGAATTTCTGATTCTTTCTTCATAGTTCTGTCTCAATGGGGGAACATTGTACTATGTAGGCTTGTTAACCCTTGTAAATCAAGATGATGACAAAACTGCTCTACAGGTATTGTTATTGTTATCTTCCATGATTTGATGTTTACGTGAATAAGTGGGATTGCCTAGATGAACTTTAAAAAAAAAGGTGAGATACTTTGGTGGTGATTGGATATCAGCCATTCCCGTCCCTGGATCGTTTGTCTGCAACATTGGCGACATGTTAAAGGCTTGTTCTTCCCACTCTCACTTCTCTTTCTTGAGTGCCTTTTTGTGACACGGGTTTTGAAATCATACTTGCAGATACTTTCAAACGGAGTATATGAATCCATGCTTCATAGAGTGATCAATAACTCTCCTCAATACCGTGTCTGTGTTGCATTCTTCTACGAGGTTTACAAACTGTTAATACTGTGTGTGTTTCCACATTTGGATTTGGAATTAATATTTTTCTTTAATATCTTGAATGAACAGACTAATTTCGACGCAGTGGTGGAGTCATTGGATATCTGTAAACAGAAGTACCCTACAGGGAGAGGAGTATCCCAACTTTACAAAAGAGCTGTCTATGGAAAGCATCTGGTAAGCAAAGTCCAGACCAACTTTGCTATGTAATGGGAGTCTGGGAGAGAGATTCTATCATCTTCTTTGTACACAATCAACCAACTTCATCTTCCAGTTTGATTTGTATTAAACTAATAATAGTAAAGTGCTTCTTGACTTCTGTGTTATCAATCGATACACAAGTGGATTTGCCTCAAGAAAAAAAGGTATGGTTTGTTTAGTTACATCGTTGATTCTATGAATGTCTAAGAAATTGTTATTAAGATCGTTGATTCAACAAGCATTTATGAATTATGAGTCTTTTTATAAGAGTTTTGTAGATTGGAAAATAAGCTAACACATTGCCCAAGTTACAGCTTTAAATTAGTTACAGCGTTGCATTTACACTCACTCTCTCTTGAGAAAGCTTCAATTAAAGTTGTAACGGACCTACATCTGTAACTCCTATATTTTATACGCAAGTTTAATGTTCTATTTAGCAGTCACACATTAATGTAAATGAGTGTTTGTATAACCTTTCAAAATTGTTATATATATGAAGTGTTAAGGCAAACATTTACGAATGAAACGTCAAATGGAAACATGTACAAATTCATACTGTCATACATCTACACATCAAATATCACGTAAATTTATATAAGATACAATTTGTATTAGATTTTACCGGATTCTATACCATACCTGAAACAATGTCGAGAATATTCATGTGTAATTGTGATTATTCCTTTTGTCTTGTGAAATTATAAGAAACTGTAATGGGTCTATATTGCATAATTAAATACACATACGTACATGTTGGACTCAATTTAATTGCTGTTCAACTATTGAAGTATATGATTAACAAAAAAAAAAAAGAGAAAAAGAAAAAACTATTGAAGTACATGATATGGAAGAGTCTTCAAAGTTCAAAGTATTATCATAAGGAAATATTCTCACAGCTTTGCAGTTCCACCAAAGTTTATACATTGAATAAACTTGTGCATATCGACTCCGTCATTTTCTGTTCAAGTCAATGGAGAACTTGTTGGTTTTTTCCGCAGTGAGAGGGGATTATGGCAAGGTTGCTCCCTCTCCCTGTACCTCTTCATTATATGCATGAATGTTCTATCTAAGATGGTAGATAAAGCTGCAACGGAGGGTAAAACTTGGAGAACCAGATGGAGACTTACCCGGAGCCAAGAGAGACACGAGAAGAATCGGTGATTTCAATCAAAGAAAAGATGGAACAAACACTTAGAGACGATGCTATAACTTGCTGGGACGAGCTCTGTATCTACAGAGTTCCGTATTACTTGAAAGAAAACGACAAGAAGTCCTACTTCTACTTCCCTCAAACCGTCTCTCTTGGTCCGTATCACCATGGCTAAAAACATCTCCAGCCCATGGAGCAGCACAAGTGGCGTGCCGTCAATATGGTCATGAAACGTACCAAGCACCGCATCGAAATGTATATTGACGCCATGAAAGATCTCGAGGAGAAGGCTCATGCTTGCTACCAAGGTCCTATTTATATGAGTAGTAATAAGTTCACAGAAATCCTTGTTCTTGATGGCTGTTTTGTTCTTGAGCTTTTTAGGGGAACCGTTGACGGATTCCAAGAGATCGGGTAGGCCTGACTAAAATTTTCTGTTTTTGTCTAGTTATCTTATATGCTTGCTAAACTTGTCTAATTTAATTTGAATCTAGTTACCTAAACTATAACAGGGCCGATTGTGGACCAAGCCCGATGAAATATTGGCGGTCCCCGATTTTTAAGAAAATATGTTATTATAGACCCCCGAATTTTTGCTTTTGCTTAGAGTCCCTAAATCTCAGATCCGGTCTTGCCTATAAAATTTGTTTTGTTGTGTGCCGAATAGGTATGCACATAGTGACCTGGTATTCGCCATGCGAGGATTGATGCATTCGATTCAACGTGACATGCTAATGCTGGAAAATCAACTTCCTCGGTTTGCTCTTGACCGGTTATTAGGGCTACAATTCAATACACAAAACATAACCGGTATAGTGGCAGAAGTAGCTGTTCGGTTCTTCAAACCACTAACGCCAACAAGCGAAGTGCTTAGCAAAAGGGACCAGTTTAAACTCATGAGTTGGCGGAAAGATTCGTTGACTCACTTGGTGAAAATGGAACATTGCACTGTTTGGATGTTTTCCATCAAAGTCTTTTTCGGACCTTCCAGTCTAGTCGGACTCCCAATCCAAAAATTAGACCGTACATGTCGTTTCGGAACATGAGTATGGTGGACAAGCGACAACAACAACTGATACATTGTGTGACAGAGCTAAGGGCAGCTGGTGTTAAATTCAGGAGAAAGGAAACAAACGATCTTTGGGATATTGAATTCAAAAATGGTTATTTAGAGATACCAAAACCACTAATCTATGATGGTGAGTTAACCGTTTATACTTCTTTCTTAACTTTTGATTCTTTTCCCGTAAACCTTTTGCTATTTTTTTTTTAGAGCATGATTTGTGGTGCTCTCTCCCCAAGATTTTTTTTTTTACAAAATCATGATTAGATATCTACCTCCAAAAAATTGGTATTTCAAAAATTATTTTCTTGCCCTTGTGAACTGTGCCTAATATTATACTGATTCTACGGAAGAACAAGACAGATCAAACTTTATGAGAAATTCCAGTGGTTAATTTTGGATCTCTATATATCGTAATAGATGGACAATTTACAGACTCGTCTTAAGTATTTCAATCCTAGGCAAAATACAAAAAATGAACCATTTATTTATACAAAAGATGATAATGGACTATTTATTTATACAAAAGATGAAAATCACCAATTAGTTATGTCAAAATACACTATATATTCTTGATAATGGACCCTTATGTTCTAATTTTTATTGCAAATCCTACAACATAAAAAAATTAATTATGGGCCCTTTGTGAAAAGCTTCTATCTTTTAGAAAATGCTAGTGTTTGTGTAATGTTATAATGCTATAAATTATATGATACAATTTTTAATCTTTTTAATTATCCAAAAAAAAATAGTTTTTGGATCCGTCAGACTGATTATGTTCCTTATACTTGGATACTATTTGCATCATTGCATGCTGAACACTATTTTTAGTTGGTCAAAATTTTTAATAAGATTTTGAATATGTAAATCTTAATATACTATGTGAGTTTATTTTGGAGTCTCTCTATAGATCACCTCATCATTTATACGAGTAGGGCCGAGCCATGTGCCGAGTTTCAGATGTCTACGATTTATGACATACAAATTCGACTCTTTCCTGATCCTATCTCTTTTTTTTTTTTGGTAAAACCCTGATCCTATATTGAGTAGCAGTAGGGATATGCCACGCAAAATTTCGATACATTTACTGTCAACTAGTGAGTAATGAACAAAGTTGTGTATAGGCCAAAAATATATCTATGATTTTATCAAAAAAAAATCATTGGAAAAAATATTAATATAATTGTATACTAGGGATATAAGTTATATATTATATATTCAAATTAAGAATAAGTAATATTTATTATCAACATATAAAGATGGAAATGGTATAGATAAAAACTTAAACTATCTATTCTATTAAAAAGGAATCGCACTTTAAAAAAAAAAATTAAGTTTTAAAATATTTACATATAATGCCATTGAATCAAAGAAGAAAAAACAAAATTCATTAATGGCAAAAATGCCTTTGTATATTAACTTATATCTATGTATCCAAACACAATAAAAAGATTTTTAAAATATTAATTAATAAATAAAAATTTTCATATAATCAGAAAATCTCTAACAAAATAATTTATAAGAAGATTTATGTGTAAATAAAAAAAAATTTTAACCTATAATAATAAATTTAATACTATAATTTATTTTTCAAAATATGAATCTTGTTCATATGTTTAATATTAATACATTTATAAGGAAAAATATTATTTAAAATATAGCAGATCTATACATATATTAATATGATGTTTCTTTATAGGAAGATAATATAGTTACAAGTATTAATATATAAAAACAATTATTACTATTAAAATAACATTGTAAATATTTTTTTAGTTAAAATATCAGGAATCCTGATAAAATAACAGTAATTATTTTTCAAGATAAAAATTTTTGGAAATTTAAATGAAATTAAAAATAAACTATATAAGAAATATTAGTTCACAAACAGACATTAAAAATATTGATTTAAATTTAAATAGAATAAATCATTTCAATATTATTTTAAGAAAATATTGCTTTTTAGCGTCAAAATATTTACTTATTATCTTATTACAAATTTCAAAAATAACTAATGTAAAATTCAAAATTATGGAGCAATCTTCTCAAACTTAATTCAAAAGTTTTATAAGTAATAAATACGCTAATTACATATTTGACTGTAAAAACATTATCAACATGTAAAAATATACATATTTTATAATAAAAAAATCATAATAATTTTTAATTTTACAAAATATGTTAATTCAAATTGAGTTAATTTTAATGATTTTAAGAAAAAAAATTGAATTTAATTTATTTTTAAAATTTATTAAGATCATGATTTAAAACTAAATAATAATTCGTAAACTAACAAAATCCATATTCTATATTCTATTAATACGATTTGAGAGCTTAGAAAAGCTTATAAATTTTCTAACAATATATTTTGTTATATCTTAATATATCATCTAAAATATGAATTCAGAACTGAAAATGAGACAAGACGGGAAGGGACCGTGGTAAACAGATGACGTGGATGACACATCATCGACATGTGAATTTTTTTATACAAAATTTTGAAATAAAAATTAGGGGTGGATGATGTAAAAAAAATTAGGGGTGGACATCATTTCTGTCTCGTCTCGTCCTATCTCGTCTTGTTTCATTTCCATTCTTGAATTCATGGAATAAAGATATACAAGAAATGTCAACGATATTGTAGGAATGATGAATCGATTAGTCATCTTCTATTTACTTATCCTATTTCTCGTCAAACGTAGAGATTAACACAATTACCGTTTATGTTCAAATTCAAGCCAACATATAATGTTAAGGAGAATATTAAGTTTTTCCTCCAATTGCAAAATGATAGGAATTTAACAAAAACACAAAATTACTACCTTTCTGGGTTATGTGGAGGATTTAGAATTAATAATTACAAAGAATGATATTGATCTTGCTAACTCAGATGTCCATGAATAGGTTCAAAATAATAATTCACCAAAAAAAACTACATTGTACCATCATAAAGCATGGAATCGTCCTGCTAATGATTGGTTAAAATGTAATTATGATACCTCTTTCAATCAAGCAAATAATTCAGCTTTTAGCGGATAGATTCTTCGTGATAAAAATAGAGTTTCAAAATTTTGGGGTTCTTCAAACCTTAATTATATATCAGCACCTCTAAAAGCTTAAAGTAAAACTTTATTAGTAGCACTTCAAATTGTTTGGAGTAAAAGTTATAAAAAGATTATCTTTGAAGGTAATTGTCAAATTCTTGTTAATGCCTTGACAAATGATAATGAGGAAGTTTCAATCGTAAATATCTGTAAAGATATTAAAACATGGGGAAGTAAGTTCGAGGAAATAAGTTCCACACATATTTAAGAAAGAACAACGAAGCAACACATCTCCTGGCTAGAAATATACCTCCAAATCGTATTTTCTTTTCAGACTGTATTTATCCACCTGTTTGGTTAACAAACCGTTTGTACTATGATTTTTTTTTGTTCAAATTAATATAATTTATTTGCCGTAAAAAAAAGATGAGAATGCATTCTCATATGACACATGCTTTCATTTCTGTTTGGAACCGAGAATTCCCAAAATTTTAATTGAGAAAAAATTATGCTAAATAATAATTACATATATATACCATAATAATAGGAAATTGAGCATATATAATATTACATACAAAATTAATCTAAAATTTCTTAACTTTTCTTAAAATGTACCGATTTGTTATTATACTTCATATCATTAAAAAAATTTGTTTTGTCTTTTATAAATTAAAAGTTTATAAGCTTTAGTAAGCTATCAATTAAAATAATTTTAATTGAAATAAAATTATAAGTTTTTAATTTATATAAGACATCTAGAATTTTAAATGATATATTAAGACATAAAAAAATATAATGTTAAAAAAAATTATAAGCTTTTCTAAGCTTTCAATTAAAATAAAATTATAAGCTTTTAATTTATATAAGACAAAATTATAATTTTAAATGGTATGAAATATAATAACGAATCACTACATCTTAGAAAAGTTATAAAATTTTATATTAACTTTGTATGTAATATTCTTTATGTCCAAATTCCTATTATTATGATATATATATAAGTATTATTTATTATAGTTTTTTTTCAAATAGGATTTCAAGAATTCTCAGTTCCAAATATTCTAAACTAGAATTGAAAGCGTATGTCATATGGGAATGCATTCTCATCTAAAACATGAACTCGAGACTAAGAATGAGACAAGACGGAAAAGGACGGGAATGATGTCTACCCCTAATTTTTATTTCAAAATTTTGTAAGAAAACAAAAATTACATGTCGATGACGTATCATCCACCTTATAGTAAAACAGATGATGTGGATAATACGTTATCAGTTTAAAATGTACAGTCACCCTTCTTTATATGAATTTGTCATATTTTTATAGTTGGTGTATAAATTTTGCCAATTCAATATCTTTAAATATAATTTTATTCATTACCATAGTTATGTATGATTTCGACTTAATGAACGTGGGTATAAATTAGCCGATATTCTTCCCTATCTGTTGACATCTTGGAGATTTTTTATTTTATTTTTAAGAGTGAATATTTCAAATTTCGATTAATGTCAGTAATATATTAGCCTTTCTTCCAGACTACATAATATTTTATTGTCTTGGTAATAGACTAATAGTTTCAGTGTTTCAATATCTGACTTCATGAAAATATATTAGTATATTACAAGACTTTGTCACGCGACTTTTTAGAGTCTTTTTATAAAAGTTTGTAGAAGGATAAACAAACAAAACATGGCCCGTCAAGGCATTTTTACAAGTTTAAAGTTTGTTAAACATGGGTATTGATTACAACGTCAGACTTATTTATGTGTGTATGCAGTGCAGTAGTGCCCAGATGTATCATGTAAAAAATGTCCAAAAATAATGTGTATGCAGTGCACAGATGTAGTATGTACAATTATGGTTGTTGTCATTAAAGATGTCCAAGCAGCCAATCACCATTTTAGTTCAGATTTACATCTTTGCTTTTTGACTTTTTCCCTCTCACTCTAAATATCCGGACAAAACTTCAACCAACAAAAATGGTGAATCTTACTAGACGACAACCATCAACACCACCACATGCTTAAAAAAAAACAAGAAGGGACAATTATATTCGTCATTAGTTCATCGCAAACTAGAGATAACGATGATTTAGCGATTTGAAATACATCACGAAAAACCCTTTGCAAACTAATAATCATCGCTAAGTCGTCGCAACAGTTGGAGTGTCCAGCAATCGTTGCTAACTCGTCACAGCATAGCTATTGCTAATTCGTTGTTAAATTAGTAACAACTTTTTTTTTTGTGAAAGCAAATTAGTAACAACTTATAAACACACAAAAAAATTTCCACATTTGGACCTTGGGGTCATGTTTTTCTTAATATCTTGAATGAACAGAGACTAATTTCGACGCAGTGGTGGAGTCATTGGATATCTGTAAACAGAAGTACCCTACAGGGAGAAGAGTATCCCAAGTTTACAAAAGAGCTGTCTATGGAAAGCATCTGGTAAGCAAAGTCCAGACCAACTTTGCTATGTAATGGAAGAGAAATCTCTCTCACCTTCTTTGTAGACAATCGACCAACTTTAGCTTCAAGTTTGATTTGTAATAATAATAAGGTGCTTCCTCGCTCACTTTTGTGTTATGAATCGGTACACGTGGATTTGCTTCAAGAAAAAAAAAAAAAAGGTATGGTTTGTTGCTAATGTTTTAGTTGTATCGTTGATTCTTTGAATATATAAGAAATTATTATTAAGATCGTTGATTCTTGTGAATTTGCATCTACATTTAACAAAAAAATTAAACAATTAGAAATTATAAAAAAATTGAAAAAAGAAGATTTGCATTTACTGTATCTGTTTAGATGCACAGTTGTATTATTTTATCTCCTAACATTTCCTAGTCTAACATGGAGTCATTTAATTGTTCAACTTTGGTAACATTTTTAACGTAGATACAGTATACTACAAGCTAAGCATTTATGAGTCTTTTTATAAGAGTGCATAGTCTTTCATTTAAGTGTTTAACGAGAGTTTGGGTGGTTGATTCTCACTCGTTGACTACAAGTATTTATGAGTTATGAAAGTCTTTCTTTAAGAGTTTTATCGATTAGAAACTAAGATAACACATGGCCCAAGTTACAGCTTTAAATTAGTTACAGCGTTGCATTTAACATACTCACAATTACACTTGCTCTCGCTCTCAATCTCCTGAGAAAGCTTCAGCAAGCAAAAACAATGGTTTTAGTTAATGTTCATTCCGATGGACAACCTATAATCATCAACAAAGACATGGTGACCTGGTACTTGCTCAGCCTCAAGCTCCGCGAAAAACTTCAAACCAAAAATCAACAATCTGTTCCGGTTCACAACAACCTCCTTGGTTTACCTGAAATATTAACTCTTCAGACAAAGGAAATTACCAGACCGGATCAAGACCAGAACTTGCAGAACCAGGAGCAAACTCATTCCAAGCTCGATAAGATCGAGGTGATAGACGAGAGTCCAAGAGAGACCATACAAGACAGTTGGGTGATCTCCATAAGAGAGAAGCTCGAGCAAGCACATAGAGATGACGATACAAAGACATGGGGAAAGCTATGCATCTACAGAGTTCCTCATTACCTACAAGAGAATGACAAGAAGTCGTATTCCCCACAGACCGTATCACTTGGTCCGTACCATCATGGTAAGAAGCGTCTCAGACCTATGGAGCACCACAAGTGGCGTGCGCTCAATAGGGTTTTGAAACGTGCGAAGCAACGCATCGAAATGTATATTGATGCCATGAGAGAGCTCGAGGAGAAGGCTCGTGCTTGCTACGAAGGTCTCATTAGTTTGAACAGTAATGAGTTCATAGAAATGCTTGTTCTTGATGGTTGTTTTGTTCTTGAGCTCTTCAGGGGAACTGTTGAAGGATTCCCCGAAATCGGGTAAGCTTGAATAAATTTTTAAATTTTTCGGTTATCTCATCTACTTGCTAAACGGGTCATATTTTGGATCCAATTATCTAAATGGTTTTTTCTTTATATGTTAGATATGCACGCAACGATCCGGTTTTTGCGATGCGAGGATTGATGCATTCGATTCAACGTGACATGGTAATGCTAGAAAATCAACTTCCTCTGTTCGTTCTCGACCGGTTATTGGAGTTACAGCTCGGTACACAGAACCAAACCGGTATAGTGGCACACGTAGCTGTTAAGTTCTTCGACCCACTAATGCCAACAGGAGAGGCGTTAACCAAACCGGACGAGTCAAAACTCATGAACTGGCTGGAAAAATCCTTGCACAAACTTGGCGACAAGGGGGAGTTGCACTGTCTAGATGTCTTTCGTCGAAGTCTCCTCCGGTCTAGTCCTACACTGAATCCAAAATCTACACTAAAGAGATTGTCTAGGAATACAAGAGTGGTGGACAAGCGAGAACAACAACTTGTACATTGTGTGACCGAACTAAGGGAAGCCGGTGTTAAGTTCATGAAAAGGAAAACCGACCGGTTTTGGGATATTGAATTCAAAAATGGTTATCTAGAAATACCAAAACTACTAATCCATGATGGTTAGTTAAAATTTTCTAATTTTTAATTCTTGAAACTTACAAATCTCCCTCCCTAATCCTCCACATGTTTATTGTAGGTACCAAGTCTCTCTTCTCAAATCTTATAGCTTTCGAGCAGTGCCATATTGACTCGAGCAATCATATAACATCCTACATAATTTTCATGGATAATTTAATAAACTCTGATGAAGATGTTAGCTACTTGCACTATTGTGGTATCATTGAGCATTGGCTTGGGAGTGATTCTGAAGTTGCGGATTTGTTCAACCGGTTATGTAAAGAAGTGGTTTTCGACCCGAAAGATAGTCATCTATCTCGACTGTCTGGTGATGTTAACCGTTATTATAGTCGTAAGTGGAATGTTTTGAAGGCTACATTGACACACAGGTACTTCAATAATCCTTGGGCATATTTTTCTTTTTCTGCTGCTGTTATTCTGCTAATTCTCACATTATCTCAGAGTTTCTATGCTGTTTATGCTTATTATAAGCCAAGTTCTTAAGTTTATTCGTTTTTTTTTTCATTCAATTTGAATGTTTGTATTTTCTTGTTATTTCAACAATTTCTATCCAAAATAAAAGTATTGGCATTGAAATAATGGGTTTCGCAATAATTATGTTGTTCCAAATCAATTTTATATAGGTTGATTTTGGTTGCTAAGCATAGTGGTGATGACTGATGAGTTGACGAAAACTTTCATTTTTAATTTATTTTTCATTTAATTAAGAATGTTTGTGTGTTTCTTGTTTTTTTTTTTTTTTTTTTGCAGTAATTTGTATTTACTTCCATTTAAAATATAACATTGACTCGTAACATTTGGATTTTAAAATAGTTATGGAATATTTTTTTTTAAAACGGTTGAATTTTTGTTTGGAAGCCATTTCCTAGAAGTAGTGAATACTTGATAGCTATTAGAAATTTCTCGCCGTGTAGCAATGAATTTGTCGCCATGTGGCTATGAATATGTCGACAAATTAAAAATGCAAATTATATGTTGATAGCTATTAGAAATTTATCGCCATGTAGCAATGAATGCAAAGTCGTCCATTGGATTCATGAGTAATTAACGACGGCTACCCTAAATTGTTTTTTTTTCTTTTGATAAAAGATATAATCTGCCCTAGATATTTCTATCATATTTCGTAGAACATTCCACACACTAAACACCAAACGACCATGCACAATAATAATATAAACTATGTGAACACCAGTAAAGTTTCTTCCAAAGATTTTCCGTTGTTCAAATGTAGTTTTTCAAAAAAATTGAACTACTAGGAAAATGTTAAGTTATAGAGACTTAAGACTTAGGTTTGCCACGTCAACTTCCATTAATCTTGTCAACTTTTATGTTCACGTCAGCTTGCACTTTCCTGATGTGTCTGATGCATTTTTCTGATCTGAGCAGTACACTGTATTCAGAATCTGCATCTACTGAAAATAGTTTCAATTTTACACCAGGCCTACAAGTTGTTTTATGAAGAAACACTTAAACACATGCGGAAAAAGTTCTCATTGACTCTAGAAGCAGAGTTTAATGAAAAGAAAAGTAACATATCAAGACACCGATTGTGGACTGCTAAAAATGTACTCTTAATTGTAACTAATTTTCTGGAAGATCTTATAAAAAAGATAAACTAATTTTCTGGAAGAACGAGAGATAAGAGCAAACTTTACAAGAAACTCCGATGGCTAATTTTACCAAAAAAAAAAAAAAAAAAAAAAGAATCTCCGATGGCTAAAGGTCTCCAATTATCGTAATAGATGAAGGAGTATTTACAGAACTATCTCATCCGTACTTGGATACATTTTCGTCGTGTCAGGAATGATTAGGTTTCCTATATACTTGGACACTGGTTTACATGTCTGGAAATATATTTTATTCTTCTACATGAATTTCTCTTATGTCTTACTTATCACGATATATATGTAAACATAAAAGATTTCTAAAAGATAATTATGTGTAAAAGATTTCTAGAAGATGTAAACATAATTATGTATAAATGTCTAAGCTAAAAGATAAATAGCATGAAATATATATTTTTACAAAATAAATGTTTAAAAAACAAATTCAGTTGACAAATACAAGATGTTAATTAGAGTTGTATTATATGTCCGGTTGACTCGGTTAGATTTTAAAAGAATGCTATAAAATTATAACCTTGCTGCTATTCTATTCACATGTTGGAAAAAATAAAAGATTTTTTTATTAAGGATTTGGATATTTCAAATCTCAATCATTAATGTCAATAGCCTATTAGTCTTTATTTTATACAAGAGTACAGACTGTTTTCTCTTCTTAATAAAAGTTGAATGTTTCAATGTTTCACTACTAGCAAGACTTTTAAAGTCTTTTTTTATAATAGTTTTTAGAAGAACAAAACAAACATAACATGGCCCGTCGTAAGGCCTTATCCAATACGTTTTGCGTTTGCTAACTCATAGTTAATGTATGTATTGTATATGCATCAATTAAAATGTCAGACTTAGTAACGTACGTGTTTATACAATGTAATGTATAATTATGGTTGTTGTCATTACAGATCAAACATGTCCATGTATATATAAGAGCAAACAATCAATGCTTTAAATTAATTTGTTACATCTTTGCTTTTGACTTTTTTTCTCTCACTCTTAATCTCCTGGAAAAAGCTTCAATCAACAACAATGGTGAATCTTACTGGTACTCGATCACCTCCAGCCCCACCACCACCACCACCATTCGGGCCGATTACTTCTCGGTTTCCTGGAAATTTTATCCGGAGAATAAGCAGAAATATTCAACCAGAGCGTATTGCAATACCACGGTCACTACAGCCACCACCAACACCTCCGCCACCACCACCTACACAATATGGGCCGATTCTTCCTCTAAAGTATTCTAACTTAAGAAGAAAAAGAAAAAATAATCCACCACCAACACCACCGCCAACACCGCCTATACCATTTGGGCCGATTCTTCCTCTAAAGTATTTTATCTCAGGACGAAGAAGAAAAAATAATCCACCACCAACACCGCCGCCGCCACCTCCGACACCATACGGGCCGAATCTTCCTCTAAAATATTTTATCTTAACAAGAATAAGAAGAAATCATCCTCCGGCGTCTTTGAACTTCAAAAATATGTTGACATGGTATTTGCTCACCCTCATGATGCGCCAAAAAATCGAAACCCGAGACCAAGAACCCGATGAGACACGACAAGAATGGGTAATCTTGATCAAAGACAAGATGGAGCAAGTACTTAGACTCGACGCCACAACTAGCTGGGACAAGCTCTGTATTTACAGAGTTCCACACTCCCTCAAGGAAAACGACAAGAAGTCCTACTCACCACAAACTGTATCGCTTGGTCCGTACCACCATGGCAACAAACAACTCCTTCCCATGGACCATCATAAATGGCGTGCCGTCAATATGGTCCTGAAACGTACCGGCCAAAGCATCGAAATATATATTGACGCCATGAAAGAGCTCGAGGCAAGGGCTCGTGCTTGCTATGAAGGTCCCATAAATTTGAACAGTAACATGTTCACCCAAATGATGATTTTTGATGGCTGTTTTGTTCTCGAGCTCTTAAGAGGAGCCTGTGAAGAATTCTCGAAACTCGGGTAAGCATGATTCTATTTCATGCTAAACTGGGTTGTCTAAACTGTTGACTTTGATTTTTTTTTGTTTTACTTTTGGTTTTGTGTAGATACGACCGAAACGACCCCGTTTTCGCGATGCGGGGATTGACGCATTCGATTCGACGTGACATGCTAATGCTGGAAAATCAACTTCCTTTGTTTGTCTTAAACCGGTTACTAGAGCTACAGCTCGGGACACGGAACCAAACTGGTTTAGTGGCACAATTAGCAGTTCGGTTCTTCAATCCGCTAATGCCAACCTATATGCCATCGACCAAAATTGAGATCTCCCAAGAAAACAACAAATTCTTTAACCCAATTGCTGACAAGGAAAAGGAAGAGTTGCACTGTCTAGATGTTTTCCGTCGAACAGTGCTCCAGCCTAGTCTGAAACCGGAGCCGAGGTTATCGCGAAGTAGATGGTTCTGGAAACCGCTCGTAGCGGACAAGCGCCAACAAAAATTGATACATTGCGTGACAGAACTAAGAGAGGCCGGTATAAAATTCAAAAGAAGAAAAACTGACCGGTTTTGGGATATTCGATTCAAAAACGGTTATATAGAGATACCGAAAATACTTATCCATGACGGTAAGTTCATGGTTTTCGTTCTTATTTATTTTTCTTTCCTTCTATAAGTTTTATAAGTTCTTTTTTATCCATTACATTTCAAATCTTATTTTTTTCACCTATTTCTCTCTTATACCGTTGTTTAGAAAATCATAATGTGATATCCATCTGCATATAAATGGTTTTAATTTTCCTAATCACATTTTACATTCAAACGTGATATATTATTTTTGGTTTTTGACCGAAACCAAATTTTATGCGACATACATTGGTTTTGTATAGTTTATCCACAAGTTGCTAAAGTACATTAACTGTCATCAATTATTGCCTATTTGACCAGTTCGGAATCATTTAAACATATACGCTTCTTTTTTTTTTTCCTAGAGAACTCATATAATTTTCTTTCTTTTTGGTGAAAGTGTTTCATATTTAAGTCGCAAGTAACAGTTTTTTGTTTTTGTTTTTGTCAACATCGCAAGTAACAGTTACAACAAGGCCTATATGGCCAAGAGGCTAGAGAATCCATATAATTTCTTAAACTTACAAAATCACACTATATGATCTCTCGTTTTTTTTTTTTTATTGTAGGTACCAAGTCTCTTTTCTCAAATCTTATAGCTTATGAGCAGTGCCATATCGATTCAAGCAACGATATAACATCCTACATAATTTTCATGGACAATCTAATAGATTCAGCTGAAGATGTTAGATATTTGCACTACTATGGTATCATCGAGCACTGGCTAGGAACTGATTCAGAAGTTGCGGATATGTTCAACCGGCTATGTCAAGAAGTAGCTTTTGACCTCGAAGATACGTATTTATCTAAGCTGTCGAATAAGGTCGACCGTTATTATAACCGAAGGTGGAATGTTCTGAAGGCAACTTTGAAACACAAGTACTTCAATAATCCTTGGGCATATTTCTCTTTTTTTGCTGCAGTTACTCTGCTACTTCTCACATTTTTTCAGAGTTTTTTCACTTCTTATCCTTATTTTAAGCCACGTTCTTAATTTTCTAAATGATTTCATCGTCCTTCATTCAACTTGGAATGTTTGTATTTCTTTTACTTGTATCACAATAAAATAAAATAAAATTTTATTTCGATATATTTTGTTAAAGCCATATGTTTTAGACCTTAGAAATGCGGAAGATTGCTTTAGTTTATTTATAGTTTTTTACTTCATAATCTCATCGTGATCAGTTGAACCGATTACAAAAATCCTCTCTTCACCATCCAAAACTCAGAGTTGTGATCTTGAGAAAATATTTCTTTAAGGCTCTCATAATACACCAATTAAGCTAGTGACTGACGAATGTTTTAGAATCTTTTTATATGGATTTGTAGAATCAAAAACAAACAAAACGTGGCCCGTCAAGGTGTTAACCAAAAGATCTAAGTTTGAAAAAACTATAGTTAATGTATTGTGTGTATGATTAGATGTGTGTGTATATATTATATATAAACTTAAACAATAAAGTGTGTCTAGTGCATATATATATATATATATCATGTTTTTACATCTTTGTGTTTGACATTTTTCTCTCTAAATTTCTTGAAAAAGCTTCGACCAACAAAAATGGTGCGCATTCTTACTTTTCCACCACCACCACCACCACCGCCGCCGCCACCATCATTTAGATCGATTCCTCCTCCAGGACCTCCACCACCACCACTGCCACCTCCACCACCACCACCATCATTTAGATCGATTCCTCCTCGGCGGCATTTCTTCAAAAAGAGAAACAAAAATCCACCACCACCACCGCCACCGCCACCGCGACCATTTGGACCTATTCTTCCTTGGCGGTATTCTGTCAAAAGAAGAAGAAAAAACCCACCATCACCTTCTTTGATCCAAAAAGACATGTTAACCTGGTACTTGCTCACCCTCATCATGCGTCTAAAACTCCAAACTCGGAACCAAAAACCCGAAGAGACACGAGAAGAATGGGTGATCTCGATCAAAGACAAGATGGATCAAGCACGTAGAGATGACGCAACTACTAGCTGGGACAAGCTTTGTATCTACAAAGTTCCACAATACCTTCAAGAAAACAATAAGAAGTCATATTTCCCTCAGACCGTCTCGCTTGGCCCATACCACCATGGCAACAAACATCTCCTGCCCATGGACCGTCACAAGTGGCGTGCGGTCAATATGGTCATGGCACGCACCAAGCACGACATCGAAATGTATATTGACGCCATGAAAGAACTCGAAGAGAGGGCTCGTGCTTGCTACGAAGGTCCCATTGGTTTAAGCAGTAACAAGTTTACCGAAATGCTGGTTCTTGATGGTTGTTTTGTTCTCGAGTTCTTTAGAGGAGCCAATGAAGGATTTTCAGAACTCGGGTAAGCATGCTAAACCGGTTTGATTATGAATCCGGTTACCTAAGTTGTTGACTTTGATTATTTTTTCTTATGCTGTCTTCTTTTTGGTGTTGGGACGTAGATACGAGCGTAACGATCCGGTTTTCGCAATGCGAGGATCAATGCATTCAATTCAACGTGACATGGTAATGCTGGAAAATCAACTTCCTTTGTTCGTTCTCAACCGGTTATTAGAGCTACAGCTCGGTCCACGGAACAAAACCGGTTTAGTTGCGCGTTTAGCAATTCGGTTCTTCGACCCATTAATGCCAACCGATGAGCCGTTGACCAAACCTGACCTGTCAAAACTTGACAACTCACTGGGAAAAGATAAATTCTTTAACCCAATTGCTGACAAAGACAAGGGAGAGCTGCACTGTCTGGATGTGTTCCGTCGAAATTTGCTTCGACCTTGTTCAAAACCAGAGCCGAGGCTATCACGAAGGAGATGGTCATGGAAAACGCGCGTGGCCGACAAGCGCCAACAACAACTTATACATTGCGTGACTGAACTAAGAGAGGCCGGTATTAAATTCAGGAGAAGGAAAACCGACCGGTTTTGGGATATTCGGTTCGAAAATGGTTATCTGGAGATACCCAAACTACTTATCCATGACGGTAATTGAGTTGACATTTCAAATTTTCTTTTTTTACATACATTTCTCGTTTATATGAGTTGATATAAAATCATGTCTTACACTCCAACATGATCTATTTTTCTTTGCCAACATTTTTTTTTATCATCAAACCAAATTTGGTGACATATATTCTTTTTTTTCAATTTTTCTCTACAAGTTGCCAAAGTAAAGAAATTGTCATCAGTTTTTTTTTTATATGTCATCATTTATTCCTTACTGACTAATTCAGAATGATTTAAGCAACGGCATGTAAAGTAAGAAAATGAAACAAATACACTTTTCTTTTTTCTATAGAATTCTGTAACTCCTTGAACTTACAAAAAAAATATACATTGGTCTCTTGTTTCTTGTAGGTACCAAATCTCTCTTTTCGAATCTTATAGCTTTTGAGCAATGCCATATCGATTCAAGCAACGACATAACATCTTACATAATCTTCATGGATAATCTGATAAATTCTCCCGAAGATGTTAGCTACTTGCATTACTGCGGTATCATCGAACATTGGCTCGGAAGTGATTATGAAGTTGCGGATTTGTTCAACCGGCTATGTCAAGAAGTGGCTTTCGACCCACAACATAGTTATTTGTCTCAATTGTCAAGTAAAGTTGACCGGAATTATAGCCGCAAGTGGAATGTTCTGAAGGCAATCTTAAAGCACAAGTACTTCAATAATCCTTGGGCATATTTTTCTTTTTTTGCTGCACTTGTCTTACTAGTTCTCACATTATTTCAGAGCTTTTTTACTGCTTATCCTTATTTTAACCCACCTTCTTAATTTTCATTATTATTCCATGGTTTCTTTCTTTCAACTTGAAATGTTCGTATTTTTCGAAATTTTTTGTATATTTCACTGTAGTTTTCAATTGTATTGCAAAAAGGAAATAAGAAATTGAACTATATACATATATTTTAAAAAATATTAGTAACCATTGTGAAAACTTTTTCCTACCATTTTCCTGTGCACTATAGGCCCGACCGGTCACGTACGCCCTAAAAGTTTGGGTGATAAAAAAAAAAGCAAATACAACGTGTTTCGTCAAAGTTTGATAGAGCAATCATCATCTATAAGAGAAATGGTGAGGTCGTGCCATGTTCCTCACTAGCTGTGTAGTTTATATGCTTCCGTTGTGCTCTCACCATTCTTTTTCCTTTAATCTTTATCTTAATAATAGTGTGTGACTTGACATATAAGAAATATATGATAAACCCCCTCCCCAACGGCCCCACCCCCAAGACGAAAACATCAATAACGTCCGCGACGAATTGTGAAATTGAAGTCGACAAAAGAGCAAAAAGAAAAATAAAGTTAGAAGACTAAAGAATAACTTTCTATTTTGAAATTACCTAATTTAATAAGGCAAATAATCTTAACGTATTTTAGTAGTTACAAGAAAAGGAGAAAATAACACCTCTTTTCTAGCCCTACGGTTCCATTTAATTTGTGTACGTGTTTTAGTAGTTACAAGAAAAGGAGAAATTAAATTTTAGTTACTTTTTTCAAAGTTATCAATGTGTGTGTGTGGGTTTAGATACATCATATATCTAACTAATGGTTGTTGTCATTACAGATCACTTGGGTCCATAAGTATACTAAGTAAACCAATTATAGCTTCAAATCATTTCTCTCTTCCTCTCTCATTTTCCTGAAAAAGCTTCAACCAACTAAAAAATGGTGGCTGTCTTCTACAAAGACATGTTGAGCTGGTACTTACTCACCCTCAAGATCCGCGAAAAACTCGAAATCGAAAACCAAGGATCCGAGCCGGTTAATCAAGATCAAAACCTCCCCGGTTTACTCGAAGTCACCAGATCCGATCAAGACCAAAACAATCATAACCACGAGCAAACTCAATCCGAGCCTGATAAGATCGAGGTGATCAAAGAGGGCCCAAAAGATTCACGAGACGATTGGGTGATCTCAATAACGGAAAAGCTCGAACAAGCAGATAGAGACGATGACACGACAAGTTGGGGAAAGCTCTGTATTTACAGAGTTCCATATTATCTTCAAGAAAACGACAACAAATCGTATTTCCCTCAGACCGTCTCGCTTGGTCCCTACCACCACGGTAAGAAACGGCTCCGATCTATGGACCGTCACAAATGGCGTGCGGTTAATAGAGTCTTGAAACGTACGAACCAAGGCATTAAAACGTATATCGATGCTATGAGAGAGTTAGAGGAGAAGGCTCGAGCTTGCTACGAAGGTCCCTTAAGTTTAAACAGTAACGAGTTTATCGAAATGCTTGTTCTTGATGGTTGTTTTGTTCTTGAGCTCTTCAGAGGAGCTGTTGAAGGATTTACAGAACTAGGGTAAGCCTGATTTTTCAGTTGCTGGTTATTTCCGGTTATCTTTCTAAACCGATCTCAATCATTTTGATTTTGTTCTGCGTGTTTGTGTAGATATGCACGTAATGATCCCGTTTTCGCTATGAGAGGATCAATGCATTCGATTCAACGTGACATGGTAATGCTGGAAAATCAACTTCCTTTGTTCGTTCTAAACCGGTTATTAGAGCTACAGCTTGGTACACGGAACCAAACCGGCTTAGTGGCACAATTAGCAGTTCGGTTCTTTGATCCACTAATGCCAACGGACGAGCCATTGACCAAAACTGACCAGTCAAAACTAGAGAACTCACTGGCAAGAGATAAAGCCTTTGACCCATTTGCGGACATGGGTGAACTGCACTGTCTAGATGTTTTTCGAAGAAGTTTGCTCCGGTCTAGTCCAAAACCGGAACCAAGGTTATCAAGAAAGAGATGGTCTCGGAATACACGGGTGGCGGATAAGCGCCGGCAACAACTGATACATTGCGTGACGGAACTAAAGGAGGCCGGTATTAAATTTAGGAAAAGGAAAACCGACCGGTTTTGGGATATTCGATTCAAAAACGGTTATCTAGAGATACCGAGGCTACTTATCCATGACGGTATGTTCACGTTTTTCGCTCTTTCTTCTTTTTAATTCCTCCTGCCCCATATGCTTTACTATTTTATTTTTCTTATCCCATCACGTTTTTAATTTATGAATCCATATAAATTAATATATCGATTTATATGGATTGATAAATAATATATATTAGTTAGGAATCATGATGTGATATGCAGCATTAAAATGCTACTTCAGAATTATCAAAAAAATAATTTTTAATAAGTTTTTGTTTAAACCAACAAAAAAAAAATCAAAATGTGTGACTTAGATTAGTTTGTTCACTTTTCTCCTCATGTATCAAGTGACTAAAGTAAGCAAATGTCATCAAATATTCCCTATTGACTGATTCAAAATTATTTAAGCAATGTAAAATAGTGTTTTCTACACTAAAAAGAAGTCTAGATAATGAAAGAAATACACATTTTCGACAAAATTCAGTCAATCCTTATCTTAAGAAAAAAAAAACTTTTCTTGTGTTTTTGTAGGTACCAAATCTCTATTTCTGAATCTTATAGCTTTCGAGCAGTGCCATATCGACTCGAGCAATGATATCACATCCTATATAATCTTCATGGACAATCTAATAGATTCTCACGAAGATGTTAGCTACTTACACTATTGCGGTATCATTGAACATTGGCTAGGGAGTGATTCTGAAGTTGCGGATTTATTCAACCGTCTATGCCAAGAAGTTGTATTTGACACCGAAGATAGCTATCTATCTCGGTTATCGATTGAGGTTAACCGTTATTACGATCATAAGTGGAATGCTTGGAGGGCGACCTTGAAACATAAGTACTTCAATAATCCATGGGCAATTGTCTCTTTTTGTGCAGCAGTTATTCTACTACTCCTCACATTATCTCAAAGTTTTTATTCTGTTTATGCTTATTATAAGCCACCTTCTTAACCTTATTTCTTTATAGCTTATAATCATAATCATTTAAAACAAATCTTTCATTCAAACTAAGAATATTGATATTGTAATACTTGGGTTTTAAAATAGTCATGGTATACTTGTTTTTTTTTTGTCATGATGTAGTTTTTTTTTTCTTCTAATTAATTGGTGTGATACACATTTTTCAATCCATATCCTGCTAACGCTTCATGGATTTTTCAATCCATAGCTTATGCTTCCATGTTTATATTTTTTTTTGTCATGAGACCATTTCTTTAGGACTATAATAGAAGATTGTAACCGTAAACCGTTTTCATCTTTATGAAATATTTACAATTTGAAAATATATATATATATATATATATCTTGCTAACATAGAAAAAGGCTCAACAGATTATAAAGCTTCGTGTAGTAGTGTAGTCTAAGCTAATTAGACCAAAACCATATTCAGCTCAATGATTGGATTGACCTAGATTGATAAACTCGAGTTCGACACTGGCATAACCGTCTTTTAATACATGCAAGTGAAGGTGATCAAACAAAATCCGATTAAAAAATAAAGTAAATGAACAGAATCCAAACATATCTATTAAAGTTATAATAAATTAGATGAACTAGAAGATATTTATATAAATTTGGGTACGAATAGATGGTTTTTTGTTTTGGTTCAAATAATAGATGATGTTAATTTCAAGTTTTCAACTTTTAGGAAAAAATTTGGTTAGACACATTTTAAAATGAGATAAGCCAATTGCTAGGCGTATCTATTTAGCCCAGTAAAGCCCATTTTAAAGGCCCAGTGAATAAAATACAAAATAAATCTCACCGGAAAGAGCCGGGATAATAAAATGCCGTAGCAGACGGAAATTGATCGTTAATCTTCGCACGTTCATCGGAAATTTCTTACGCTGCTCTGAATCTGCATCGTTCCTCCATCTTCTTCCATTCTTTGAATCTCTTCTTCGCTATGGTACCAAAAACTTGAAGCTAATTTTCCCGCATTCTCCGGTAAACAACGTCTACTCTCGTTCTGTTTCGTTTTTTGGTCCGGCCAATGCTTGACAAATAAGAAGTCTAGTTTCATTTCACGCCTCTTGATCTGCTAGATGATTGATTCACTGTTATGATTTGAGATCTGTTTCTTCAACTCCGTCATTGATTTGGCGTTGAGAGATTTGTGAAAAATGGATGCGATCCTACTTTCGAATTTCGCGAGCTATTGGATTATAGCAATGCACTAGTACGATCTTAGATTCTTCATCCTTCGAACGTGATTTTTCGTAGTCAGTACTTTCTCAGATGATTCTAGAAGCGAATTCGCTAATAGCTTTAGCTAGATTTTGTTTCTGTGTTCTGCTAGTGTTTGATATAATGAGAACGTTAACTCTCTTTTTTGTTGTTTATAGGTTGTTGTTTGCTCGTAAAGTAAGGCTAATCGTTTTCTGAGCTAGCGTTGGACTACTAAAATGGAAACTGATCCTCTAGCTGACTCGTCATCTCAGTCTCTAGCTATAATCTCTGAGAAAGATGTATCCATTACTAATAATTCTGAACCTTCTGAAAAAGCTATGGTCGTTGAAGAAGATTCCGTGAGCTCTGTAGGAGAAGCTCCTAAAGATTCCAATAGTACAGAAGCTTATACTGCGAAGGTTGATACTCAAATTCCTGTTATTTCTAACGGTGCTGAACCTTTGAGTAAACAAGAGGATATAGTTCCATGCCCGCCAGATTCCTCCCCACGTGAATCACTGTCATCTATATTTTCATCTTCTGGTCTGTCTTCTTGGGCTAAGAGTTTTAAATTCCCACAGCAAGGTCCAAATGGTACAGATTCTGGGATGTCAGCTTTCACAAGATTCACCTCTGAACTTGGTCTGCATTTGCCAACCAAAGGGTCTGAGGAGGTAGGTGACTCTAGATCACCAAACACACAAGTTGGTGGTGCTCTTGAGTCGCTCACAAAGGCTGTGGTAGATTCATCTCGTGGTGCCGTAAAAGCAATGCAGGTGAAAGCACGACACATTGTCTCTCAGAACAAAAGAAGATACCAGGTATAGTAACTTTGTCTTCCTTGATTTTGTTAGATTCTTGAAACTGTAGTGACTCACATTATAGGCATAAAAACTTGTAGAAGCTGGGCCAAAATGTTTTCCCAAAATTAGAAAACTAGTAGTTACCATTTTTTTATGAGCTTTTCATGCTGTCCAGTGTAATGCATCGACTAGATTCTAGTATATGTATAAGAACCTGGATCAGTATCACTTACATCTCTATTTTACGTGGGACCTGGTCCAATCTTTAGGAGGGGGAATTCGATTTGGACATGTCATATATTACTGAGAATATAATCGCAATGGGGTTCCCAGCAGGTGATATAAGCTCTGGTCTTTTCGGGTTTTTCGAGGTAAACAAGCTTGTCCTAGTCTGACCCAGCCAGTTCATTTCTTCTCTCAGCTTTTTGAGTTTCTAATTGAAAAATGCACATTTAGGGACTATATCGCAATCACATGGAAGAGGTGATCAAGTTTTTTGAAACTCATCACAAGGTAACCATATGAGTTCTGAAAACTCCACCAATTCTTATAAGATTCCTACCAGTTGAATTTCATTAGACTGCAGCCCAGATCTATAGTGATTTACTAGGCTTATGTTTGGTCATGTCGGTACATACCAGATCTCTAAACCTTGTTCCCAATATGCAGGACAAATATAAGGTCTACAACCTTTGTTCAGAGAGATTGTACGATGCTTCAAGATTTGAGGGGAAGGTATATCCAAACTCTACTCACTTACTACCTCAGACCATATATCTTGCAGGCAGTTTCTATCAGTACCCTTGTTTTCAAAGCTAGTATAAATAGACCTCTTACAGCTTTTGCTTCATCACTTGTTTCCTTTCCTTCAGGTTGCATCTTTCCCATTTGATGACCATAATTGTCCTCCTATGCAATTAATACCATCATTTTGTCAAAGTGCATACACATGGTTGAAGGAAGATATCCAAAATGTAGTGGTAGTTCATTGTAAAGCTGGGATGGCAAGAACCGGATTAATGATTTGCTGTCTTCTTTTATATCTCAAGGTGAGATTTAAATGAAGCAAAGTCTTGGCCGATGTATGCATTCCTTTTCTGTAAGACTCCTGTGACTAATCTGACTGATAACTCCATTGCAGTTCTTTCCTACAAGTGAGGAGGCTATTGATTACTATAACCAAAAGAGATGTCACGATGGGAAAGCTCTCGATCTCCCAAGTCAGATTGTAAGTCCTGAGATCATACTAATCTTCTTATGTGCTTGTACAGTTCTCCCTCATCCTATTAAACGAGCTTTTCTATTTCCTTCAGCGATATGTCAAGTACTATGAACGTGTTCAAAATCAGTTTGGCGGGAAAGTTCCACCTGAACGAAGGTATGCTTCAGAAATATCTGCCAATCAGTTAATTTGATTGCGGTGATATTCACATATCCCTAACCACTGAACAAACATTTACGTAGATGCATGCTCAGAGGGTTTCGCTTAATCAACTGCCCTTACTGGATTAGACCTGCCATTACAATCTCCAACCACAATGGTACAGAGCTAGTTCCTTCTTGTCTTTTGTATTTTCGCATACGTGTGAATAATAATGCTATGTTTTCTTCTATTGAACAGATATACTTTTCTCAACAAAGAAACATCAGAATACCAAGGATTTGGGGGTATGCATTTTTCTTCTTGGTTCTTCTCTCTCTCTCTCGTTCTTGTTATTTTTTACATAACCACGTCTCATCTTGACATAAATACTTGTTTTTTGTGGGTTGTGTAGCCTGAAGACTTTTGGATAAAGGCACCAAAAAAAGGAGTTGTTGTCTTTGCAATACCTGGTGAAGCTGGTCTAACAGAATTAGCGGGCGACTTCAAAATCCACTTTCAAGACAGTGATGGAGATTTCTACTGGTTAACTCTCTTCCTTCACAGACATCTTCCAAATCTACAGATTCAGATTCACTAATTTTCTCTGTTTTCTGCACACAGTTGGCTAAATACTACATTGACTGATAACAGAACAATGCTGAAAGGTAGTGACTTTGATGGCTTTGGTAAGGTAAAAAGAGATGCTCATAGCCTTAATGATGTGAGAAACATACCTGGTTGCTTTCCATTAGATCTGATCCCGTGACGGTTTTGGCAGAGAAAACTGCCTGCACCAGGTTTCCATGTCGAGATCGTAATGATAGAATCCGAAAAATCTCAACCAACAAAGCCCAAATCTGACTCCACCCAACAACAATCTCAAAGCAGCTCCAGTACTGATTCCAGCAAAATCAAGTCTAAACAGAACAAAGACGATGATGATGTTTTCTCAGATAGTGATGGGGAAGAAAACTCGAAACACATCGAGTCTTATTCAACTACCGAGAAAGCCGCAGACTCAATGAACACAACTAGTAAACCTCATCAGATCAATGAACATCCAGAGACTGATGACCATTCTGCAAACAGAAGTGTCACAAGTTCATCATCCTCAGGTGCTTATATTCCAGTACGGGAGAACTCATTAGCCGCTAGTGATATCAAAGCTATTGCTGCAGACGCATCGGTCTTCTCCTTTGGAGATGAGGAAGAAGACTGAAAGCGACTGAGCTTGAAAATTCAGATGTAATTCATACTTATAATAAACACAAGTAAAAAAAAACTTCTGTATTGACTTTGTTTCCATATTAGCTTCCAATTATATAAAAAAAAATTCAATTTATAACATATAAATAAAATTATTTGGTTGTTTCTTATTTCTTATTTCTTCATCTGCTATGTTCTACTATCTGCTAACTTTTTATTGTTTCCCAACTGCTAACTTTATTTTGTTAGATGATCATCACAAAAAGGTTACTTTTATTCGCGTTCTGTTCTACTTTGTGACAAGATAATTAATTTTGAAATTGCTATATTCGAAGAAAAAATTAAGTTATTGATTTTTCAAACAAAATATCAAAAATAAAGGATATAGAAAGCACACAAATTGTAGATTTATTAATAAAAGTTGAAACTGATACAAAACAGTTAACATAAAAAGCAAATCATTATAGGAAATTTCAAAGCTTTAACGTAATCCTAAGTAGCATCTTCATCTTGAGCCATTTTATGGACATAGAAACCAGAACTCAGCATTTTCTATGGCAGCCCCAATGAATCCTGAAAAGCAAAACATAACGCAGAAACTTATTTTTTCAGTTTCCATCAGAAAATTTCGGATCCTCTACCAACAAAAAAAAAACCAGAGATTCTAAAATACCTTGTCTTGGTTTCCAGCAACGTTTTTCAAAAGCTTTATCTGCTTCTTTAAAGCTACCGAAAGTAACAAATCTACTATAGTAACTTCCCTGTGATTTTCTGACTGCCAAAAAGAGAAAAACAAAGGTCAAAGAAATTTTTGGTTATATAATATGGTTTAGTTCTCAACCTTAACTTCAATTGCAAACTTGTTCGAAACAAACTCTCTAGAAAGAACTCGGACAGCTCTTCAGATGACACATAGTGAGGGATCCTATGTATAAACAGTCTTGAATTTTCAGCCTCCACCATCTATGAAAACAATGCAGGCTTGTAATTGTAATTAATTATGATAAACATTTTTAGTAAAATTGCAATTTGTGTTACCTCTTTAGTTAGTATGATTGTTGTGTCAACTCTTTTCTCTATAAGAGCAAGTGCAAGTCTCATAGCAGCTGCTGCGTCCTGAACGCAATCATGAGATACACCAGTCTTTTGAACTTCGTAACCCAACTTAGCCTGTAACAATAATTTCAATATATATATATATATATCAAGTATGTGATTTCCTCAAGATAATAGAGAAACCAATAGTAATACAGCTTACTGGAGAATATTAAGTGAAGCTTTTCTGAGGTTTCGTGCATTAGGATACTTGAAAACAAGTAAAGTACCAATTACTCTGGGATGATCTATCTTCAACACTATGATATAAAAAAAAAAAAATTAATGATTTCAGCCAAAGTCATCAAATTTTTTTTAACACAAACCCTACGAGGAAAATTTTACTTACCTTTCAAATCACTGTTCAAGCTGTGACCTACCAAAATAGCACCCTCAGACAGAAATGGCCGCAATTTTTGCTGCACAATTAATTAAATAACTTGTATAAATATTGTCTTTAAAAAAAAGAAAAAAAAAAAAAAAACATAGTATGTTTTAGTTACCTGTATATCTACCACAGAGAGTAGCTTTGTTGATATCTTCAGCAGTAACTCCTGTAATAGCTGTCCTATAGTTAACAATACGCTTGACCGGTTTCACAAATTCGTTAAGAATCACTTAAAACCATGAACATATGATCACTACCCGAGTCAAGGATCCATTGCGAAAATTAAAATTACACTAGCTAAGAAATAAAGATTAGAAAATCTCAAACTAAATGACTCTTAAGTTATATATACATTTAGATTGCGGTCTACAGCGCCAACTCGAACCAAACCTTCAGTATCATCTTCACAAAGAACCATCTCACAATCAACGGCTACCATTTGAGTTGATTTCATCGCCTTAGACATATTCAGACCAACATCGGATACTAACCAGCCCTGGTTAGCAAATCAAGAAGTCTTAAAGAACCGCATTGTTAGGTTTTGCCTAAGTGTTAAGAATGAAGATAACTTCTAAAGGTTTCAGTTAAGGGAGAAGGAGAAAATACAAGTTACTCACGTGTTTCTTAAGTAGCAAAGGGATAGGAACGTAATTAACTCCTATCTAACTTGTTGCTGATTTTGTCTTCTTCCCTTGTACGGGAAAACAGAGCACGCTAAGAGGAATAAGAGAGAGAGAGCTCTGTAGTATATATAAGAGAGATAGCTGAACCTTATGTAAAAAAGCATATTGCGATCAAAACTTAATACAGACATGCTCAAAACATGTTATTTGATTATCTTTTTCCCAACCTGTTCAGGAGTGTCTTTATCCAAAGATTCTTGCTTGAACTTTTCAGTCAGAAGATGATTGGCTTGACGTTGCAGAGACTTCGAAACTTCCATGTTGGCGGCGTCTAGTTTATGCTCAAACTGTTTGATGAAGGCATTTTATAATTTGTAATCACTTGAGTAAGTGAATCGATATGCATGAGTTTTTATAGAGTTGGCGAATTCTAAACTATTTAATACTAAATTCTTCATTGTTGACTTCATTAAAAGTGTGTATGTAAATTAATCGAGAATGTAAATTTTGATTTCCAGTGAAAATTTGGAAAATAGCACTCTTTGATGCAAACAAGAAACAGTTATTTATTACTAACATGAATCTAATATGTTGACTAAACATAATTCAAATTATTCGATAATCCAAGAGATAAAAACATCGTAGATGATGCAGCACTAGTAAATGAACTTGTATTTTGGTTGGTCAACTATTTGGTTTGGTTTTACCTAGACGTAAAAAAGTGAGAAACTAATATAGTACTTATAAGCTTATTTATAAGTAAGCTTTGTTTAACAAAAGGAAAAAGTTAGATTTGCAATAATTCTACGACGACATAGTAATTTGGATCGTCGAATTTTCACTTAGCCTTTCGTTTGAGATTTATCGAGAGATCATATGTTATAAGAATGAAATATCTTTTATTTTCAATCAAACTGATCTCTACATAATAAGTCTTTCACATTTCATTATACAAATTTAAAGATTAATTATTTTATGACTACGAAAATATTAAAATGAAAAAAAAGAAAAAAGAGAAAATGACTAGCAGTATTAAAAATGAAATTTCATTTATTTACAAAGTTCTTTTTTGAGAAATTCCTTAAAATAGCACAAAATAAAGTTTTTGCTTTATTACAAAGTTCTTTTTTGCTTTATTAAAAAAAACTACACTCTAATTTTAGATATAATCTTGCAAAGCTTTTTTTTTGCTTTATTACCACGAGTTGAGTCTAGCACATGCAGGTATAGTCATTTTTTCTAAATTCACATTGTAGTCACAGCAGCTTGTTGCAGTAACACTACCCTTAATTCCTTATGTAGGGGCTGGCCCAAAATGTTTTCCCAAAACTAGTATATAGTTATCGTTTTTTTTTTATGAGCTTTTCATGTTGTCCAGTGTAATGCATCGACTAGGTTCTAGTATATGTATAAGATCCAGGATCAGTATCATTTAAATCTCTATGTAACGTGGCACCTGGTCCAATCTATAGGAGGGATAATTCGATTTGGACATGACATATATTACTGAGAATATAATCGCAATGGGGTTCCCAGCTAGTGATATAAGCTCTGGCCTTTTCGGACTGTTCGAGGTAAACAAGCTTGTCCTGATCTGACCCTGCCAGTTCTTTTCTTCTCTTGGCCTTGACTTTCTCATTGACAAATGCCATATTCAGGGGATATATCGCAATCACATGGAAGAGGTGATCAAATTTTCGAATTCTAAATATATATTTTTTTTAAAGTAATATGAAATATTGATGAGAAAGAAATCGTATGAAATATATATATATATATTCTCTTAAAAAATATTTGTTTATCTAAATTTATATATATATATATATATAGTTCTATATGAAGGAAAAATAACATATATATATTCCTAATAATATTAAGAGTATATTCTAGGCGATCTCGTAATTCTAAGATCACCTAACATTTATAAAACAAATATTTAAAATCTTAAAATGACATTTAAAAAAAGAAACAAAAAGAGTATAATGAAACACAAGAAGTACCAAATTTTAATAAGAAGAGTGTTTCGTTCATAATGCACATAAACACTAACAAATTTAAATGTAATATACATATAAACAACAATATTATAACCATTAAATTATAAGCAATCATATCGATAATTTTATTTTACTGGTGATAATTGATTACCCAATAATTTTTTAATATTAAGTATAAATTTGTATTTATAGTTTATCGCCGGTACAAATATTTTTGGATTTGCTTGTGATGGTAAATATTTCTAAAGTTATATGATCTTCATCAAGAAAATCTAACTGAACTTGCTTCCATATATTATATTAATTCACAATATGCTCCCTTTTGTTATTGCAAGGTATAGCGTTTCTAGTTTTCCAAATATTCCATCCTATAAAAGGTATGAGAGAGAAGTCGTTCTTCTTTCTTTTTAGGTATGAGCTGAAACAGAGTTTTAAAATTTTGAAAAAGCTCCTGATTGGATAAGAGATCACCTGTAGGAGCCATGTCCCAGATTTCTCTAGCAACTTGGCATTTGAACATTAAATGGTTGACCACAAAGTAGCTGTGTTGCAACAGGAAGCCTGTTGTGAACTACTCAGAGCATTTAATTTCCAGACAACAGATTTCATTGTGGCCTTGTTGTTTATTGTAGCTTGCATATAAGGATCCTTGAATAGCCAAGAACCCGGTCATGGCTGTTATATAGAACACCAAGGGAATAAAATCATAGAACTTATGGTATGATGGAGTCACAACATAGATTAAAACCCCTCTTGGAAGAGAAATTCAAGAGCCGCGTAACAAAAGAAAACGCGAACCTTCCTTCTGCGACATTTGACACATCCTCTCTCTCAAGAAAAAAAAAATACAAAGTCCATCATGCTAGCATCCAATGGAATCTTGACTGTTAAAAAGAAAAGAGAAACGTATTCACATATCTCGGTTCTTTACATGGCAGTCTTCAGAATGTAGCCTAATATAAATATGCTGCCGACTGAAAACTCACCAAAGGTGTTCATATGCAAGCTGCCTTATTATGTTGCTTCCATCTTTTGATGATCCAAATTATCCAAAAGCATAGTTAACAAAAAGAAACACACATTGCCAAAACAGGATATGTGATTACAGAAACTAAACTCATGATATATCAAGAAAGGACATAAATTCATTGGTATACCAGCTATCCATTTTATTATGTATCCTTTGCTTAATGTGTGCAACGTATCTTCCCTATTCCTACGTATAGACTCTGGCAGCCCTAATACCAAGAGCATTAGAAATATCAGATTGGAAGACTCTTGACACACCACTACAACAACAAAAAATAACAATACATGTTATTAGGAAAAATTAGGTAATCATATCATCATATGTAATGTTATCTACGTTAGAGTTAGGAGGACATAGAAATTTGAAGTTGGGCAACCTAATCACGAAACTCAAAATTTATATAAATATACACTTACGTAGAAACGTTGGTAACTGTAAAGAGGAGAGAGAGAGAGAGAGAGAGAGAGATGAAAAGTAGAGATTTATTCAAGTTTCTGGGATGTTGTCTACTAATACTTGCTTTTTCAGTTTCGGTTTCGGTAGGAGAGTATCGAAGAAGAGTGACAGCCAACACTGAGATGATTGTGTTAAATACTTCTAGGATTTAACACCATGCGACATGTCTCCGCCAGGATTGAAGTTTATCCGTTGAAATATTCAATGCTAGAAGTAAGAAAAATAATGAGTTAAATCCTAGATGACTTCAAAAAGGATTTAGACCATTTCCGGACCGTTTCCAGACCATTTCTGGACCATTTCCGGACCATTTCCTGACCGTTTCCGGACCATTTCCAAACCGTTTTCGAACTATTTCCGGACCGTTTCTGGACTGTTTCTAGACCGTTTCTGGATCTTGGGAATGACCCTATCTTAGGGGAAATCATTGATCATATCAGAGAATATTTGCTATAACCATATCAAGGAATATTGGCAACGACTTTATAGGGGAATATTCGTAACGACCTTATCATGATATAAGTCGGCCGCCTAACTCCGAATCCCAAAGGGGATAAGGACGGGCAAGATTTTTCTATAAAAGGAGAATGGGCAAGAAGGAGAAAGGGAGGAAAGAGAGAGCAAAGGCAAGAGATTCAACAGAAACTTCGAGATCACAGCAATCAATTCCTGAAAACAACTATGATTCAAAGATTGATAACTGTCTCTTGACTCTTGTATTTGCTTTTGATACTTTGATCAATAAAGATTATTATACATCTAAATTCCGTGTTTCCCGTGAGCTCTATACGAACCGATTATTTGTACCCGAAACAATTCTACGAGAGTGTCAAATTTTAACTTAGCATTTTTTTTTAGATTTATTGAGAAATCATATGTTATAAGATTGAAATTTATTTTTATTTTCAATGAAATTGATTTCTACATAATAATAAGTCTGTCACATTTCATTATACAAATTTTAAGATTAATTATTTTATGACTACGAAAATGCTAAAATGAAAAAGAAAGAAATGACTAGCAGTAATAATAACCTTGTGGGATGAAATTTAGACATGAATTGTGAAGATAAAGAAACAAAAAAATAATATTACAGAAGTAAGTTTTTGTTCTGAATGAACAGAACCTTGTTTTAAAGAGGTCCAATCAAATGGAACTAGTAGCTTCACTTTGAGACCATCTCCTGAACGTGGAAGCCACCAAGTTCCTTCCTGCAAGTAACCCTAACTTTGTCTTTAACATAGCTAACCCTAACCTACCACCACCTGCAACCTCCGCACCACTATCACCATCAGCCACCAGCGGCGGCTCCTCAACAACAGTCTCGAGAACTCTCTGATCACCACCATCCACCACACACACGACATTGGTTTCATCACCATCCATACTCACCATCAATGTCCTCCTTCGTTCACGCAGCCATTCCCTAACTTCACCCGTAACCAATCTACATTTCTTCACCTTCAATTTCACCAGCTTAGGACAACCTAAAGCCAAAGCCTTGATCCCGTCATCTGAAATCAAACATCCCTTGATACAGAATTTCCTCAACGCCACACATTTTTCGGCGATGCAACCAATCTCTGTGTCCCCAATTAAACCACTTCCACAAAGAGCTAACCGTTCAAGCTTCTTACAGTTTGAAGCAATAGCGGACAAGCTCATTTGAGTCGCATCAACACCGATAAGTACAAGTTCTTGCAAATTCAAGCAGTGCTTAGCTACAGCCATCAGACCAACATCATCAATCCTCTTAGTCCTCCAACCATCAATATGAAGCTTTCTCAGTAGCTTACATCTCTCTACAACACTAGCTAAACCTAAACTCGAACATTCAGGGGTTTTCACTATATGCAAAGTTTCTACATTTGAACATTTAGATATAGCAGAGAGTCCAATATCACTCACTTGAAGCCTCTCTAGATGAATCTCAGTTAAAGAACTATTCTCATCTCCACTCATTTGGAAAACACTATCCCAATTACCTAAACAACGAATAATTTTAAGTTTCTTCAAAGTTGTTGTTGCAACCAAAGATTCAAATACCTGACCATTAACAAGCTCCTTCAAGCAAATCGATCTCAATGAAGAAGACAAACTCAGCTGAATTGGATCAGCCAATTCGTGAATTCCTCTAATCCTCTTCACTGATAACTCCTCAAGAATCTTGCAATGCTCAAGCATCGCGTTTAATCCCTTCGCGCCGAAATTACAAGAGCCACACGATAGCTTCTTCAGGTTCTTACAGTTTCTAGCGAACGATTCCATACCTAGATCTGTGATCTCGCGGCAACCACGAAGCTTGACTCGAGTCAGATTCGAGCAACGAACCGAGATCATCACCAAAGCTTCATCTCTTAAGCTAAATGACTTCCGATCACAACGAAGAGCGAGCTTTGTTACGGAATCGAATCGATTCAACATAGACGGCAAGAAAGGGAGAATCTCCGCCTTAGCGTTAAGTGATAACCGGTGACGATTCTGTCCGTCAACGAATAACCACCGTTTGCATACGAGAGAACATCGTTTCCGATCTCCGGCGCTGAGAAATTGAAATATATAAGCGAGGCAACCGTCTGGTAGATCTCCTGGAAAATCGTAGTCTCCATTTCCGAAACCAATCGATTCGCAATCGAGAAACTCCGTTGACCTGAGAGATAAAGCAGTATCGCGTCCACTCGATTCCACCGGAGGAGAAGACGGAGCTTGCCCCATTTTTTTTTGTGGTTGAGTATAGGGTAAGGTTGGGTTGAGTCGCGAGTCACGAGTCACGACTCGTGAGATTTTTTATTTATTTTCATTTCGCCTTTTCGTTTTTAATATTTTTTTTACAAGTCCTTCGAGGCCCTTATTTCTGTTTGACGTTTAGCCCAATGGGCTTTCTTATACTATTTCATTATATAGACCGTTGCTTTCTTTGACTTTGACCGTCAACTTTAGTCACTACTCTGGCGTTCCACGGTCAGATATTTGGTCCAGCAGAACTATATTTATCTCTGTTAAGTAACAATATGAATGTTTGGAGAAAACAGTAAAGTAGTTTATGATTGTGATTTGTAAGAAGTCAAAACAGTAAAAATTATATATCTTCTTATGGGACTGAAAAGTTGATATCCCAAAAGAAAGCTTACATCGTTGGCACATACACTGAATTCGTCGGTTTGAATGTTAAAACCCACAAAAATCCACTGTAAGCCTTTGTATTAATGTACCTGAATATTCACTAATGGGTCAAAAAGAAGCCCAATCTCGATATTAGTTTTGACACTTGAGAAAACTACGTTTCTTATATTCTCTAGTTCCAATATTTTCGGTTTCGAGTGCAAATGCTACATTACTGAAAAATCGAAAAGGAAACATGAAAAGTTAATTTTTAATTATCATGGGATAGATCATAAATGTAAATGGAGGAGAAAATAGAAAAAAAAAATAGAGTATTTGTGGAAAAAACATTTGTGAAAACTTTTGGGAATGTTGGGTGGGTTTTGCTGGAATACACTACTACTAGTCACTAGGATTAATCCCTCTCTCCACATCTTGCTTAGATTCTTGAGCCATCGAAGTAAAAAAGATATAATGCAGTAACTTGATTTTTTGAAAGATTTTTTTTTAAATGGCGAGATCTCCCATAGAATATACAATTGAACGACAAATAAAATGATATACAAATCTAGAAGAAACAAATAGAGATCTACACAATTCTAGTGGTGACATATCAAATCAAATTTCTAATCATATGTTGATACTTCAATATTATAGGATGTATGTTAATATTTCATTTACATATTTTCGTATCTTTGTAGTTTGTATATTCGATATTCTTAGATTCGTGTATAGATACTCTTGTTAACTTTATTCAATAAGAAATATAATACACAACTTTATATGGTATTAGAGCTAATCTGTTATTCTATATTGACCTAACCCTAAATTTTTTTTTTCTTTGTTTCTTCCTCTTACGCCGTCGCTCTCTTCCGCCTGCGCCGTCGTCTTTTTCTTCTTGCTACCATGCCTTCCTCTGTTACTTTGACACATGATGCTATTGTTGTCGTCGTGCGCACGCAAAGCTCGTTAGTCATCGTGAACATGCTTAATGCCACGAAGTTGTCCTCAACCAACTACTTGACATGGAGCCTTCAAGTCAAATCTATGCTCAAGGGATATGCGCTTCTCAAGTTCATCGGTGACTCCAGTTCTCCTCCATCACCGACAGTCACCACCGCTGGTGTTGAAGCATCCAACCCGGAGTATGATCTATGGATCCACCAAGACTCTCTATTCTACAAAGCCCTTATCAGCGATATAGAGATGGCTCACCAGCCTCTGATTGCCATGGCGACCACTTGTCTTAAAACATGGCAAGCTATGGCCTCGACTTATGGAAAACAATCTCGTGGCCATATCAAGCAGCTGAAGAACCAGCTCAAACAATGCATCAAAGGTACACGCTCTGTTGATGACTACATGCAGCTCATCAAATCCAAGGCTGACTCTCTTGCTCTCCTTGGATCTCCAATTGATGGTGAGGATCTCACGGATATTGTACTTGAAGGACTTGGTAATGACTTCAAATCTGTCATTGAGTCTATTCATAGTCGTGATACCCTCATCTTCTTTGTTGAGCTTCATGAAAATCTTATTAATAGAGAGAACACACTTTTCATGCTTGTCCCATCTGTTCAACAAAAGCTCATCTCGGCTCATCAAGTCAGTCACCGTAACCGGAACAACTGGCGACCACCAAATCAACACAATGCTCCTCACAACAACAACCGAGGCTCACAACCATATCTTGGCAAGTGTCACGCTTGTGGAGTCCAAGGACATGTTGCTAAGCATTATCCTCAGTTTTGAATTGTCTTTCAACCGCAAGCATCATCTCCAGTGTCTTAAGCTACCATGAACTGGCCGCCTCGAGCTTACAACGCAATGATGCTGCATGGAAATGCCCGACCTTGCTGATGGATAGTAATGCATCCCACCACATCACCTCTAACCTTGCTAATCTCTCAATGCACAATCCTAACAATAGAGGTAAAGAAGTTGTCGTTGGTAATGGACCGGCACTCCTGATCACACATACGGGTTCCATTTCTCTTACCACTCCTACACGACTTCTTACATTATCTAAAGTTTTACACGTTCTGTCTATCTCCAAGAATTTAGTTTCGGTAAAACGCATGTATTGATAACAAGTCTGTGGAATTTTTTTCAAATATTTTTCAGGTGAAAAATCTCAACTCGGGGGTGCCAATCCTAACATACCAGTCTAAGAACAAAGGTTATAAGTGGCCAAATCGAAGCTCTCCCTCACCTTTTGCTTTCACCTCTTATATCAAATTTTTTTTACCAGTTTGGCACTCCAGACTTGGTCCATCTATTCCAGTTTTAAAGTGTATTGTTTCTATTACTTTAATTTCTCCATCAAACACTATATCTTCTTTTCATTGCAATGATTTCTTAAATAATAAAAGTCACAAAACACTATTTGCTTTATCTTCGCTCGTGTCTTCCAAACCACTTGAACTTGTGTTTTCAGATGCATGGACATCGCCCAATTATTCGAGCTTCAAGTACTATGTGATATTTGTGGATCATTTTACGCATACATATGGTTCTATCCCATCCATCGTAAATCTGATGTCCGAAACATTTTTTTCAAGTGGAAAAGTCTAGTTGAAAATCGTTTTCAACATAAATTGATCACGTTTTACTCAGAAAATGGTGGAGAATATATTGCTTTGGCCGATGTTCTTGCTTCTAGTGGGGTTTCACACTTGAAAAATCTACCTCACACTCCTAAACACAATGGATTCTCTGAAAGAATACACTATCATATTGTGGAAAATGGGTTATCTTTACTCTTTCATGCAGGTATGCTCGTGGCTTATTGGTGTTATGTCTTTGCCTCTGTGGTTTATCTTATCAACCACATGTAGGGGCGGATCCACACTTATTAGGGTGGGGTCAGCTGACACCCCATAAATTAAAAAAAAAAATCTGTGTATATATAATTTTTTTTTTGTTGAAAATCAACTTTGAACCCATGAAACTTTAGTTTTCTTTAGTCCATCTACTTTTTGAACCCATTAACTTATTTTTTTTAAAAATTCAGCAAAACCCAAAACCCACTTTATTTTTTATATTTAATAAAAAGAAGAAGAAATTTTTTTTAATCAGAACGTAAGAAAAAAAAAAAACCCTACACCTTACCTGTTCCACTTCTTCTTCTCCAATTTCCACTCAACACATGTTTTGTTTCTATCGACAACTATGCCCATAAAAGCATATGATATGCACAATTATGATAACCATATGATGCACATGTGCTCTTTCTTCTTCGCCAATTATGATCACAAGACCATTAATCAATAGTAACAATTCGATGGTGTCCACTTTCTTGAACCGTTTAAAACCCAAGAAGCAAAAATATTATGGACCTCACAGGCTAGCTCAAAGTATTTGAAGAATACTTAGATATATCTGCAATGTGTTTTTTTTTTTAATAATCTTTCTCAAAACTTGGCCACGATAGTGGTGCTCATAGTTCTCCTCGTCTTCTCTCGGTCATGACTTACCCTGCTCCATTGATTTTACGTAATTGATTATTTATTGATTGTGCTTAATCAAAATTGGCATAGATACTAAAATACTTATTATCTTTTGTTTGTTTTTTTTTCAGCAGAAGAAGCAATGGAAAAGTTTTAAAAAAGAAAAGAACCATGTTCATCTAGTTTTAAATTAGATGATTTACCAAGGGATCCTGCCGATCGAAAAAGAATAGCAGACTATCATCCAAATCAAAGAGACGAGGTAATTCGCTGGTACTTAGCTAAAGGTTCTTACCAACCTCGAGGTCATAATTTTAAACAAATACCGATAGGAGGTGTAATGAGGAGATTTAATGTAGCTTGGTTTGATCAGTTTCCATAATGGTTAGAGTATAGTGTGAAGAAAGAAGCAGCTTTTTGTCTATGTTGTCATTTGTTTAAGGATAATGTTGGTAAAGGCGTGAAAAATGATGCATGGAACATGGAAGGGTTCACTGGCTGGAATAAGTTTGAAAGAATTTCAACCCATGCGCAAGGTATTTTTCATAAGAATGCAGTCATGAAGTGTGAAAACTTAAGGAACCAAAGTCGGTCTATCAAGCATGCTTTGAATAAGCAAGATGATATTACGAAGAATGAGTATCGAGTTCGGTTGAATGCTTCGATTGATGTTTCTAGATATTTATTGCGACAAGGATTACCTTTTCGTGGTCATAATGAGTCTGAAAACTCTGCAAATAGAAAAAATTATGTGGAGCTTTTGAAATACACCGCTGGACAAAACGAAGCTGTGAGTAAGATTGTTTTAGAAAATGCTCCTGGGAATAATCAAATGATGTCTCCAAAGATTCAGAAAGATATAGTGAACTGTTTTGCAGAAGAACTAGTCAAATATGTTCTTGAAGAGATTGGTCATGATGTTTTTGGTTTATTGGTGGATGAGTCAGCTGATGTTTCTGATAAAGAACAAATGGCAGTAATGTTTCGATTTGTTGATAAAAGAGGGATGGTCAAAGAAAGATTCATGAGTATTACGCATGTGAGTGATACATCTTCTACATCTTTGAAAGCTGCTATTGATTCTTTGTTTGCAAAATATGGACTGAGCATTAGAAAGTTGAGAGGATAAGGTTATGATGGAGCAAGCAATATGAGAGGTGAGTTCAATGGGCTAAAATCATTAATCTCGAAGGAAACCCCATCAGCTTATTATGTTCATTGTTTTACTCACGAACTTCAACTTGTTGTTGTAGCAGTTACAAAAAAATATTTTGATGTTGGAGATTTTTTTGATATGATTTCTCTATTATTGAATGTGGTGGGAGCTTCGTGCAAAAGAAAGGATATGATCCGAGAGAGTTATAGAAAAAAGATTGAGGAGAGAATTAGTAATGGTGAAATCAATACAGGAACATGGTTGAATCAAGAAGTTTCTCTTCAAAGACCAGGGAATACTCGTTGGAATTCCCACTATAAAACTCTATGGCGATTGATTGAGTACATTGAGAATGAAGACGTGAAAGACTTAAAAAGACATCAAGCACATAGTCTCATCAATTACATCCACAGCTTTGATTTTGTGTTTTATTTGCAAATGATGATACATCTTTTGGGACTCACAGAGAACTTGTCCATGGCGCTTCAAAGAAGAGATCAAGATATTTTGAATGCCATGTCATTGGTGAAATCGACAAAGAGACAACTTCAGAGGTTTAGGGATGATGGATGGGATTCTCTCATGGTTAAAGTTTTTTTTTTGTGAGAAACATGATATTGAAAAGGTTGACATGGAGGAAGATTTTGTTGACTCAAAGAGACCAAGAAAAAAAACAGGAGTATCAAATATGCACCACTATAAAGTCAATTGCTTGTATGTTGTTTTGGATTTGCTGTTTCAAGAGTTCAACTATCGCTTTAATGAGGTGAACACTTAATTGCTTATTTGTGCTGCTTCTCTATCTCCTATTGATTCGTTCTCTAAGTTTGATCATTCAAAGTTGTTGCGGTTATCTAAGTTCTACCCAGAAGATTTCACTTATGGAGAGTACATATCTCTTGAGCGAGAATTAGATATTTACATTGATAGTGTTCGAAATGATGAAAGATTTACTGATTTGAAGAATTTCGGAGAACTTGCTCGTATTTTTGTGGAAACTCGAAAACATATGTCACATCCTTTGGTGTATAGGCTTTTGAAGTTGGTTCTGATTTTGCATGTTGCTACTGCAACTGTTGAGAGATGTTTTTCAGCAATGAAGATCGTGAAGACACATCGACGCAATCGGATTGGAGATCAGTTTTTGAATGATTGTTTAGTTTGTTTTATCGAGAAAGATGTATTCGAGATTATTACAAATGAGGCTGTGATGAAAAGATTTCAGAATATGAAAGAACGGAGAATGCTTTTGTAGGATGTTTTATATTTATATTAAAAGACGATTTTTTTAGTTATGTTTTGACCCCGGTAAAAAAAATTCCTGGGTCCGCCACTGACCACATGCCTCTCGCAACACTATAAACGCGAACCCATATGAGCTTCTCTTCAACCCACTGCCAAACTACACGAAGCTTCGAGTTTTTGGCTGTCTTTTTTACTCTAGGCTTCGACCGTATCAAAATAACAAGCTTGATGCTCGCTCATCACCATGTCTGTTTCTTGGGTATTTACTTACTCAAAGTGCATATATTTGTCTTGAGCCATCATCGAATAGGATTTACATCTCTCGGCATGTCCAATTTGTAGAGGATTCTTTTCCCTTTACAACTCTTTTTCCACATCTGAAACTTTCCAGTCCCCTTCATCTTCTATCACGGATTGGTTTCCTCTAATCTCTTCCATCTTGACTCTGCCAATCATTCCTCCATCATCAGTTCAGTCCCCAGGTTTGGATCTTTCATCAACACCACTCATGATCGCTGAAGATCCACCAACTGAGATTAAGGAAGTATTGTCGAATGAAAATGAACAAAGCTCGGCCGAGCCTGTTCCCTTACAATCCAATGCTGCAGTGATTCCACAAAATGAGCATCTCATGAAGACGAGGGCTAAAAAATATATTTTCAACAAAAACTTGATACACAGAGTGTTAACCCTAAATAATTCTGCAAGTGCACAGACAATCGCAGTAGTATTAAAGGGATCGAATCCACAAGGACCAAGGTTACACTATGAAATTATGAGATTTGTAAATAAAGTTAAGACAAAATATGAGGTTGATTTCGAAACAGATTTGCAATTAAATTAAAGCGGTGTAAAACTAATAAAGAAAAACACTAGATCAAGGTAATTCGCAGGTGATTCAGAGATGAGAACTTAGCAACTATTCAGGATCTAATTCAGCAAAGGTCCAGAACTCAAACATAAAAATAAGATTGACCCATTCTCGTGGCGACGACAACTTTATCTAGCAACCTAGATGCCTAAACTCTCGCTTGGACCTAGAGATGCAGATAAGCATTAACGAATGAGTTCAATATGTTCACAACCAGCCGCACCAACTCTTGTCACTTACGTCTGATTGCTCACCAATGTCTTTTCTAGCAACCTAGAGCACTCTCGTGGATAGGTTTAACCTGAAATCATAGACTAAGTGGCCAGTTTAATCTAAGCATTAAATTCAATTAGAGGTGAATACAGTATATATTTATGTATCTTATTTGTTCTCAGTTTATCATCTCATGAATACCTTTGAAAACCCTAATCTAGTTAATGGACTACTCAGACATGGAAAAATTAAACACAACAATGAAATAAAAGGAATTCATGAATAATATTGAAAGTAAATAAGGTTCAGAATTCTTCTCAGAACAAAGTGGTGGATGATCTCCAAGTCTTAGAAGCATAAACAAACGAAGATGAAGAAGGTACAAAGGAGATGGAATCCAAAAACAAAGGGGAAAATGAGAGATGGTGGAGAGAAAATAGAAAACGTCTAAAGTCAGGATCTAAGTCAGTCCGAGTATTCTGGAGGGTGGCTTGACCTATTTAATCACGCCAAAAATTAGGTCAAATCGGATTCCTTATTTTTCTCCGGCGGCAGAACATGTGCTCCCACTAGGTGCTCCGTTGGGTGCTCGCGTGTAAATTCGGCTCTTTTGCTTCAAATCCGCTTTTTTTGCTCCAAAAGCCCATTTAGCTCCAGTCCATCTAATTTATACTCCAAGACTTTATTCTGACCTGTTAAGATTTAAAATAGACTCGAAAGACACTAAAAAAGACTAGAAAACATTAGTAAATATGGGCCAAAATCATCATATATCACCTAACAAAAAAGTTTGCTAATATTGCGTCTTTACAGGTTATTGATGACATTGAACCAACCACGGCAGCTCAGCAGCTCAAGGTCTCAAAGATCCAAAGTGGAGAGACCCTATGTGTGGTGAAATCAACAACATGGTTGAGATACACACTCATACGTTTGTGCCACCGGATCCATATTATAATCTTACCAGTAACAAATGGGTTTTTTGGAGCAAGTGAGGTGACGATGGTACCGTGGAACACTTCAAAGCTCGACTTGTCATGAAGGGATTCCATCAACATCCTAGAGTAGACTATCATGAGACTTTCAGCCCCGTCATCAAACCAGCAACAGTTCGTTTTGTCGTTAGGGTTGCAGTTTCAAAAGATTGAGATCTTTGGAAACTTGATGTCAATAGTGCCTTCCTGCAAGGGACGCTTCATGAAGAGGTATACATGGCATAACCTATCGACTTCATGGATAAAGATCATCCAGACTATGTATGCAAACTCCATAAAGCTATATATGGTCTTAAACAAGCGCCTTAAGCATGATATTTGGAACTTTGTATCTTTCTTCTTAAATCTGGATTTAAGAAATCGGTCTTGGATACTTCACTTTTTTTATTCTTAATGTTGCTAGGATGACATTATCATCACTGGAAGTGACTCAAAGTGTATTCAACAATTCATTGATTTTCTAAGTGCTCGGTTTTCACTAAAAGATCTTGGAGAGTTCAGCTATTTTTTAGGTATCGAGGCAACACGCACTGGAGTCGGTCTCTTGCTGTCACAACGGAAGTACATCACTGATCTTCTTGTTCATACACAGATGACTACGGCTAAACCTTCAGCGACGCCTATGATAGAAATGAATCGTTGTGTCTCACATCGGGTACGTACTCTCGGATGGGTCTGAATATCGCTCTGTTGTTGGTACACTACAATATCTTCACTTTACATGTCCAGACATTGTGTTTGCTATCAACAAGCTCTCTCATTTCATGCATCGTCCAACTGATATTCACTGGTAAGTTGTTAAAGATTTACTTCATTATCTTGTGGGTACAAAGGATCGAGATATTTTTTTTTTAACGCAACAACATAATATCAGTTCATGCCTTTTTAAATGCTGATTGAGATGGTAATCATGATGATTATACCTCAACAAGTGCACACATTTTCTACATTGGTGCTCACCCAATTTTTGGACTTCAAGGAAGTAAAAGTCAATGTCTTGTTCTTTGACAGAAGCCGAGTATCGTGCTGTACTGGATACTACTTTTGAGGTTCATTGGCTTGTTTCTCTTCTTGGTGAGCTTGGTTTTCCATCAATTTCACAACGAGTCATCTATTATGATAATATTGGAGCTACCAACATTTTGTGCCAATCCGATCTTTCACTCTTGAATAAAGCATGTCGCACTTGATTATCACTTCATTCGTGAGCTAGTACAATCGGGTTTTCTACGTGTTGCCCATTTATCATCTAAAGATCAGTTAGTTGATGCTTTAACTAAGCCCGTTACATTCTCATCTTGACGCTCATCTTGTGGGGCGTATAGGATATATGTTAATATTCCATTTACATATGTCCATATTTTTGTATATTTGATACTCTTAGATTCTCTATGTGCATAAATACTCTTGTATCGTTAATTTTATTCAATAAGAAACATATTACACAACTCTATAAATATGAATATCTGTTTTTAGTTAACTATATATGAGTTATGTAGATGTGATTGATATGAGATTTTTTCCATATCAAGAAATTGTGTTAATATAATGTTTAATCATTTGAGGTTTAAGATATCTACATTATAGAAAACTACATTTTGCATTCGACTATAATGCATATAATCATATATCTTAAACCTCTTACTACTAAAAACAATGTATAGATCTTTTTGTGACATTATTTACTTTATGGTATGTTGTTGTGATAGACGTTAAATGGTTATTATAGATAATATTTTTGGTGGCATCGGACGCATGTCGTAAATAATATTATGTGAATGATATATATATATATATATATATATATTGTTGAACGATAAGTGAATGATATTTATGACAATCGTCAATTAAACAATTAAAAATAAAGGATGAATCTTCCTTTGTGTATGTTATAAGTATTATTTTCCAATGTTTATCAAACTAATATCTTATTTTTAATTTTTGTTGCCGGCATTTTTTAATTTATTTTAAATGAGATAATTTAGTACTATTATATTAATCAAAAAGAAAATTGTTACTTATTAATATATTTTCAGATTAAACAAAACTAAAAGTAATTGTCTTGTTTTTTCTCTTTGACAACAAGTAATTGTGCTATTTTAAACATTTGTGAAGTACCAATTTAGCTAATAGCAACAAAAAATTATACAAACTCTACATTATTATATTCCAAAAACGTACACATTTTGACAATTTCCTCAACAATAATTCAAAGCGGAATAGTTAAGACTTCATTCATAGGGCATTCATATTCACCATAAATAACTTGAGAGAAAATAGATATTGAGTTTTTTTTTTCTCTATTTTCTAATTTTATTGTAAAATGTGAGTGCTACTATATAGAGAAAACAGATGGCAGCTGTATGTAACTATTATTTGAATTAAAATTTTTCTTTTTTCGTGGCTTTAGAAATTCACCCATGCTTCAGCTGTGCCTCTGACCTGGAGTTACAATTGATTATTTTTTAATTATTATATGTAATTTTGTATAGACTGAAAATGAAAATTTAAATATAAAGTTATGCATCACCAGCCTGTTTTTACCTTTTTACAAACTAAACAACAGATGCTTAATTTGTAGCAATGTAAGAAATCACATGTTTCGATGTTTTACAATATGTGTTTTTGTTTTCTACTTCTTACACAACTACAATTTTTCGTTAACTTAATATCACTAAAACCTTTATAAAAAAAACTTAAGACACTATACTTCCTCCGTTTCATATTAGTTATCGTTTTCGACCTTAAAACTCGTTTCATATTAATTGTCGTTTTACGTTTTCAATGCATATGTTTGATAAGATTTTCAACTTTGTCCTTCATATTTTAATGTCTTGACTAATGAAATAAAATTATATAAACATTAATTAAGAGTAAAACAGAAAAATTAAATATTTTCTTAATATGTATGAAATAATATTAAACGACAACTAATTTGAGACGGAGGGAATAATACTTATATTTATAAGTTATTTCTGCTGTCTCTTTTTTTCCAACCGAAAAATAATTATAACAAGAACAGTGACGAGTGCTATAAACGGCTAACTTTTCAGGGTTGACTAAAAAATATGTTGAGATTTCAAAGGAATTTTAACACACGTAGTCATTTGTATTTTTATTTTAGTATTATATTTACAATTATGAACTGGTACCAGTAATTAGGTTGGTGGTAATGATGTTAGATTATGTACTAATGAGAACGTACCAATAATGATGGAAAATCATTAATATATGGATATTTAAAACCACAGTTATTTGGATTGGAGCAAAAGTATAATGGTGTTACCTAACATTTTATTATCATGCTTACTATCCAAATTACGAAACATTAATAGTGACTCTATGAAAAACAAAAGAAAATAGTATATTTTACTCAACTATGATAATAGAATTAAATAAAATAGGTAGGAGATTAATACACACCGAGTTTACAAACGCATCTAAGTTTGTTCATATATGTAGACTAGATAGGATCAAGGGATAAAAATAATATTATTATTTAATGGCAAACTTTTATCTCTTGTGTTTGAATGTAAAATAAAAAATGTATCATCTTCGTTAACTCTTAGTAATAAACATTGATTCGTTTTTATTTTGTGTTAATAAATTGTAAATTCCATGTGAGGAGTAAGCAGTGTGCTAGTACAATTGCAAATTACAATGATTGGTAATTTATATGCAATTTTACCATTTTACAAGTTTTGTTTTTTTGAAAAAGGGTTTATCAAATTTTTTTTTTTTTGATAAAGAAAGTTTACCATTTTGTAGGTTACTAGTATTATATTTTATGTGGTAACATAATATTATATTATATTCAACTTTCAATTCATTAAATTTTGCAAATATCTTATATCATTAATTTATAGTCAAATACAAAACGTAATTTTTATAATGTAGACATCTTTAACCTCAAGTGATTAGTAAACACAATATATTTACACAATTTCACTAAATACGGTAATTATTACTTTATCCTAAAGGTACATTTTTATGGTTAATTAATCAAATAAGTTTTATGCCAAGATCCGATACATTTTTTTGTCGAAAAATAATATTTTTTCCCAACCAAAAAAAACATCAGAAAGATTTAGGGTAAGATGATAAAAAATTATTCAATTACCGATTAAAAATTATGAGTAAGTTAACCATTTAAAAATATATATGAGTAAAAACTATAAATTACTACTACATGTTATGTTCTTTGACCCCAAAAAAGAAGACCGAAAGCGTGGAATATCTATAAAAAAAACAAGCATGGAACTTCATAAGTATAAAAAAGAAAAATGGACAAAACACTATAAGGGAATAGGAGCAAAGCTAGGCAATACATTTAACAGTAAATGGTTGACACCTAACATCAAATAAGTTAATTAGAAATGAATACTATGTTAGAATTAGAGATTGGTCTCTCATTTTGTAGAAAAACATTAAAAAAATGAGAAAATGGTATTTTAATAATGCATCATTTTGAGGGGGAAAATGAGAATATAAACAATATCCCCATATATTTGAGAGAACACTATTTACAAAACTCATATTTTTCTTCAAAATGATATACCATTGGAGAAAATTTTCCCTTATTTTTTGATGTTTTTCTTTAAAAAGTGGAATCACTACAATATAAAATGGATTTTTAAAAATAAATAATTAGTAATAAATAAGAATATTTTTGGAATATTTTTTTTTTAAGGAAAATATAATGTAAATCATTGGAGAAAACATTAAACTTATTTTAAGTTTACATTATTTTGAAGGAACAAATGAAGCAAACGAGATGTTTTTATACACTTATACTTGATAGTATTAATGATAGAATTGATTCAAGAAATAAAATAAAATAAAAGGGTTAGAGTAGGAAGAGGAGATCGAAAGTTAGCGTACGGCGTTGGTCTCTGGCAGACAAGAGCCATTAATAATTATGACCCAAAAAACCATCTTCGATCTAATCAACACAACCCAACACTTACACACACGTCCTCTTAATCTAATCAACTTCATCTGTGTTTTTGTATTTGTACATTTTACTGTTATTACTTTTCTATCATTAAACAAAAAGACTCCTCTCACTTATCTTGCAGCTTGTTTGTTGACCATTAAATAAAAACTATAAAAGCTTATCGTCCTATTTCTTGGACCATTATTATAACTCTTGTCTCCTCTATATTACAACCTGTTTTTTTAGATCTTCTATTATTTTTTCACTGCTTTTATACCTTGATCAAAAAAATTTGTTTTCCTTCATAAATATGTCAGTAATATTTTCAACACAATGTTACTTAATATTATATGTATGTGTAAAAACAATTATAACAAAGTATATATATAGATTTTGATTGGTAATACCTTACTGTGGAGTAAACATATGAAGAATTATAGGTAAAAATACTTAAATGAAAATGAATGAAATGATTATTATTACAAAGACAAAATAACAGTCAAAACCGATTTTATGATTTCACTAAACTGTGAACAATAAAGCAAAACTATATATATATAAATAAATTTTTAAAATGAAAATTATCAAATCAATATCTTATAAAATTGTCTGATTCCAGAACATCTCAGATTGTTACCAATGGCTTCGACTCGTGATTTACTTTTTCCCATTCCTTTATTTATTTGTCTTTTGCTTTTTCATTTTAAATTCCTTTACCACACATTGCTTTCTTTCACAATCGATAAAGATCATGAATATATGCGTTAAAAAAAAGGCAAGAATTGTTGCTTTGTTTACCGCGTCTAGGGCGGTAGAAACGCAGTAATAAAAACATTTTTTGTTCAATAAATAACTTTTGATTATTAAAAAAAATAAATATAGGGCATTCACGGACCCAAACCATAATACTGTAACTCGTTTTTAATCTCTAAGTACTCGATTTTTTTTATTCACTAGCCAGTATTAAATATAAAAGTTATACGAATTTTAATTTATTATACACTAATTATACTGAGTGTTCTACAGCTGTTATTAATAGACTTATATAAGTTGCATTTACAGTAAAATCTCTATAAATTAATAATATTAAGACCATGATATTTATTAATTTATAGTGATATTAATTTATCTATAAATTAATATTTATTAATTTATAGTGATATTAATTTATCTATAAATTAATATTTATTAATTTATAGTATAAAATAATATTTATTAATTTATAGAGATTTTTTGTCAAAAAATTTTAAAAAATAAATTAAAGATTTTAAAATAAAATTAATGTATTAGATATTATAAATTTTAATAGTTTTTGATTAGAAAGTTTAAAATTTAAAAGAAAATTAAATTATTTTGATAATAAATAAAAAAGATTATAGATGAATTCACTTATATAAACAATTAACATAAATTTTAAATTTATAATTAGTAACCTTAATCGTTGAATTTAAACAATGTATATAACTATTGAAATAAAAATTATGCATATTTATAATTTAAAAGTTTATAGAAAAGTTTGTTTTATTTTATGAAAAATTTATTTACATTATAATAATAAGAAAGTTTAAAATACAACATAATATTTTTTTATATAAGAAAAAATATCTATGAGTTCTAACATAAATTCATAAAAACAAAATTATATTATCTTTATATATATGTTATTAATGAAACCATATATGTACATAGAGATTCTAAAAAATTATTATTTTATTATCTTATCAAATTTGTTTATTTTTATACTGTCTCGATTTGAAACCAGCAAATTTTATTAATTTATAATGTTTATTAGTTTATCGAGTGTATGTATCTTACGTTAAAGTTTTGGTACAACTCTTTTTAATAGTACTACGAATCACATTTAATCAGCTTTCTGGGCCTCAGTCTCTAGTTTTACCATATAAAGCAGCGAGAATTAAAATTGAAATGCCTATCAAGATCAAGCTATTATATTAAAAAAAGACCTTTATAGAATACATAAAGAAATTAATTAACTAGTTTAATAGTATTACAAAAATAAATAAAGCGCGAGCGTTTTAACAGAACGAGGTCTTTTTTTAATTAAATATTGTTTTATGTTTTCCTTTTTTCAAATGTTTATGTCAGCTCGTTGACCATATAAAGCTTATCATTCGTCCACGTGGAATTTTCCTGACATATGTGACCCCACGAGTGATTTTATATGATTATATCAATTTGAATCATTCCTTTCGTTATTTATTGACGTGAAAAAACATATACTCATAAATTCTGTATTTGAAACATCAAATACTTCTATCTACTCCCAACAATTATCCAAAGATAATTTTATTCTAGTTTAAATACCAAACTTTACACATTACGATTTTCAAAATTTCATAAAATTTTCATAAAAGTTGAAATAATTTAAATTATTCGAATGTACTAATTGAACAAAAAAAACAATAATCTTTATTTGTAATCATCGATGCTCAAAACCGAAAGGTGACAAAATCATTAATGGTCAACGCATTTATCTACCACTAAAAAACCATCGCCACCTTCCTTGCGCGTATATCACACGCTCCAACTGAGAGAAACTTTAATTTACATCGTGCGAACAGGGATTAAGAGCGTGTAAAACACACGCTATCCGCGCGTGAATAAAGCTTTCATAATACAATACGTATCGCTTACCTTTTAAAAAACCAACCATTTGTAATTAATTTTTAAAATCATCGTTATGATTCAATTTATACTGTAAGTTCATTTATTAAATTAATTTTTTGGAGAAATAAAAGAAAAGATTTTACCATTTTTGTGAATAAAACAAAGAACAAGTACGGTTTCATCCGAATAATAAAAGACAAAAAAAGAAGAGAGAAAAAAAGAAAAATATAAAAGAAATATTAAAATCTTTGAGAGAAAAAAATAAAAAATAAAAATTTGAGGACAAGCGTGAGATTAAAACCCTTTCACTTTCTTGGCATTTGTCTTCACTCTTTTCTTCTCAGACTAAGAAAACCAGAGAGACATACATAGGTGTGAGAGAGCTCTAATGGCAGAATGAACAAAGAAATTAACAATCTCCTTCTTCTCGAAAGAGAAAGATGGCTTTAGAAGAAGAAGAAGAGAGTCAAAACGCACCGTATTGTGGTCTTGATGGACTTTTCTGTGAGGAAGATAGTGGGTTTGAAGTTGAAGAAGTAGATTTGTGCGATGAGAGTGTTGTAAAGTTTCCATTTTTAAATCTGGGTTTGTCTGATCATGATATGTTTTGGGATGATAATGAGTTATCAAGTTTGATTTCTAAAGAAGAAGAGTGTCTTTGCAACGAAATCTTAGCTGATGAGTTTCTTGTTTTGTGTCGTGAAAAGGCTCTTAATTGGATCTTTATAGTTAAATCTCATTATGGGTTTAATTCATTAACAGCTCTTCTTGCTGTTAATTACTTCGATAGGTTTGTTGTAAGCAGGAAGTTTCAGAGTGATAAGCCATGGATGTCTCAGCTTACTGCTGTGGCTTGTTTGTCTTTAGCTTCTAAGGTTGAAGAGATCCGTGTTCCTTTACTCTTAGATTTCCAAGTAAGTGTTTTTACTCTCCCAGATTTAGTTTTATCTCTGTAATGTTGCTTTGAAATTGCTGATTTTGAGCTCTTCTTGAAGGTGGAAGAAGCAAGATATGTCTTTGAGGCTAAAACTATACAGAGAATGGAGCTTCTGATTCTTTCTACTCTTCAATGGAGGATGCATCCTGTGACTCCAATCTCGTTTTTTGATCATATTATCCGACGTTATAGCTTTAAATCTCATCAGCAATTGGAGTTCTTGAGTAGATGTGAATCTTTGTTACTCTCCATTGTTCCTGGTAATGTTTCCATTAGATATCTTGAGGTCACTTAGTTTCATTGTTGATTTTTTGATCTGTTGGATGCTAAATTCTATGTTCTTGTGTTTTTTTACCAGATTTGAGGTTTCTGAGTTTTAGTCCTTCAGTGTTAGCCACTGCAATAATGGTCTCTGTTATTAGAGATTTCAAGATGTGTGACGAAGCTGCATACCAATCTCAGCTCATGACTCTGCTCAAAGTTGATTCGGTATGTGGCATTACCTTGGATCAATAAATGTCAATGGATTAGTGTAGAGATCAAGAACTGATTATATTGTTTTACATTAAACAGGATCAAGTAAATAAATGCTATGAGTTAGTGTTAGACCACAATCTAAGCAAGAAAAGGGATGATGAATTGGATGCAACAACCCACTAGTCCAATCTGGGAGTTCGATGCATCATTCAGCTCTGATAGCTCGAATGAGTCGTGGGTTGTGTCTGCTTCAGCTTCAGTGTCTTCTTCGCCATCTCAAGAACCTTTGCTCAAGAGGAGAAGACTTCAGGAGCAGCAGATGAGATTGTCTTCAGTAAACAGAATGTTTCTCGACGTGCTTAGTAGTAGTAGCCCTCGCTAATAACTTCAAGAGCCTATCAAAATCTGTTGGTTTAGAAAACATAAAATCTGCTTCCATGTTTTTACATATCATCATCGGCAATTGTAAGGCAGAAGAAACATTTATGTGTGTTTACTTGGCTCTTGTGTTTATGAACGGTTTCAAAAATGGTGTACTTTTCGGTATTTGGTAATCAAAAAACTCATATCTCTTGTTTACATTGAAAAGGTTCTTTATAATTTACTTGTTTCATGATCTTATTTCATCTCACAATCTTTGCAATTTGCATAGAAAGATAATAGTCAAAGATTAGACTCTTCTCTTGAGAGGATCTTCATAAAAGCATCAATATTACCATTACAAAACTGGTAGGGTCTAAAGCATAATAATTGTGATTAAGGGAGATCATTAGTTGAAGGCAGAGAAGAGTCTAATAATGGTTGATGATGATCTAGTTTCATCTCACAATCTCTGCAATTTGCATAGAAAGATATAAGTCAAAGATTTGACTCTTCTCTTGTTAGGATCTTCATAGAAGCATCAACATTACTATCACACAAACTGGTAGAGTCTAAAACATTACATACATTATTGGTTAGTTACTTACTTAGTACAGAAAAGAGGAACTATGTCCTTTAAAATTGAAGAGACAACTAGAGATCTAGTTGGTTGGACGAGACGACCAATAGTTTTGGGCACCTGGAGAGTTTGTTAGCAACTTGAAAGTTTTGATTTTGATTTTTTATATCTAAATTTGTTGTTTGTTTGTTCCTGTTTTTGGGGGGTTTGATTTGAGAGGAAATACAGAGAGACCAACACTTGGGTTGGTTCAAGTACTTGTTTCTATTCAGTTGTGGTGAAAAGCAAAAAATGATGGAAGATATATAACATAACGTACGTACACATAATATCATCACTTTATCTTCTTGCCATTGCTATGTCATGTCAAAACATTAAATTAAAATACCTTCCATGAAGAGTCTTGTTATTACAGAGGACCAAATAGCATTGAATAGGTTTATATAAAAAAAAAAAAGGGAAATAAAATAGAAGCTTTTGGTTGCAGCTGTAGTGCATGTACCAATACCAAACCAAACCAAAACTATTAAATTGGTGGGATCTTGATTTATCACTTTCATTACAAAACCAAAGTTTTCATCATCATTTGTGATTATGAGTCCATTGAAAATCCAACATTGATCATTTCAATATTCAGTACTAGACAGCTAAGACAACTAAACAAATAGAGACCTACAGTACTAAAAAAAAGCTCAAAGCTTCAAAAATTTCGGAAATTCAAATCATAAACCCTAAGCCTCGAATCACATGTAACTAAGTTCCATTGGAAGTTCTACAATGTTTGAAAAAAAAAAACAAAGGACCCATAATCTCAAAATGATGAAAATTATACTTGTTCCAACTAAAATTGACCAAACAATAATTCAAGATGACGTCACAGGAGAATGACGTAATTTATCCATCTGTTTTGGGCCGAAGATTAACCAAAGTAGATTGATACAGCCCATTCAGTTGAAATTGTTTTTTCTGACCGGTTTAACCATTGACTGGCTTAAGATGCGCACGTGTGCATGTGAGTAGTTTATACATGCGTGTCCCTAAAGAAAAACCTTACACGTGTAGTTGACAGTACGGAAAGTCTTTAGTTGGCGAATAAGCGGCTAAAATTTTCAAAATAAGCTGATGGGTATTTTGGTCTTTTCATAATATCCAGTTCTATGTATTGCATTTTACTTTTTTTTTTTTTTTACTCTGGTCCTTGTTACGATGGAATTTTTGGATTTTTGTTGCTCCGAAAAGATTTAAATATTATTCTGCATCGTTGATGAAGAAGTGGAGATTTTTTCATAAAATTGAAGAACATGGATAAGTAAAAACTTGCTAACGTTATAATGAAGATGTTTTTATACTTTCTACATTAGTCTAGTGATCATTTAATATTGAGAGAGAATAATCAACTTCGGACTAGCAGTAAAAAAAGAGAAAAATCAGTAAGATATTTAACAATGCAGTAGATTCTTTCACAAGTCTCATATGTTCTATACAAGGTGACGCTGAGGAGGTACTTTCAGGAAGCACACGAGATAAAATCGTGAAATTTAAAGATTCACTGATATTTTCTTATGTGTTATGTAAATACTCTTTTTGCATTTTCCAAATTCAAACTATTTTAGAGGATTAAACGCATTATTAAGTTATTAACTTATTATTCATCACCTATTAGCACTTTTGGTTCAATTTTGTTTAATATCTGTGCATAGATATTTGTAAAAGTGTACATATTTTGTTTTAGTTAGATTAGTTGCAGCTAAAGATTTGAGTGAAGAGAATGTTGATTTTTGTGTTCGCATCAAATTTTTTATTTTTTTTAGATACATTTTTACATATGTGTGGGTCTGGATTAATTTTTATTTTTTAGTAAAATTAAATAAATCAACTGTTCCTACTTCCTTATTTATTTAAAAAAATTAAATCCTTAATTTCTAGCATCTCCATCTCTCATATTTTTTTTTTCGAGGGCTCGCAAAACCAAAATTTATCGTGAAAATATGGCGATACCAAAGAAACCTACATGTGAGTATTGCTATGGTAGCGCGAGAATCTGCCTCAAAGGCGATAGTTGCAACTTTAGTCACTCAGATTGTTTTCTTCGTCGGGACGAGGTTAACTCTCATCTATAGTTGGTAAACAATAATAATTTTTTTTGGATGGTGATAAAAATGTCTGGAAAGCTCCTAGAAATAAGCTATAAAGATCTAGAAAGCTCCGATAAATAGGATCATCGCACTATATGATTTTTGGCAACAACAAAATTCTAAAATTTCATGAAGAAAAGAAAACTACAACATTCTAATATATCATATTTATATGTCTATGTTCTAATAATATGTTTCATTTCATTTTTGTTGCTATTTATACATTAGTTGTTGTAGGATATGTCTGGTTCCATGGGCTAATCACAAATGTGAAATGCTTGCACTTGATAATGATAGTATCGCTTCCTACGAGCCTCTACTGGAAGAACTTGATGAGATATCTAATTTTCAATATGATTATCATAGTACTCTTCTTTATTATAAATAAGAGATTACAACTTATTTTCACTCTCAGGTAATTCCGAAGATAGAGTAATTCGGGTCAGGTTTCAATGTCATTTCGATGAGCTGCTCTGTATTGTGAATCTGCGCTAAAATTTGGCAATCCATTTTTGTTGTGATCCATTGAGTGCACTGGAGCTCGAGATAGAGAGAAGGTCCATGGTGGAGTCATTTACTAGTGTACTAGTGTCATTGAGTTTTTTGAATCGTATTTCATTGGTGGTTATGGAGAAGAAACTCTTTAATGGAGAAAGGCCTGACTCCGATGACCTTGGTCTAAATTTGTGGTTTTCTAGAAAAATTGTTTTGGTTTAAATTTGTAATTTTGAACATGATTTGAGTTTATTCCATCTCATACTATCATCGAAAAAAAAATATTAATAATAATATGAGCAATTTTACTTATAATTCCGTTCGAATAATTATCCATAAGATATCAAATATGATTTTGTCAAAAAAAAAAAATGCCAAATATGTTTTTAAGTTGCATGTGTGAGCATCATATTTATTCTACGCGTATATGATTTATTTATTTTGATGACAAGATATAAAACATTTTTATTCATATAAATTTAGCAAAACGTTTAGCGAATATTAGAGGCTTCGGGTTTGTCGATTAACTCGAATGACACAATGAACTCAGTCATCATATATTTGTTTTTCCCTCTAACAGCGACTAATTTGGTACCATATGCTAGGATTATCTTTTTGTTGTTTAAAGCGTATGTTATTATTTAAACATATTAAACGATTTTATGTTAGCAAAACCATACAAAAAAGTTAAATAGAAATTAGCAGAACAAACCCGACAATCGAAGCATGGATCGTAACAACAAACAGCAAATAATATACTTTATTTTATTAGGTCTCACAATATATTTATATATTACCACATCATCGTGCACCGTCTTGTTCCTTTTGACAACAACCTATTACCAATATTTTAATTACAAAATTTCAAGACACATTATTGGAATAATTCCACATCTTAGATATGTGTGAACCAAATGTTCACGTGCATCTCTCAAATCTAGCTCGTTGTACAGCACAAGTACGTGTCAACTATATATCGACCCAATTAACATGTTAGATTACAAGTGAGATGGATCTAAAATTATGAGACACGAACCAATATACTAATTATCAACAGTAATTTTAATTTGTATTTCCTCTATTTCACAAAATATTTAAACTTTTGTTTCAAAAAATAATATCATTTTATATTTTCAATGTAGTTTTAATAGCTAATGTCTAAATTTACCATAGATTTGATCATATTTTCACAACCATAGACTTGATCCCAGTTTTGTAGCAAGCTTTTACGATTTTCTCAACAAAAGTCTTAGATTGTTGGCCAACGAAAATAATTGCAAGAGATGGGGCTGTTCCAATTACCTTTTCCAATTCAAGCATTTTACTCAGTGTTCAAAAAATTGGATAAGTCGGACCTAGGCGCTTGAAAAATTGGTGACTCACCCGTAGCCACCGCGACTTACTTCAGATCGGTGATTCTAATCGGTGAGCTGGCATAGGCGCTATAAATTGAGTGTAATCGGACAAATCAGATAAAATCGGTTTAATCGTTCGGTTTACATATTTGATTTAATTTGTTAAAATTATGTCATTTTATTAGAGATTTAGGGTATATTTTATCGTTTCTTCTTACGTACTTGCTTATGTGAGCCCTAATCTAAACAGAGAGAGGAACATGGATTTAGAAGTTTAGAACCTAGTTTCACAATTCACACTGAGCAGAGACACAAACACGGTTAGTCTTTGATCTTTGTATTCTTTTTTCTTTTTCGTGTTTTTCTTTTTTTGCTTTTAGCTATGTTTTTGCGGCACTTTAAAAATAGAAATAATTGATTTTTTTTTTGCTTTTGTCAATTTGATTTGAATGATTTTTTTGTGTTTGTTAATGATCAGTTTCGTTTTTGCACAAGAGTTGCAGACACTCATTGGATCTGTTTGTTGAGTGTCCTTTGTAAGCATGAAGATCTTCCTGCCACAGTTCACAACAGTAAAACATTTAATGCAACTGTGAAGTTGGTTGAAAGACGAATGATTTGAAAAGCTGGCGACAGTCCCGTTCATGTTCCATGTCCAAAGTCATTGACAGATGATCAAGTTAAGAGTAAAAATGTCAGAGAAGTAAAGAAGAAGAAGGTGACTAAGAAACATGAAGGCAATGTGCTAAGAGCTGAAGTTAATATAGATATGCAGAAACTTGAAGATGAATTTTAGTTGTTTTTGAATACATTTATAGTTTTCTTACATTTTTAGTATTTTACTTGGATTGAAATTTTTTCAAAGTATACTAATCTACAATATAATTATAAATGTCTAGGCTCCGATTAATCTGCTTAGGCGCTAGACCCCTATCGAGCGTCCAGGTACCGCCTAGTAATTTTTTGAACATTGATTTTACTGAAATTATATTTCTATATTTCCTTGACAATCCTTTTCCTATCAACCATCGTAGTCCTCTCTTCAATCTCAATACGACGGATAGTAGATGAAACAAACTATCATGACGGGACACAAGAGGGGGAGATATTAAAACCTAGAGGGATCGTACCTCATAAATATGAAGATAAGAGCGATTCCTGACAACCTCCATCGAAGCAGTACGAACATTTTTCATGAAACAAATTGAATATTAAAACCGATAAAATTTAACATGGGATTAAAGTCAAGTTTGATTCAACAATAACTTTTCAAATATTGGTTTTAACTTTAAAAATATTAATGAAAATTTAACATTGTCATAGATGTCGAATCCGCTATTCATGAGATTATATGATGAATTTGAAAGTGAATATAAAACCTTCTTTTATCGAACTAGAAATCGAAAGTAAACGAAATTTATGACATAAAACAAATTGAAATGATTATTTGATTTCAGAATAGTGAGACTACAATTGTCTCCTCTTTAGAGAGATTTTTTAGTGAAATGGAAACAATCCCCTTCTTTTGCATCCTCTTTTTTATTTGATAAACCTATTTCCCAAGTATAACATAGTTTGCATTTAAAGATACTCTTTTAAAATATGATTCAATGGTTTTAATCCGGAATTTCAGGTTTTATAACGTTAAATCCATCATTCTTTAATTTAAAAAATTACTCTAAATCGGACTTCATACTTTGGATCCTCTTTTTAAATAAGACACGCTCCTTCTTCGCAATGGAGAAGATTCTCGTGTTTTCCGAACTAAAAATAATCTTGATTCTCTACTCGAATGACATATACCTTTTTAATTTATTAAAAAAATCTTTTCTTTTTTAAAAAAATATGATTCGTCGGTTTTAATATGGAATTTCAGGTTTTATAACGTTAAATCCATCATTTTTTCATTTAAAAATTTACTCTAAATCGGATTTCATGCTTTGGATCTTCTTTTGAAATAAGACATACTTCTTCTTCACAATATAGAAGATTCTCGTGTTTTTCGAATTAAAAATAATCTTGATTCTCTACTTGAATGATATATACCTTTTTAATTTATTAAAATAAAATTTATCATGTCACTGGATTGAAATCCAACACCGAAAATTGTATTGTATGTTTGATTTATATAGGATTGTCCAAAAAAATTACGTTTACAGATTGTAGAGGATGGGATTCAATCATAGATCCAGCTAACCATGAACTCAAAGGAAAACCAAACGTAGAATGATATAATATATAAAAGCTTTAAACCAATTTACTAATTCTCATTTTATTTGAATTAGAAGCCATAAAATTTAAGAAACTAACAATTTTTCAATAGTAAGTATTATATTGTTATTTTTTATCAACCTAATAGTCTATAAGATTATTTATAAGAAAAGACCAACCAATAAGAAAGTTTTGTTGATAAACAGAATAACCAACAACATCAAAACTGAAATAAGTGATCTCAAAAATGAAAAGGGGAGCAAACATTTTAAAACTATGTATATAAAACGTTGATTTGAAAAACTTATCTAACTATGGTATATGGACACTACTAATAGTCAGTAATTGACATTCACCATAAAATTTTTGCTTTGTTAAATAAACTTGAACATCATAGATCTAAAAAGACTAAACAAAAACATTACAAATGTTCGATGTCCTCATATGCGTCAAAATTACCGTAAAGAAAGATGGTGTTTCTAACTAATTGGACATTAAAAAACGGAAAAGAGATTTTAAAAATAATAAATTGTTGTGAAACCGTTCGAGGAAGGTTTGGGGAAGGTGCAAATGACGTTGGGACTAAGTGGCGTTACTACGTTAGAGACAGTTACACACAATTCAAAAGACTACAAAAACTGACACGTGGCAGTTCGCTTAATGGACGACAGTTAGTTGTTTGTTGAGGATTACAGCCTGGATTTTTGCTAAAATACTTAAAACTATAATAAAAATGATTTCACATTCCAACTGGCCAACTCTCTTTGTCGTTTTGTCCATGTCATCAAACTTCAAAATTAATTTTTTTCCGACCACTAACTTTACTCTTTTGTGGCCGTTTCTTTGTAACAAGTTTATCAAACAGAATATTAATCGTATCCAATCATATACATTGGAGTTTCCTTTCCTGTTTATATCATTTTGAAAAAGTGTGACTTTAAAATTTAAACGTACCAACAAATGGCCTTTAAAGAAAAAAAAAAACTGAACCACATTGATGAAATTTTCAAATGTTTTTTTCGTGTTTGTTACATCCCAAATTTGTAGCATTAGGCAGTTTGAATTTTTTATCAGTTAAAAAAGAAACCAAATGAACTGATAAATGTAAAAATTCTAGTTTTCTCGCTCAAAGCAGTTACGAATATTGTTTTTTTCCCGTAAATTAATTGTCATAAATTTAATTTTTTTTTGTATTTCTCCTCAATTATAGCCCAGTCCATACTGCAACACTGAAACTACTTTAAACTTCTAGAATTCAAAAAAATTCAAAAATAAGACGTTTTGTATTTTTCAGAAAAAGTATATTGGTTAACAGGCTGGCGTGGCCAGTCAAAAGTCAGAATTTGCATAAAAACTGTCTTTACCCAAACGGCCAAACCTAACCGTTATCGTCTTTATTTTTTCAGATATTTTTAATAAATTATTTTTTTTGTTTCAAATTGTTTTTTTTTGAAAACAACTTTCTAAAATTTCACCTCAGATTGTGCGAATAATATCAGAGCTTTCCTTGTAGGTTTCCGTGATTTGTCGCTTTAACTTCCCATTTAAACCCACGCGCTTCTCACGCGCGTTAACTCACTTCTCTTTTGCTTTCTCACCCTCAACTGTATCACACGCGATTAAAAAAAAAGATAAAACAGAAAGACACATAGACGCAGCGAGATTATGACACGTGTTCACCTACAGCTGTATCCCAAAACTTTCAAAACCGCTTGCGTGGTAGAAGCGGTGCCCATGGGGCCATGACTTTCTCCACCGTCTCAACCGGTTACCGGTTTTCCCTTTTATCACTTTTCAGTATAAATAGCTTTTTTCCTCTCTTCAGTTTCTCGACCTTTGTTAGCTTTCTTCTTCTCTAAAAACAATTTAACCGAAACAAACCAAAAAAATTCGAAAAACCTCTCTTTAAGATCTTTCAATGGCGGATCGTGTTAAAGGTCCGTGGAGTCAAGAGGAAGATGAACAGTTACGGAGGATGGTGGAGAAATACGGACCGAGAAATTGGTCGGCGATTAGCAAATCGATTCCAGGTCGATCTGGTAAATCGTGTAGATTACGGTGGTGTAATCAGTTATCTCCGGAGGTTGAGCACCGTCCTTTCTCCCCGGAGGAGGATGAGACTATTGTCTCCGCTCGTGCCAAGTTTGGTAATAAATGGGCGACGATCGCTCGTCTCCTCAACGGACGTACGGATAACGCTGTGAAAAACCACTGGAACTCGACGCTTAAACGGAAATGCAGCGGAGGAGGCGTGACGGCGAAGACGGCGGAGGAGGAAGATCAGGATCGTCCGAAGAAGAGGAGATCGATGAGCTTTGATTCTGCTGCTGCTCCGGTGGATACTGGATTGTACATGAGCCCTGAGAGTCCTACCGGAATCGACGTCAGTGACTCTAGCATGATTCCATCTCTGCCGTCTCCAGTTGCTCAGCTTTTTAAATCAATGCCTGTTTCCGGCGGATTTACGGTGCCGCCTCCACCACCAACGCCACCAGTAGAAATGTCTTCGTCTTCTGAAGATCCGCCGACGTCGTTGAGTCTGTCACTCCCTGGAGCTGCTGACGTCAGCCAGGAGTCGAGTCACCACAATAACAGCGCGTTAATGTTTCCCCGATTTGAGAGTCAGATGAAAATTAGTGGAGGAGAAGAAGCATTCATGGGACGTAGAGCTGAGTTCATTACGGTGGTGCAGGAGATGATTAAGGTTGAAGTGAGGAGTTACATGGCGGAGATGCAGAAAACGAGTGGTGGATTTGTCGTCGGAGGTTTATATGATTCCGGTAACGGCGGTTTCAGGGATTGTGGAATAATAACACCTAAAGTTGAGTAGTTGCGGTGGCATGTGAGAGTTAGGAATTGGAATCGATTTGGGAATTTCAAGAGCATTCATTTTTGGGTTTGTGGTGAAATGAAAAAATGTACAGAGGAAATTAAAATTGGGATAATAAAAATTTCTATGGAATAATCTTATTTAGAAATCAACTTCAGTGGATCTCTGTGGGTTGTTGATGATCGATCGATTAATATCTCAAGTCATTAGAGGATTCTGAAATTAAATCGTGATTAAGTGAGACCTTGTGGCAAAGCTTGTCAAAATCAATAAAAAGTAGGATACCGAGATATATTCAACAGAATTTCTAGAAGAATTTCTTGTTTATATAAATCCTTATATAGTATATAAAAATCGTTATTAGTGTGAGACCTTGTAACTTTAGAATGCGATATGTCAAAATCAACAAAAGTATAGATTATAGAAGAGTTTCTAGTTTTCTTTAGTTCGTTAAAGTACTAAAAACTGTTTTACTGTCAAAACGGAATTTTTAATCATATTACTATAACTACATTTTATTATTAATAAAAAAGCTTCACTCTCCGTAGATCTAAAGTTTTTCACTCTCCTTTCTTCCCACACACAGCTTCTTATTCCCGTCCCATTTTCTCTGGCGGTAACGGTCACACCGGAAATTAAAATGGCGCTGGCGTCAATGTCTTCAATTGGCGCGACGGTCTCACTCCTAATCTATTTCACTCTCCCTTGTCCAATCGCAGCTGGTGAAAACATCCTCCACCAATCTCCAGCCGTTGGATCACGCCGTCCAATGATGTTCCCGTTGTTTCTATCTCAATCGAATCCTTCATCTTCAAGATCTATATCTATTCATAATCGGAAACTCCACAAAACCGGCTCAAAATCATTGAATCACTCTCGCATGAGACTCTACGACGATCTTCTTCGTAACGGGTAACAAAAATCTCCGATCTGATTCATATAAAATATAGCTTTTATATGTTTGTTCAATCTTATAGGTATTATACAACGCGGCTTTGGATTGGTACACCACCACAAATGTTTGCTCTTATAGTAGATTCTGGGAGTACTGTTACTTACGTTCCTTGCTCTAACTGTGAACAATGTGGCAAACACCAAGTAAATTCTCAATCATCAAATCTTGTATTTATATATGTTTCTGTATTGTTTTGTGTGCTTACTTTGTTATTGTTGATTCATCAGGATCCAAAATTTGAGCCAGAACTGTCTAGTACATATCAACCTGTGAAATGTAACATGGACTGTATCTGTGACAACGATAGAGAACAATGTGTTTACGATAGAGAGTATGCTGAACACAGTAGTAGTAAAGGTGTACTTGGACAAGATGTTATATCATTTGGCAATGAAAGCCAACTAACACCTCAACGAGCTGTTTTCGGTTGCGAAACTATGGAAACTGGTGATCTTATAGTCAGCGCGCTGATGGTATTATCGGATTAGGTCAAGGAGATCTTAGTCTTGTTGATCAGTTGGTTGATAAAGATTTGATAAGAAACTCTTTTAGTTTGTGTTATGGAGGAATGGATATTGGTGGAGGTTCAATGATTCTTGGAGGTTTTGATTATCCTTCTGATATGATATTCACTGACTCGGATCCTGATCGTAGGTATGTTCAAAAAAGGACTGATTTGGCTGATTAGTGAATGGATTTTGTATAATCCTAACGGATAAGTTTAATACCTTTCACACATTTACTCTAGTTTCGGGATGGCGACAGTCCATATTACAATATAGATTTGACGGGGATACGTGTTGCTGGGAAGCAGTTGTTGTTAAACTCAAGAGTCTTTGATGGAGAACATGGTGCTGTGTTAGATAGTGGTACAACTTATGCTTATCTTCCAGATGCTGCATTTGAAGCATTTGAGGAAGCTGTAAGTCTTTATTTATTGTTTTATACATTATAACTGTTTCGAGATTTGTTAATGTTTGGTTCTCTATGTTATTGTATTGAAGGTAATGAGAGAAGTTTCCCCATTAAAGCGGATTGATGGTCCTGATCCAAATTTTAAAGATATTTGCTTCCATGTTGCTGCAAGGTATTATGTCTTGTAAACTTGTGATTGATATCATAACTTTAAATCAAGGGAAGTAACTGACTTTTAGATTGGGTTATGCTCAAGTGATGATGTCTCTGAACTTTCAAAGAAATTTCCGTCAGTCGAGATGATATTTAAGAGTGGGCAATCATGGCTCTTGTCCCCTGAAAATTACTTGTTCCGAGTAAGTAATTTAGCCCTTAAAACCTCTTAGAAGTATTTGTTAGCCTCTCTGCATCTGGTGTTGGTTTAGCCACAAATCAGCAGCTGATATTAGGTTACTGATGTGATTACTTTTTGTTCTACAAAAGCATTCCAAGGTGCATGGTGCATACTGTCTCGGGGTTTTCCCAAATGGAAAAGATCATACAACTCTCTTAGGAGGTAAATATATATATCATTACTCTGTTTTTTCCTTTTTTTCTGGCTACCTTCACTTGTTTTAGTACTTTTCATTTTATTTGGTAACAACTTAACTTATATTATCAGGAATTGTGGTTCGCAACACACTTGTTGTATATGATCGCGAGAATTCTAAGGTTGGTTTTTGGAGAACCAATTGTTCAGAGTTATCGGATAGGCTTCATATCGATGGTGCACCACCTCCTGCCACTTTGCCTTCAAATGATTCAAATCCACCTCGCAATACATCAAGCAATCTCCCAGGTTAGTGATAGCTGTAGCTTTCATTTGAACTCTTTTTTTTCTTGGAATTTACAAACTTTTAAAGGAAACTATCATCCTCATGTGTTTTGATGGTGTGGTACTTAAGCCCTCAGGCGAGATTCAAATTGGTCAGATAAACCTTGATATTCAACTAACAGTCAATTCATCCTATCTGAAACCTCGTATTGAAGAGCTCTCCAAGTTATTATCCAAGGAGCTCGATGTCAAATCTTCACAGGTGAGCCAAATTGATAAACACACTATAACTTGTATGCCTTAAACACTGTTTTTGCTAATACTGAGTAAAAACGTCTCTGTCACAGGTCAGTTTATCAAATCTCACCTCCAAAGGAAACGACTCTCTTATCAGAATAGTTGTTATCCCTCCTGAACCTTCTACTTGGTTTTCAAACGTCACAGCAACGGTATTGATTATACAATAAACTTCTCCTTGCATTGCTCAATCTCTTATTATCCTCTTGCATGACTTGCCATTATACTTTCTCGTAGAGTATAGTTTCTCGGTTTACCAATCATCAAATCAAGCTTCCTGAAACCTTCGGAAACTATCAGCTGGTTAATTACAAACTCGAGCCTCCGAGAAAACGGTAGGCCATTCATTCTTAAACCATAAAAGAAAGATCATCACTCCATTGTCTCAAAAAGAAAAGTGTTTTCCTTTCTTTTTTAGGACGAATAACATCATTGTTGTGACCGCGATTGGGATCATCGCTGTAATTATGGGGTTATCAGCTTATGGAGTTTTGTTGATACGGAAATGCAAGCAAACATCAAATCCATACAAACCTGTTGATGAAGCCACCATAATAGTTGCTGAGCAAGAACTGCAACCTCTATAAAGAAGAACTCGGTACCTTATTTTACTTTTTAAATTATTCTGCATTGGTTTGATTCTAATTCAAACAATAGAACACCAATTGTGTTTAATGATGTTTATTTAGTAAATAATGTTAACCTTTTGTTTTTATTATGAAACTTCTTCTCGTTTGATTTAGTTTTTACTTTTTTACAATGTGTTTGGTTTCTATCCTACTCTTATTGTAAAAGATTGTATAGTGCAGAACAGTGCATTCAATCCACTTTTGTTTCTATTCTGATTATTATTTTTAATAGAAACGAAGAAATTGTGTAATTTTTTAATGCTTGGAGAGTTGTTGTTTTTAGAGTTTTATTAATTACTAGATACCAAAAATATACATAAATTTTAAAATTAGTCAAATTCAAATGAAGAGAAATAAGGAAGGTTGCATGAAATTGGGAATACTCTAAAAATAAGATGGAAAGAATGAGTGAGAATCGCAGAAAAATCTTTTGAGAATCGAAAATAAAATCAGAAAGTCTAAAAAATAGGAAAAAGGAAAAGAAAGAAACCAAAAAAGGATATTGAATAAATCAGTCTTACTAAAACCAAAAAAAAAATGTATTAGAAAATATATAAAATTCAAAAAAAAAATTACTTACTCATTTTAAGTATAAAATAAACATCTAAAAAATAATTCTATAACAGATTTCACATATATAAAATATAAACAAAAAAATTCAAATAATTTTTACAACAGATTTGCCAAATTAATTTGGGATTAAAACCCCAAATTTATCTTTTAGGATTCAGTAACTGATTTGAGAATCGGTGGTCTCTCGGCGTAATAGTTGGTGAGTATCTCTATCTCTCTTCTCTGTTTCTTTGTGTATTTCTCTCTCTCTATATCTCCGAGGGTTTAGGGTTTAAGAACTCTCCAAAAAATTTGGACTTACTCTAACAGATTCTGTTCATCAAATCAGTCTCGGGCTTGTGTGATTATCCTCTAAGATCAGCAAATCACTCGATTTCGATAAAATTTCTCACTTAGGCTTTGGAATCAGTAAGATCAAATTAGATTTCGCATATAAAGTTTCAAGCTTTTTATACTCATTGTGTTAATCGTTTCTCTGGTTTTGTTTTCGATTCTAACAGAAGAAAGTTGAAGGCTTTGTGGTGGGTTAATGGCGCTTAAACCAAAGCAAAGATCTGAAATGGATATGTCAGAGTGTTCTGGAAAGCAGCAATCAGATGATAATGGTGTCAAGTTTCAAGAGGAGGAGCTAGAAGTTGATATCATGGAATGGGCAAATCCGAGTGATGATGAGTTTCAAGAGAAAGAACAAGTTTTGTGTCAGCCCTCTTCTTCTTCTTCGAGCTCTTTTGGTGATTTGATGTGTGCTAGTGATGATGATTTTGGTTTTGGTTTTGGTTTTGGAGATGAAGCTCAATCTATGTTGAGCAAAGATTATCCATTACCTGAAACTTGTGATGGAAGTGCGTTTTTGGATTTGAATAAGAAGAAGATTAAGGGTCCTGTGTGGAAGCGATTGAAACAGCCTATAACGTGGAGATGTAAGTGGTTAGAGCTCAAGGTTAAAGAGATTCAATCTCAAGCAAGAGTGTGTGAGAGAGAAGTTAGGAATTACTATTTGACTAAACAGTTTGATTTGGAGAAGGCGAAATTGGAAGGCTTTCAAGGGAAATCGATTCCTTTTCGCGACAATACTCGAAAGATGGAAACTTTTAGGAGACGAAGAAGGAGACGAGTTGAAGAGACTACAGATGTTGCAGCTTATATGTCTAATCATAACATTTTCGCTTATACTGGTATAGCTACATTGCAGCTTTCTTTGCTTCTTTTAACTTTCTTTTTTTCTTTTGTCGCGTAACTTTGTGATCTAAAACTTTTGTGATTAGACAAGCGGATGCCAGCAAATAATAAAGCTCGGGACTTTGATCCAGGTATGATGGATACAGTTTGTTCCATTTTCTCAGAATGAGGTTGTTGTTTGATAGTTTAGTACTAAAGCTTCAATGTTATGGTAGATTTTGGTGGCCGCAAAGCTAGGGGCAAAGAAGATGGAATTGAAGATGATTGTCTTGCTGCTGAGTTTGATTGTCCTGATGATTTCCTAGCAAAGCTTCTGTGTAAGATTGATGAAACACAGGGAAAAGCAAGAAGCTTGAGGGCACGTGTTGATCAGTTGATGATGGAATCTCAGACTGCTCATAAATTATCGATGCCTCAAATTATAGGTCCCTTTCGTAGAGACATTACGATTCAAAATGGTAAGCGATGTGCTCTTGTTGAAGAACCGTTGACTCGTAATCAGAGAGAGGCGACTGTTCAAACTGGAAGGCAATGTTTGAGTAACAACTCTCCAGTTTCATCTAGAAGCTTAAGATTGCACCCTATCATTGAAGATGTAAGAATCGATATTTCCCAACATTTTCGTATTATAATGTCTGTTTTGGAGTTTGAACAAAGAAGCTTTGAATGGTTATTGTGCAGCTGTTTATGGATGAACCAGAGATGGATGATGATGAGATGGAAACAGACGAAGAAAAGCTCGATTATTTCAGGAAGCTAATCAATGAGATTACAGGTGTGCCTCCAGAAGAAGTAGGTGCAGAAAAAGATCCTACACCAGACACCAAGAGGCGTAAAACCTCTAAATGAAACTCTCTATCTCTGTACAGAGCCTTAGCCTCCTGCCTGATCAGCCACAACCCATGTCTATAAAGCTTTCCAAAGAGTAGTAATTTTGGTATATTCCGTTCATTCTTCCCTCTCTAGTCTCTACTAACTCTTTGCATTTGGCTCCTTGAGAATTATGAGACCATAATAGGTTTCAGAGTTTATGCACAGTTAGTGACTTAGTACTCTATAATAGGCTATTTTTCGTGTTCTATATGATTCATTGACCTTTTAATAATTCATAAATTCAAATCTTTGAGAGCTTTCCTTTGTGGGTATTCATGTGAGTGTGCACAAGAATCAAAAACCAATTAGCACGCCGATTAACAAACTGTGATTAAACTAAACTAACCACCAAACCATGTTTTGGTTTCTTTAAACTTTTCTCCGACACATACACATGTCAAGTCGAGAACTTAGTCTGAACTCTGAAGTGTTTTTCCTGGAAAGGCTCTTTCTTGATTTTCGAATCTTGGAAAAGAAATGATTAACATTGAAGATGATGCAGGTTAGTGCCTGTAAAGACCAAATATTAGTGATATAATTAATTGAGTTTAAAGAGAAGCTTTTTAGGTAGCCGCATTTTCTTGAGACCCAAACAAACACTTTGATATTTGTAGACGACGACAAAGCTTTTCGTTAGGGAGATAGTTCTTGAGGGGACCGCAACTCCAATTTCACTTTCTTTTAATTTTCAATCTCTTTACATTTAATATCTTGAATATGTATGAAAAAAAATTAAACCATTTATTCCACATGCGTAATGTCGTACTCGGAATTAAATTCGATAGAAAAAAACTTAAGCTTCCTCATTATCTTATCTTGAAAATTCTCAAATATCCAAAGAGCTTAGGAGTTTCATAATTGATAGTACCATTTTGAAAAAGTCTTAGCTGTCACCATTTTGAAGCACATGAAATTATTCATTAAATTTGGACTACATATGATAACATCAAGATGTCAAAATCATCATGGCTTTTGTCCATCACATATCTAGATCAGTTTGTGTGAACACAAGCCTTTTGGTCTTATTACCTAATTTTGGGTAAAGAACACGAAACCTTTCATTATGTTAGAGCTAATTAATTATTATTAACTAATAATCTTGGAACTTGAAGTGGAAAGATAGAGGGCTAAAAAGAGGAGCCGCCATAATCTTTCCACGCAGGCGAATATTTATTAATATTCTTTTCTGTTTGAGTTTGCAATTAAAAACTAATTTCATCCAAAAGAGAAAAAATTATGTGGTCATTTGGTCTTAAAGCATAATTGTACTATATTTGTATGTTTAGTGTCTTCTTCTCTTTCAAGATTTATTAGTTAACTCCTTGAAAAACCAAAAGGCAAATCAATGAAGAAGAAGCTCAAGTTCGATGAACCACAGTGCACAAACCCATCTTGTTTCTTCTGCAGCATGAAAGAGACAAACCCTTTTCGTCGAAGATCCAAACTCGCTACAATTTTCAAAGAGATTCCTCGTACAGAGTCTAAAGACCATGTTCTGGTCTTGAGTGGTCTTTGGAACATAGCCATGTCCGAGCCAGACGATCCTGAGTTTCCATCACTCGGTTTGTTCGAGTGTATGTCTAAACTCATACAGAAATCAATCAAAAACAAAGCTTGGCTTCTCAAAGATCAGAACATATTCATTCCTTATTACGCAGCTCATATCATTGGATCATATGTTATGAACAAGGAAGATTTAGCTTCAAGAGCGGTTGATTCAAAGGCTTTTGTTGTTCCTGCTTTGTTAGAGCTTTTGAGAGGAAGAATCAGTTGGGTTGAGCAGCGAGCCGCGGCTCGAGCACTTGGTCACTTAGCAAGCCATGAGAAGAGCTTTGAAGTGGTCTCTTTGTTTGAAGAAGAAATTGTGAAGCTTTCTATGGAGATAGCTAGTAACTGTTTGAAGAATGTTTATAGAAGCTTTCTTGGGGTTGAAGATAACGAGAGGTTAAAGTATCAGAGTGATTTGTTGACGAGAGGACTTGGTGGGTTAGAGACAGAGAATCAAAAAGCAGAGGAATGGGGGATTCAACTACAATGTTGGTCTTTATATCTATTGAATTGTTTCGCGTCGCGAGGTAAGTCTATTAATCGAATCTGCGAGGTAGGGTTCTTGAAGAAAGTGAGTGTAATGTGGGGCGGTTTAGTAAACCGGAGGTCACCAGGAGGAATTGGATTGATAAAGACTCTTTGTAAAACAGAGTTGGGAAGAAACAGAGTTAGTGAGGTTAGAGAAGTGATTGAGAGACTTTGTGATCTTTCGAGATCATCTGATGATTGGAAAGAAGTGGCTTTAGATACCATTTTGTTGCTTCTTAAAGACACGAATGTTAGGTATCGAGTTATCGATGTTTTAGGGCATTGTTTGGTTGATTTAGCAGAAGATAAACTTGTTGGAGATAGAGTAGCTCAAATAGTTTTACAAGATTATCATAAGATTAAGTACAATGGATTGAAGATGAATAGCGAGGAGGTTCATAGAAGTATAGAGAATCTATGGGAGATTAAAGTAGAGAGGAAAAAGAAAGAGAAGCTTATGAGTGAAACAGAGCTTGAAGAAAGAAGAAAAATGGTGAAGTCGTTGAAGAAACAAGGAAAGAAGAAGTTTTTGATGGGTTTTGTTAAAGAAGCGATGGAGATTTATACAGTGGGGATTGATTTGTGTCCGTTGGATATGATACGAGATAGGGTTGTGTTGTTTAGCAACAGAGCACAATGTTGCTTGTTGTTGAAGAAAGCTGAGTCTGCCATTAGTGATGCTACAAGAGCTTTGTGTTTATCTGGTGTGGATGATCCACACGGTAAGAGTTTGTGGAGAAGATCTCAAGCATACGATTTAAAAGGGTCGTTGAGGGAGAGCTTGATGGATTGTTTGGCGTTCGTAGATCAAAGACTCAAGCATTCGAATACGCAAAGGATTCCATACTACGCGGCGCAGATGATACGAAAGCAGATGAGTGCCACTTGTGTTTTCTTGAGGGTTGAGTCGACGAGTGGGAAATTAGACAGTTGAAAATAAATCTAAAGAGGGAAAATAGTGAGCTAGGGCTACACTATGTCGTTTTCCTGTATAAACTCGTTTTTATTTTTAACAATTAACCTTTGCAAATTGATCAGTCTGTAATCATGTGTGAAATCTATGATTTTTTTTATAGTAAAGATTTTAGTTAAATGATCGTCTTTGGCATGTCAAGATTTAAACTTTTTAAGTACCAAATAAGTTATACTAATATATAAAATTAATATAGTTAATCAATTAATACACCAACCGGTTTATAAACAAATTTTGGTTTGGTTTTGGTTTAAGCATTTCGATTTGAGCAAATTTGGTGTACTTTAATTTTGCTACTAAATAAATGTACAACACATGGAAACGTTATAGCAATGTAGTCCCAAGACACGGTCAACTATTTTATAGAGTTTAAATTTGATTCATGAAAATAATGAAACATGTATCCATCATATGTTTAACATTCGAGATGATTGTACTTAGGCAGGGCCGATCCAAACATTTGGAGGATCTCAAGCATAATATAAAATAAGGTCATACTCTTTGTTAAGAAAAATTTAAATTTAAAGATTTTTAAAGATAATCATTATAATCTTCTACATTTTAATGTTATTATTAAAAATTACTTAGAAAATTCTAAACAAAAAATATATCAAGAAAATAAGGCTCACGTCAATAGTTTAACCCCATAATATATGTTTGAAAAGAAAAAAACTATATAATTTCTATAACCTCTTAATAAATAAGTCAAATCGAAAGGAGGAAGTGGACCTGATCAAAGAGAATAATTGAAAAGACAATCCAAAAGTGTCATGTGTTATAATTTCAGAAGATATTGTGTTAATTATCAATTGTTGTAGCCATGTTCTTCTCCGTTCCTATAAAAATATGTCCCAACGGTCTTGTTGTCAATAGTCCTCAAATCGGATGATGAATTGAAGATATGTATTGTTTTCTTCTATTAGAAACTAAGTTGGCTATGTCGTCTGTTCTGAGTAATGATATTTGAGATATTAACTTGTAATTTTGCATGTATATTTTAAGTATTTGTGTGGTTGAAGTAACTTACATACAAATACAGTAGTACCTCCATAAATTAATATTCTATAAATTAACAACTTCTTTAAATTAATAATTTTTTTCGTCCCGAGTTGGTCAATATAATATTTTAACATAATTCGATAAAATAATAAAATAATAATTTTTTTGAAAATATTATATAACTATATGGTCCCATCAATATCATAAATTAATAATTATATAAAACTATAAAATATAACTAAGATAATTTAGTAAAATATGACTCTAGTGTTATTTGTTTATTCATAAATTTATATTTTTGTGTAACTTATCTATAAATTTTCATATTACATAAAAAAACATATGGTATTATCTTTTTAAATTACATCAAAAAATTATTAAAAATTGCATATATGATAATTATTTCCTAACATGTAACTGCCGCTAAAAATATTAAAGTATAATTTTTAATTTTTTACTTTAAATATGAATTATATTTTAAAATTATGCAAATCTCTCTCTATAAATTAATAATTGATAAATTAATATCCTCTCTAAATTAATAAAATCTTTTGATCCCAACTTTATTAATTTATAGAGGTTTTACTGTACATAAAGATAAAAACTAGTTTTTCTAGAAATTTATTTTAATTATCATTCAAATTTTTTACCATAAGCAAACAATTAGAAAATAAAAAGTAAAATATAAGCAAATATAATAAACAATTTTTTTAAAAAAAAATTAGAAACTATGGATTCAAATTTAAGACATTAAAGCAAAACTAGATGATAGTCTAGTATAGTTATCAACTACATAAAAGGTTGTAACAGTACAAATTGCTCCAATAAATGAAAAGGATCACATATGGATGACATTTGGAAGCGACATATGCGTAGACAACAGTAGCTAATTAAGCACATGAAAAATAGAAAATGAAAAATAGAGAATGGAGTACAATAATTCAAAAAGTGACAAATATCATACAAAATCAGTTTATAGTTTTTACAGAAGCCAGTAGGCGTGTGTGTTTATGGTCCTAGAATTGAGTTGTTTTCGACATTTTGGTATCTCATAATTAGGTTTCCTAATATAAAAATAAAATCGTGATTAGAATGATATGAAAAATGTATCGTATCTTAAAAGTAAAGAAAATTTCACTCGTTATTTTAGAATTAAGGTATATTGAAGGTTGGCTTATTATTGCAAACAATAGTGAACACTTTTGCCACATTAAATTTCATGTAATGAAAGATTATCAAAAAAAGAAAGAAAAATAAATGAAGAAAATATCATTGTTTGTGGAGAAAATCTCAAATTCTCAAGCATACGATTTAAAATGGTTGGTAAGGGAGAGTTTGAAGGATTGTTTAGCGTTCATAGATCAATGACTCAAGCATTCGAATAAGCAAAAAAAATACCATATTATGTCGGTGCATAAGAAAGCAGATGAGCACGGCATAAAACTTTTTTGGATTGATTAAAAGATAATAAATTCGACAGTCGAAAGATATCGCAAGAAAATTAGTGAGCATAGAGGAGGACATACTATATGATGTTGGTTATTATAATTTTAGATGGTGTTTTAGGCATTGATTGTTGTAAGAGCATCTACAATATATTATTCTATTTTTTATTTTAAAATAGAGTTGTGTTTTGCTCCAATCCATTACTACATTTTAAACTTAAAAAAAAATCAACTCAATAATGGAGTATAAAACAGAATTAGTCCAAAATAAAGTAATGGATAGGATTATTCAATTTTGGAGTTGGAAATGGATTGGGGTTAGAGTAGATTTTACTCCAAAATGGAGTTTAAAGTAAAAAATGTAGTAAGGATGATGATATTGAGATGGTCTAACTGTGTCATGATCCTCTCGGATGATGATATTATGTTGTTTTGTTGTCTTCTCGGATCAAAAACTAGTTTGATTGATAACAAATGTCTAAAGCGACTTTGAAATTGTTATGTTCTCATTTTTCAATTCAAACTCTTATTGATATTAGTCACTAATTACAAACAATATAATTAAATTAAATAATTTTTAAAACATCGACATTTCTTAAATTAGCAAAACATTCATATTTTTAATGCATTTAATGATAAATTATATTTAAATAAAACTTCATCAAAACTTGTATGTATGGCATTACAAGGTAGATTGGCTCAAATAAGTTTAGGTTTGTGTTCTGTTTTTCCTCTCTCACCATCTTCCATTCAATTTATCTTTCTCAGCATTTTCTCAAATTTGTTGATTTTTATTCCACCTCTGAAAATTCGGATCAACCTCAAAATTAACTCTCCATAGAAATTCATTTTGAAATAATCTCATATTCACTTTTAAATGTGATTTTGGAGGAGTTTTTTGGCTCTCGAAGACATACATGTTGTAATAAAGCCGTCTGACACTGTCCCAACAAAGATCTTTTTTTTTTTTTTTTGTTAATTATCCCAACAAAATCTTTACGTAAAGGTTTTGTATTTTATTAATAAAATATCTTATAAGTATTTTATGGATTGATTGAGCTAGAACTTTGATACCAATTTAGTCACCGAATTCTCCGCCTCTAACCGATACATCTCCGATGAGAACCGTCTCCCACAACTTCCACTATCAAGCAAAGGTTTACACAACGCTCTAAAGAGCTTTCTTTGTGTTTCAATCTTTCAGAACAAGTAAAAGGTGACCAACGAGGAATAAGGAAGAAGGAAGAACAAAGACGAAGACTCGAACTTTTCTTTCTTTTCTTTCTTTTCTTTCTCACGGTTGCTTCTTCTCTCTGCTCTGTCCCTCTTGTATTCTTCTGCTGGTTAGGTCTCCTTCTCGTCTCGTCACTCTGCTTCCTTTTGATAACAAGAAAAGTCCTCCATCTTGCAATTGGTTTTTGCATCGGTGGTGGGCTTGATCTTTAGCATGTGTGATTTTACCTGATGAAGGGAAAAAAAGGTTTTAATCCCAACAGTGAAACTTGTAATGCATTTTGAGTTTATTATGAAGGTTGAATCGGACAAAGAGCGCTTGGGTCTTCTACGTTGATATGTAATGAAATGTACTGGGCCTACTGGCCCAGCTATTCACATAAAGTACATAAAGTTCTTTAACATAAAAGTTAATTTACTCATCAAGTTCCCTAACATAAAAGGGTCAACTCGTGATTTGTGTGATACTCCCTCCCTCCGTTACTTTTTGAGTTTTTCACACATATTAAGAACAAATTTAAAATACCAAATCTATCTTTCTTGTTATTATTTCAAAGTAGATTTTTTTTGTTCTGCAACTTTGAAATTCATTAAACAAGAGATAACACATGCAAATTACATAAAACCATAAGGATCTAATCCTTTGGAAGTAAAACCCCAAAGATGGGGAGCCAAACATCCAAAATACATCAAAAGGAAACAAACTATTGAGATATCCAAAGACCACATAAGCAAACCGAAACTTTTCAAAGAGGAAAAAAGTCGCCAGATATTGTTGGAGATCGCAGAAAAATCCACACAAAAAATCTGGAATCTTCTAACCTTCTTGTCCTCACTTGTGATTAGTAGACTTCTAAAATGAAGAACCGAATACAACAAAACCCGACAAGGTGAATCATTCCAATATCAAAGAAAGATTTTTGAAACCTAAATGAAGCCGGAACCAGAAAATAATCGTCAAATAAGGTCGACTAAGATCTCGTATGAAGCAAACGAAGACCAACCAAATCTCAATCAGATATGGAGAATGATTCTAGTGGAGGAAACGAAAAAAAGAAATGCCGCCGAACGGACTCCTTAAAACCTCATGGAGACAGATAAGGGAGAAATGATCGACTCGATTGCGGCCACCAAAAGCTTCGGCGAGGAGGAACCTAAGACATACAACAGCAAAACATGGCCCAAAACTACAAAGCACAACCAAACTCAAATAAATCTTCTACAACCCCTACTAACCCCAGAACTAACAAGATCTAGATATAGATCTAGAATCTAAACCACCATCGAGTTAAAATAGGTCTTTGAAAATGACGATCTCAACTGATTGACCACACATATGAAAGACATAAAGAAAAAAACCGAACTCCGGCTCTGAGGGAGCAATCGGAGTTGGCAGCCGTCTATTCTCTCTTTTAATTATTAGAGTTTTAAGTTATTTAATTAATAAAGGTAAAACTGGTAAAAAACTATAACTTTTACATTGAAAATCTAAAACTTCTATCTTTGTGAAAAAAACTAAAACATCTATCTTTAAGGAACGGATGAAAAAAAATGTTACATATAGTATTACTAATATATACATTTTGATTAACAGGGAATGTAATTAAAACATATCTTCTTTTTAATATTATAATTTTTTTTAGTAAACAATTATTACATTGATTACGTTTGCCACCTTATAATATATATACTGTATCTGCTATATATATTAGAAAAAAATTCCATAAAAATACACCAACTATTTATCAATTTCCATAAAAATACACCAACTTTGTGGGTATCCAAAATACATGAATTAATTATTTTTTCCATTACAAAACAAATTTTTTTGAATTTTATCCATTTAACATACAATCCGTTTATTTTTTAATTTTTCAAATAAAAATAATATTTAAATAATAAACTATTTTATAAAACTCAAAAAATAAGTCCTAAAATTCTTTTAAAATCTTAAAAAATTATATAAAAGTTCCAGAAATTAAAATACTAAACTATAAAATTCATAAAATCAAAATCATTTGTTATATTATTTAAATCTTTAAATAAGTCTAAAATTTACCATTCATATTAAAGATACAAAATATTTTCATATGGTATACCTTTAACGAAACTTTTAATTGATTAAATATTCAAATACTTTATAAAAAATTATTACCATATATAAGGTAAATAACATATCATCCTTTTCAAAATCATATATATACATATATAGATATATATTATTTACATCAGAAATTACCCAAATCACAAATAAATACAACCGATATTATTATATTCACACAAAATTTTATGATGTAATTTTGAAAAAACAATGGTAACTTTATTACTGAAAGTTTATGAATTTAAAGATTTATATTTTAACTTTTAATTATTTCTAAAATATATTAGGAGTTTTTTTGCTTTTTTATATTTTATTTATGAATTGAAAAATTTACAAGTTTAATTTTTATTATAAGACTTATTTTAGTTTTTTTTACATTTAAAATTTTTTTTATTGGATTTTAATTTTTTTTTTGAGAATAATTTTTATTTTAATTAAAAATAAACATTTTTTTTTTAAAGCACTAAAATATTAAATGGATACAATATGAAAATTTGTGTATTATAAAAGAAGAAAAAATAGTTTATATATATTTTTTGGGTACGTAAAAAATTCGTGTATTTTAATAGAAATCGATAAATAGTTGGTGTATTTTTATGGAATATTTCCTATATATTACCATTAGTTCTTTCCTTTTAATTATTACATTAATTACGTTTTTACTTGCCTATTTTTAGTCAACAACTATTACATTGATTACATTTCCTAACCATATATATATTGTAATATTGACCAATCCAAGATGAAGAAAATATCATTACATTGTTCTAAATACTGTTACATAACAAAAGAAGAAGGAGAAAATACAAAATGAATGGCAACTGTCCGATCTTTGGTCCTCTGTGTGAAGAATGCGGTTGCGATGGCGTTTCGTGCCAACCTCGATTTCCTGGTACTGTTATTATTCTAAGTTTTTGTTTTGTTAATTCGATGGGTCGATCAAAATTTTAAAAATGTCAAAGAGTTTCAATTCCGGACATACACGATATGATATGGTATAAGATTTTAGTGTAAACCATCAATCTTTCATGGATATTATGCTACTTTTGTATATATATAAGTTGGGATCTTGATCACTAACCAGAAATCTTTAATGAATTAATATTTTCACAAAAGGTATACTATATGAAAATATTTTTAATCTATAGTATAAATGTTAATTTTAGACTTATTTAAAAATTTAAATAATTTAGTGAAATATTTTGATTTTTTTTTTGCATTTGATAATTTAGTATTTTAATTTTTGGAATTTTATATATTTTTTAAAGATTTGAAAAGAATTTTAGGAATTATTTTCGAGTTTAATAATTTATAATTTTAATATTATTTGTATTAAAATAATTAAAAAATTATGTTAAATGGATTCAATCTATAAATTTGTGTTATAATGGAAAAAATAATTGGTTCATGTATTTTTTTGGGTATCCACAAAATTCGTGTATTTTTATGAAAATCGATATATAATTAATGAATTTTTATGAAATTTTCTCATTGATTTTAAAGTCAAATCAAAAGTTTAAAAGTATATTGAAAACACTCGAGATCAGATAAACTTTTAGAGTATGACATTAATATTCTTTTTATTTTTTAAGGAAACAAACTTTATCGGAGAAAAATAATAAATCCACTTATTAGATGATTTTACGATCAAAATGTTTAATTTTTAAAATAACTCGATTGATTTTAAAGTCAAATCAAAAGTTTAAAAATATATTGAAAACACTCGACATCAGATAAACTTATAGAGTATGACATTAATATTCTTTTTTTTTTAAAGGAAACAAACTTTATCGGAGAAAAATCCACGAGCTTCAATACTCAGAGACGTTTCTATCAAGTCCTCATTCTGCTGCTTTCTGCTGCCCTGACTTGGGCAAAATACGGATGAGCCTGTTAATTCATAAAAGCATCAAATTTAGCTACCTACTCTCATCCTCATGATCATTCATGTAACCAAACAAACAAGATTCTTATCATAAGCAGGCCAAGAAAGAACCCTTGTTTGAGTTATCTTCTGATACGTACCATTGCTTCTTTTGCAGTTAATCTGTCTTGATGATCATATCGGAGTAACTTGTCCAGGTAATCAATTGCCTACATGTAAAACCAGTTATAACTCCGCTGAGAGACCGTGTCAAAAGACAAAGGTGTTTGTGTTTGTAAAAGAAAAAGAGAACAAAGTAAACCTCAGGTGAGACCAAATGGCGATTGTCAGCATTGATAAATTTGGACCAAGGCTTCCTGCTATGTCTGTGGAAAGAGAAATTTTTATTGGCATTGCTCTAATATTACTCTTAATACTATAGAGGATATGTAAGTTCTACTTACCTCCCAACAAGTGCCTCTAGCTGAGCATCAAGTTCTAACTGATACTTATTCAGATATGCATTCAATTCATCTGTTCCAAGGACCTGAGTCAAGAGTCAAACAAATACTCTTAAAATGTGAAAAAAAACACTCAATCCCCTTTAGAATTCTAACGTTTAGCCACATAATTGATTACCTTGGCAATTTTGACGAGCTGATCCTGGTTGTCATGGCCATAGAAGAAAGGTTCCTTGCGGAATATCTACAAGAAGATAATTAGACACATTAGATGAACAAAATATACTTTTGGAAACATTCTGAAAAGGATGATCATATACATGTAGCATAGAAAGCTTTGCAAATTCGCAAGGTACTCACCATTCCAGCAAACATGCAACCAAGGCTCCACATGTCCAAGGAATAGTCATAGTCCTGTAAATCCACTAGAAGTTCGGGTCCCTTGAAGTACCTGATATAGTGAGAACATTTCATTGAGCTTAGATACTGATAAAGACTATATACTGTAATCAGTTTTATAAAAAAAAGGGATAGCAAACCAAGTATCTTGAAGGCGCTTATCATACCTTGAGGCAACACGGACATTATACTCTTTTCCAGGATGATAAAACTCAGCGAGACCCCAATCTATTAGGCGAAGTTTGCGCAGCTCATGGTCGATCATGACATTGTGTGGCTTGACATCTCTGTGCATTATTCCTTGTGAATGACAGAAGTCCAATGCCTGCAGCAGGTCATAGGAAAATTGCAAGGTTATCACTGACCTTAATTTGTCGCAGGAACAGAGAAAATTCTATAGATCAGAAGTCGTAAGGTTATCACTGACCTTAATTTGTCGCAGGAACAGAGAAAATTCTATAGATCAGAAGTCGTAAGGAAGTATAAAACGATAAATAAATTACCTTTAGCAGCTCATAGATGTAGTAGCGGATATCATAATCAGTCAATGTCGGATACAGAACTTTAAAGTCTGTGCTGTTAACATACTCAAATATCAAGCTTGGGGTTTTTGAGTGTTGATCACGGACAACATCAAGCAGCTTGACAATATTTGGCCCGCCACAGAGATTCTGAAGTATTTTAATCTCTCTTCTAATCTGTTAAAGGATCACATACATTAAGGCAAAACCCTTCTCAGTAATAACAACATCTTCTTTTGCTAATTAATCTATCTATAGAAAATTCAGCATGTTCCTTCTTTTGCTACATTTAGGTAAATTACAGCAGCAAAACAACAAAAAGCGACTAAACTCACCTTCTTTTTCTTAACAGGTTTGAGAATCTTGATTATGCATTTCTCATTGCTGTTCATGTTTATCCCCTCAAAAACCTCACTGTATTTTCCTCTCCCAACCTTCCTCACTACCTCGTAATCATCTTGCTCCCTGAGAACAAAACACAAAGAAAAAAAGCTCAAAACTTTAACAAAAGCATCATCACCTAACATAACCAAAATCACAAAAACCAACAAACTCTCCTCAAACAGATTAAAAAATCAAGAACATCATCAGCTAAAAAAAACCTCAAATTTTTACATTACTTGTATTACTCCTACAGGATTCAATTTTTAGACACAGCAAACTGAACTATAGCAAAATCAACACAGCTATTGAAGAAAGATCAGATCTTCCTACAACCTAAATTCCCATTAGATCTTCCTAGGGTTTTCCAAATTTTCAGAAATCAACGATCTTACCCCCACTGAACATTAAGCGATTCGTAATCCCAATAATCCTTAGGTCGGATCACGTTAACATCGGTATAAACACGAGCTTTCGACATCGCTCTCTCGATAGAGATCTCAGCGAGAGAATCAGGATCGAGACGACGATCGAATCTGTTACCAGCGATGCCTGATTCAACGGTTCCGGTGGTGACAACGGTTGACGGTAAGATAGGAGAATGCGCCAACGGCGCACGTAAGATCAAGATGGCGCACAATAATAGGAAACGTCGAAGAAATGCAAAGAGAAAGTAGGAGATGAAGATTAGGTGCATGTAATCATTCAGTACACTCTCCCGCGGTGGATTATTACCATTAGTTGGGAAAAAAAACAAGAATCGTTTTAAAATTTTTGAGAAAAAATAATATAACTTGTTTTCAAAACGGTGCGTTTTTGTTAACCCTAAAAAGGCTCAAACACCGTTTTTTGTTGTTCATCATCATCGTTTTGCGCCTCTCTCTGTTTCTCAAACTCTTCAGGTAAGCTTCTTCAAATTTTCTTCTTAATACCAATTATGTTGCTAGTCTTAAATTCTCACTTTCCAATGATTTGTGTTGGTTTATGAAACCCTAATTGCGAAAAAATTGTATCTTTATTAAGTCAGGATTGAATCGTAGTTTAGTTGTTGTGAGTTAAAAAACCCTAATTTTTGTGCTGTTTTACACTTTGCAAACTCTCAGAAGCTGTTAATTAGTAAAAAATGGGGAAGAAGAAGTTTATTGATAAGAAAAAGGCTGCGACTTTCGAGTTGTGTCCCCGTGATACATCAGACCCAAGATACAGTGACGCACCTGGAGGTGATAAGATCTTCTTACGAGTTGATCAGAACCCTGTTAACATCAGTGGTTTCATTGAAGAAGAAGAAGAAGAAGACAACTCACAGTTTGAAGATGCTCCTGAAGATTTAGCTTATGATTATTCTAGTTTTGGGGATTCGAATAATCCTTTACCTGCTCATGTGAGGAAGGAGATTTTGGAGTTAGGTTATCCTGATGATGGATATAATTACTTGGAGCATTTGAGAGAGATTAAGAATACTGGTGGTGGTTCTAATTTCTATGCTAATCCTAAGTTTGAGGTTGATCAGTTACCTCGTGATGTTAAGGCTTATGATGCGTCTCGTGTTAAGATCTCTGGTATGATTAATGAAGAAGCTAATGATAAGTCGATGTATAGTGTGGCGTCGAAAACTGTTAATGTTAAGGTTCAAAAAGCTATTGATCCTGAAGTTGTTGCGTTGCTTGAAAACAGTGATGGGTCTGAGTTTGGTTCTGATGTTGAGGATTTGGAAGAAGATTTTGTTGTTCAAGCTAATTTTACTCAACAGGGTGAAGCTTCTGGTGTGAGCAATAACGAGTTTGAGTTTTCTGAAAGAACTGAGGTTAGGATTAGAGAAAGCGATGAACCTGTGGCTGAAAACCCGAGAGTTCCTCGACAGATTGATATGCTGTTTGATCAGCTTGAACTCAATGAATATGGGAGTGGCAATGACAGTGATGGTTATGAAGGTGAAGATGGAGAAGAAGAAGATTTCATGGCGCAAGATGTTCAGAATCTTATTAATAAGGAGGCGAAGGCTTATGAGCTTGAAGAGAAATATATGAACCCTGCGGATATATTGAAGAACAGTGACTCTGTTAAAGATAAAGAGGAATTGGACACTGCTGCTCATGTTATCCGCCGAACTGTAGAATATGCTGAAAATTTTGAAAACGGGAATGAAGATGAATTTGAAGAGGTGACTGAAGAAAGCAGTGATGAAAGCGAGAAGTGGGATTGTGAAACCATAGTCACAACATACTCGAATCTCGATAACCACCCTGGTAAAATCTATGCTCCAGAGACAGCTAGGAAGAAGAGGCTGAGTGAAACAGTAGCTAAAGCAATGAGTTCAAATGGCAAAATCATTTCTCTCCAAGGGAAAGAGAAGATTCCCGTAGAGTTTTTGCCCGGTAGGAAAGCTGAACAACCGGGTGTTAAAGCGGTTATCCCGAAAGCTGAACCGATCAAGAGGAAGACTCATGGTCAAGAGTCGAAAGAAGAGAAGAAAGAGCGAAAGAATGCTGTAAAAACCGAAAGGCGAGAGGCAAGGAAGATGAAGAAAGAGACTAAGGAGCTGTATCGCGGTGAAACGCAGCGTGCCCAGAGAGCTGTTGCTGTTTCTGGTCCATCTTCGATTCATCTATAAGGTGAAAACCAAAACAATCTCACACAGACTGTTAAAAACAAGTTTTCTTTTTTTTAATCATTCCGTGTAATATTTTCTGTTTTGTTGTTTCATTAAGTTGAAAATCTTGAATTTTTTTTGGATGTGGACTTTTTTTATATTATTTATTACTTTTACTAAGTCAAATTTCGAGAAAATGATAATGGCAAAATACACCATTTATAGCAAAGTTTGAGTTGTCTCAATCAGAAACTCAACCTCTGCAAGCTTATTATTATTTATTCGTCCTTTTTTTTGCTTCAGCCTTTTATGAATCTGTGAAGGTTCTGTAATTAGGCTGTATTGACCATTAATTTTGGAATGATTGATAGTCGACAAAAAAAATTAAAATCTTGAGATTTTGTGGACAATGATTTGGCCTTTTTTTTTTTTTTTTTAGATTTTGAATGGTAAATTCTGTCTTTCCACATGTTTTTGTCGGTAACACAAAATTTATGCTATTTTATTGCGGTTTCACAGAAAGTATTTCACAATTTCATTGTATTTGTGATCGATAAAATTTCTTAAAGCTATTAATTAACATCGATACATAAATCATAAATGTAGGAACATTAGAAAATAAAAACCATATAGAAAAAGGAAAAATAAGATTAAAAATAGAAACCAATTAGGAAAAAGGAAGGAGTTATATGTATAACTCGAACAAAATAATTTCGGTCTATATATTAAAAGATTGAGGATCAGGGAGCAAACGTGAAATACAAAAACCCTAAATAGCTTCACAATGATAATGTCAGAGCTTCCACAAGAGTTGTTAGAGGAGATATTGTGTCGTGTTCCGGCAATATCTTTGAAACGGTCACGAACTACTTGCAAACAATAGAACCGTTTTTTCAATGACAGTGAATTCTCAAGAAAGCACTTTGATAAAGCCGCAAAACAGTGTCTGGTTCACACGCCAACGAGGGAAACTAGGTTTTGTTTAATGAACGTCAATCTCCATAATGGAACTCCTTCTGCAGAAGTTACATGTGAACTTAGCCTAATCGATACCCATTCTAATTCAAATCCAGTGATCAAGATATACCAAATCTTTCATTGTGATGGCTTGTTGTTATGCACCTTGAGAAACGAGGCTAGAATCGTGGTTTGGAATCCGTGTACGGGTCAAACCATGTGGATCCAAACTGGCAAAAATCGTCGTCTCGAGACATTCTATAACTTTGTTCTTGGATACTCCCAAGACAAAAAATCGTGCAATAAGAGCTACAAGATATTGAGCTATAAGATGTATAGGTGTGACGACCGAGAATTCGAGATTTATGACGTTAACTCTGATTCATGGAGGAATCTTGATGTCACTCCGATTCTGGACTATCACATCGCGTATTCTTGCTACCGCGTGTCTTTGAAGGGAAAGACTTACTGGTTTGCTTTTGATAAGAAAGAAGAACAATTCGACTTAATCAGTTTTGATTATGCAAGAGAGAGATTTGAACGTCTAGGTCTTCCATATCGGAGTGATAGTTATGAAAGTCGGTCTATATCGGTTGTTGGGGAAGAGAAACTTTCGGTGTTATTACAGCGTCAAAATACAACAAGAAAAGAGATATGGGTAACAAATAAGATTTGATGATGGGACCAAAGAGATGTCTTGGAGCAAACTTTTAGAAGTGGAAGGCAATAATGGATATAATTGTTGGCCTAACAGTTTCTTTGTCGACAAAGAGAAGAAAATCGTCGCGCGTAATGAGCAATGTCTATTGAGCGGCCATTTGGTTATAAGAGTAGTATCCATTGTTGAGGAGGAAAATAAAGCCAAGCAAGTGGATTTTTGAGTCGAGCCAATGCGTCCATGTGAGGCAGTTTTGGGTCATTATGTTCCAAGTTTGATTCAAATCGAGCAACCACCTTATAAAGGCAAAGGCAAAAGAAAAGGAGGCGAATAATTACTCTTTTTGTGATTTTATTAAGGCCATGAATGTTTGAGAATTTTTAAGCGGTTTTTATTTTTGTAATTTCAGTTTTTACTTTTTGAGTTTTTTGGTTTTTTATTTTATTTTTGATCTACATTTTAGTTTTCCAAAAACTTGATTAGTAGCTTTTTTTTTATGTCTATTTGTTTATTATCACTTCGAACTAGAGTTTACAAAGTTACAAAAAGAATATCCATATACATATATTTTAAACAAAAAGGTTAAAAAACGAAACAATGTAAGAAGCGAATTAACACGATATTTCTTCTTCAGAAGTCTTTTACTCGCTAACAAATAAATATATATGTTATTTGACTATGAAATACCATATTAACTTCGCAAATTTTAAAACATGCATTAAAACTATGATATATTAGTTTTGTTGCATGTTTAGTAAACTTGGATAAGGTGGTTTGTAAAAATCTATTTTTCTTCCTCCTCCGCTAGTCGTTTCAAAGTGCCATATGAAAGGAAGAGAATCAAACAGGTAATCCCAAAATGCTAAACCAGTCAAGAGGAAGGCTCATGGTCAAGAGTTGAAAGAAAAGAAGAAACTGATGTAAATACAGTTCTCATGCTTTAAATAGAAAACCATTTAAAAAAAAATAAACTGATGTAAATACACCATTTATAGCAAAGTTGAGTTATGTCTCAATCAGAAATTCAAAAGATCAGTTTTCGTGTTAATTGCGTCCTTCATCCTTCGATCTCTCGTTTGCGCAAGGAAAATACTAGTTTAGGTACTTTGTAGTTTCATTTGAGGAATTTGGATTAGCGAATATAAAGGAAGAAACTTTGGGTGGATCATATTCTTCATTGTCTCTTTTGAGTATGTGTAAAGATGCAATATACATGAAAATATATCATTTATACATAAATGAGTTATATTGTATAAAGTAGTTCTAAGAGCATCTCCATCGCAGACACCCATGTGGGTGTCTACCGATTTGGTTTTTTTTTTTTTTTTTTTAGTTTTTTTTTTTAATATTTTTTTTATTAAATTTTATTGTGCGACGAATCACGCCGTGACACGTGGCAAGACTCGGTGTCTTCGGAAAGACACAGAAGAACTGGTGTCTTCTGGAGCGACGAACCACGCTACGACACGTGGCGACACTCATTTAAAGACACCTCAAAAAATGACCAATGGAGATGCTCTAAGGTTGATTTATTGGGCAAGAATAAATTGTTCCTCAGCCATGAAGAGAACTAGTGAAAAGTTTCTCCTTTTCCTTTTAATTTTCACTTCCTATGTATTGTGATTACGAAATCAGTCGATTCATCTTCTTTTCTTACAAAACAAATTTCAGGATATCTTCTCAAGAAATTTCTAGTGACGTCATTATTCATGTTGGAGAAACTTCGTTTTAACTCCACAAGGTAATTCTTTTTTTTCTATATCTAATTACACACTATTGGATCAATTTTCTTATAATCGAGTCCCTGTAATCATCTGCAGTTTCCAATTTTGTCAAGATGTGGGTTTATAAAGAAACTTGCTTCCGAATCAAGAAACGATTCGAACATCACAGCTATCAAAACCCCAGATTCTCCCTGCGGTGCAGAGGTATTTGAGCTAGTAATCAAATTCTTCTACGACATAAAGCTTCGAGATGCTTGATGTGCAGCAGAGTATCTAAAGATGACAGAGGACCACTCTGTTGAAAACGGAAAATTAGAAACCAAATAGGAAAAGGAAAACTATAAGATCAAAACTTACCTAGGAAAAGGAACAATAAACATAGAAACCAAATAGGAAAAGGAAAACTATAAGAACAAGCAAACGTTGAAATACACGAAACCCTAAATAAGAATTAAAGCCACCGATAACGATGAAGCCAGACCTTCCAGAGGAGTTGTTAGAAGAGAGACTTTGTCGTGTTCCGGCCACATCTCTGAAACAGTTACGATCTACTTGCAAAAAATGGAACCGTTTATTCAACGATACGAGATTCTCAAGAAAGCACTTTGATAAAGCCGCAAAACAGCTTCTGCTTCTCACGTTAACAGAGGATTCTAGGGTTTGTTTACTGAACGTAAATCTCCATAATGGAACTCCTTGTGCAGAGGTTACAGGTGAACTTAGCCTAAATGATCAAGTCTACATAGATAAAGTCGTCTCTCACTGTGATGGCTTGTTTTTATTCACTATCGACGAAGACACTAGAATCGTGGTTGGGAACCCGTGTACTGGTCAAACCAAATGGATCCAAACCGGCAAAAACCATTGTCCTCATCGTGAATTTGTTCTTGGATACTACCAAGCAGACAACAAATCTTGCGGTAAGAGCTACAAGATATTGAGTTACAAGGGATGCGGCAACCAAGAATTCGAGCTTTATGACATAAACTCTAATTTATGGAGGAATCTTGATGTCACTCGGATTCCGGACTACGACATTGTGTATTCTTCTGATTACCGCTGCGTGTTTTTGAAGGGAAAGACTTACTGGTTTGCATATGATTCGAAAGAGGAACATATCGGCTTAATCAGGTTTGATTATACAAGAGAAAGATTTGAGCGTCTACGTCTTCCCTATCAGTGTCATAGTTACAAAAATATATCTATATCCGTTGTCGGAGAAGAGAAACTTCGGTGTTATTACAGCGTCAAGATACATCAAGAAGAGAGATATGGATAACCAAAAAGATTGATGATGAGACCAAAGAGATGTCATGGAGCAAACTTTTAGAAGTGGAACTCGGTATCAGACGTGATATGATGTTTGGCAGTTTCTTGGTCGACGAAAGAAGAAAATCCTCGTGTGTTGTGAGCAACACGATCGTGAATCCAAATCGATTATAACAGTATCCATTGTTGGGGAAGATAGTAATGCCACAAGAGAGTATTTTCCAGTTAAGACAATGTCTTCATCCATGCCATTTTTTGTTGATTATGTTCCAAGTTTGATTCAACTTCGGCCAGCATTTATCATGTTTATCAGGGCAAGCTAACGGATGTTAAAATCATGTTTCCTCATAGACTGTTAAAATCATTAATCATTTTCTGAGTAAAACAAACAAAAAAACTTATCGTTTCTTGCAACATGTTTTTTGTCTTGTTGTTATCTTTTTGGATGCGGGGACGTCTTTAATAGTATAATTTATTACCATTACTAGTCAGATGTCAAGAAAGTGACACAGCAAGGGACACCGCCATTTATAGCAAAGGTTGTGTTGTGTCTCAATCAGAAATTCAATTATCGAACGAAATGTATAAATCTGGTAATCAAAGCCTTGTAGGGATACAAGATATATGTCCTGTCACAAAATCCAACGTGTGCAGCTTATTTAGTCTTCATGAGTCATTTGTTCATGTTCAGTCACAAATCGGTGAATGTTCTATAATAAAGCTGTATATGGACCATAAGCTTTTGGAATTATTGATAGTCTACAAAATTTAATATCTTCAACTTTGGAGAAAGAAGTAAAGTAAAGTAAAGAAGATTGATGTTCCTTTTTGAACAATAAGTTTGGCCATTTTTTATTTTCAGATTTTGATTGGTAAAATTTAGTCATTGCCACATGTTTTTTGTCGGTAACATAAAATTATTAAAAAAAACATGCTATGTTAGTGTGCAGTTTCACAGTTAAATACATTCACAATTTCACTATTTTACGATGTGATCATTCAACGATTTAATATTTAGGAATTAGTTTTTGTTTGGATTATTTCGAAAAGACATTTCAGATCGACAAGGACCCTCACCTCTTTTAGAGTTTGAACCACACACTCCAAAATCAGTCTCTTGATCTTCAACTTTTCGTGTGAATTACGTAACTACCATTCATCCTGCGCTCTCTCGTGTGCTCAAGAACAAGGCTAGTTTAGGTATTTCCTAGTTTCAGAGGAAGAAGAAACTTGGATTAGCCAAAATAAAAGAAGAAACTTTTGGTGGATCATGTTCTTCTTAGTCTCTTTTGATTAAGTGTAAAGATACAAACATGAAAACATATCCTTTGTATAAATAAGAGTCTTTGAAGTAGCACTAAGGTTAATTTCTTGAGCAAGAAGAAACCGTTACTAACATGTCTGCAAAGAAGAAAGAGCTTCTGTCCACAGCCATGAAGAGAACTAGTGAATGGTTTCTTACTCTGTTTTTTCTTTTCTTTTCTCATTTTCTTGATTTATTTTTACTTCATCTTCTTTTCTAACAAAACTGGTTTCAGGATTTCTTCGCAAGAAATTCTTAGTGACATCACTGTTCATGTTGGAGAAACTTCGTTTTCACTCCATAAGGTGATTTGTTTTTTCTAGATCTAATTACAGACAATGAGATCACTTTCTCTTATAGTCTCTGTTATAATCTGCAGTTTCCACTTGAGTCAAAATGTGGGTTTATAAAGAAACTTGCTTCTGAATCAAGCAACGATTCAAACATTACAGTTATCAAAATCCCAGATTTTCCCGGAGGTGCAGAAGCATTTGAGTTAGCAATCAAGTTCTGCTACAACATGAACTTCGAGATGAACGCAGAGAACATTGCGATGCTGAGATGTGCAGCAGAGTATTTAGAGATGACAGAGGAACACTCTGTTGGAAACCTCGTGAAGACAACAGAGGTTTACATAAACGAAGTGATCCTTAAGAGCTTATCAAATTCGGTTAAAGTTCTACAAAAATCTGAGGATTTTTTGCCTATAGCCGAGAGAGTGAGACTCGTGGGGAGGTGTATAGATTCAATTTCTTATGCAACTTGTCAGGAGAGCCAGAACAAGGAGGATATAGTTGACTGGTGGGCTGAGGACTTATCTGTTCTAAGGATTGATATGTTTCGACGTGTCTTAATCGCGATGATGGCTAGAGGGTTTAACCAATACGCGCTTGGTCCAGTACTTATGCTCTATACTCAAAAATCTCTTAGAGGGTTGGTGAGATTCTTAACAGAACAATATGACTTCTTTACTATAATTTCAGAGAAAGAGTCTTGAAATGTTGGTTCCCTGTGGAAAATGCAGGAGATTTTTGGGAAAGGGGCAAAGAAGATGGAGGCAGAACATGAACATGAGAAAAGGTTGATTCTTGAAACCATTGTGAGTCTTCTTCCTAAGGAAAGAAACGCAATGTCATTGAGCTTTCTTTCGATGCTTTTAAGAGCTGCAATATACCTCAAAACCACGGTAGCTTGTAGGCTTGATTTGGAGAAGAGAATGGGATTACAGTTAAGACAAGCCGTGCTTGATGATCTCTTGATTCCTTCCTATGGAAACAACAAAATGTTTGATGTTGATACTGTTCAACGCATCCTCATGAACTATCTTGAGTTTGAAGTTAAAGGAAACTCTGTTGATTTTGCCAGTGATATCTGTGAATTGATGGAGACTTATCTGGCTGAGATTGCTTCTGATAGAAACTTAAACTTGGTGAAATTCATCGGTTTTGCTGAATGCATTCCTCAACAGTCTAGGATTACTGAAGATAGGATTTATCAAGCCATAGACATCTATCTTAAGGTATACATTTTACTATAAAGACTGAAACTTTTTTGCTAATCTATATCTTGAAGAGTTCAAATATCCTATGGGTTTGAACTATATCATCAAAAAATGAGAAAGTATAAGTTACAGAATTTGATGAAGATCCTTTACTTGAAACTAGAAAAATGTTATGTTACATTTTTTTGGTGTAGGCGCATCCGAATATAAGTGAAGTGGAGAAGAAGAAACTTTGCAGCTTAATGAACTGTCAAAAGCTATCGCAAGAAGCAAGTGCTCATGCAGCTCAAAACGATCGTCTCCATGTACAAACCGTGGTTCAACTTCTCTACTACGAGCAACAAAGTCTCTGTGAAGTATTAATTAGCGATACAGATTCTCTAAATGCCGCAACCGCAGAAGAAACCATTCCTTCTCCTGAGCTCAGCTCCTACAACAATGAATTCTCAAAACTAAACCGCGAAAACCAAGACTTGAAGCTTGAGTTGCTCAAAGTGAAAATGAAGTTCAAGGAGTTGGAAAAGGAGAAAGTTTTTGAAGTCATGAGTGGTTCAGATTGTTCTTCTTCGGTTTCAACTGCTTCTGTGGTTAAGCCTATATTACCGAGAACGTCATTTATAAGCTCTGTTTCTCGAAAACTCGGAAAGCTTAACCCTTTTGGCTTCACACAAGAACGAACCAAACCAGCTAAAGGCCGAAGCCGAAGACACTCTATATCTTGAACAATACATAAACACTTTTTCTTGTTGGGAATTTTCGATTTCTAGTCAAGGATGTTTCTCTGTTTGATTGTATAGAGAGCTGAGAATGTCTTTGAGTTTCGGTATTGCGTGTAATCCTTAAGTCATAGAGCAATTCTCATGAATATAATTTCCATTTTAGTTGTTCTTCAATATTTGAGTTACACATATATTAATGATTCCACTTTAGTTGGGTTAGTGAACAAGAGCTATGTGACTAAAATACTCCTAATATTTAAAAATACGATATTGTTAATTCGTCGTGATACAAAATAGTTTTTAAATAGACATATTGTATATCAATACAATAAATATTATGAGCCAGATTGTGCAAGGCACGCTCCTTGTTTGTGTTGACAACTTGGTCTTGGAAGATTGAAAATTTTAAGAAATGAGAAGGAAGAAGACGTTTGCTTTCTAATTTTAAAAGGGGTAAATTTAGTGTATACAATAGAAGATTGATTTATTTATTTTAATGTCAAAGAAGACTTTTTAATTAATTCTCTTACAGTTGACCACGCTTTTCTTTTTCTGTCTTCAGTTCAGTTCAATCGAATTCGAGTAGTAAAAGAGAAAAGAAGTTCAATAGATTGAGCGATCAAAGATTATGAGACAGCATGATTTTGTAACAGTTAACAAATTTTAAGGAAAATATATTTGCTGGATGCTTCTCCTGAAAATTGTCAATCAAAGTTGACAAACAAAAAGATAGCTTAAATTTTCTCCTTAAACTACCGTTTAAAAGTTTTTCAAATCGTCCAAATTATTTTTTGTGTCAATTTATTGTTAATTGTTTTTTTCCATTAGCATGTACTACAATTATTCTTATTATTTTTCATTATGATTCTCTCAGCCTCTCACTAACTTTCCTGTACCGACGTGCTAAGTGCTAACCACATCTCCACTTTTCCTCTCTTCCTTTTTGTTTCGGCGATCCATTTTTATATTATTTGTTGTCGGTAACTCAGATTTAACCTTTACAGCAGATAAATCCATAATTACATTTTCTTACTTCTCTATAATTATATATTTATACAATTAACCATATAAGTACACGATTCATTAAGGTTAATATTGGCTCCCAAAACAAAATAAGGCTAATAGGCATATGGATATTGGTCATTTATGTTCATTCTCGCTGAAGAACTCTTACATGATTTAATTTCCACAATTCCACTCTTTCGTAGTTGTTTGAAGAAGTAATATAATTAATTCCATCATGTTAACAAGTATAAATGAAATGAATAAGGTATGGACCGGTGCAGTTAACCAAAAATCGAATATTTATTTCAAAAGCCTAAAATAAAACAAATAGATATTTTTTATTGGTTTTTTAACATTTTAGTAATGTGTTATATCATCCTCCAAGCCATCATTATATAAACCCTTTATCGTGCAACTTTTACCATCATCAATTCAAAGCAACTCTTCTTTTTGTCTCCCTCTCTCGACTTCGTTCCAAACATGGCTCGCTTCGGTATAGTTCTAGTCGTGGCTCTTTGCCTCACTATCTCTCTCGTCCCCGATACAACTACCGCACTAAGCCGCAATTTCTACTCCAAAACTTGCCCCAACGTCGAACAAATTGTTAGAAATGCTGTCCAAAAGAAAGTTAAGCAGACCTTCGTCACCGTCCCTGCCACTCTCCGTCTCTTCTTCCACGACTGCTTTGTCAATGTATGTTTTGATTTAAACGTTTTATTAGGCGATTAATTGGTTTCTTAAGTCTACCTTCGGTGTGTAATTTGCATTGTAGGGTTGTGATGCCTCGGTCATGATCCAATCCACGCCTAATAATAAGGCAGAGAAGGATCATCCCGACAACATCTCACTAGCCGGAGATGGGTTTGATGTTGTGATCCAAGCTAAGAAAGCCCTTGACGCTAACCCTAGTTGCCGGAACAAGGTCTCATGCGCTGATATTCTAACATTGGCCACCCGAGATGTCGTTGTTATTGTGAGTAAACTTTTTCTCTTTTCGAAATTCTAAACTGAAATTCAGATTAATCTTTATAATCTAGATTGCTATATATAAAAGAAAAATACACTGAAACTTGTTTTTAGTACATTATATAGCTTGTTGTGGATGGTTTTATAAAACAAGGTTTTATATAGGCCGGAGGACCAACCTATGAAGTCGAACTTGGTAGATTCGATGGACTTGTATCAACCGCAGCTAGCGTCCAAGGGAACTTACCTGGACCTTCCGACAATGTAGACAAACTCAATGCTCTTTTCAGGAAAAACAAACTTACCCAAGAAGATATGATCGCTCTTTCAGGTAAACCAACTTTAATAAAAACAAAACATCAAGGTCTATTTATATAACCAAAATGCATGGATAACTAAAACCGATAGATTCATATAATGTAGCTGCTCACACCCTTGGATTCGCACATTGCGGCAAGATCTTCAACAGAATCTACAACTTCAACCGTACGATCTCCGTGGACCCCACCCTAAACAAGCTTTACGCTAAGGAGCTTCAATTGGCATGTCCTAAGAATGTGGACCCGAGGATTGCACTCAACATGGACCCTGTCACGCCCAAGAAGTTCGACAACATTTACTTCAAGAATCTTCAACAAGGCAAAGGTCTCTTCACCTCCGATCAAGTTCTCTTTACCGATGGCCGCTCAAGGCCCACCGTTAATGCTTGGGCCAGAGACTCTCAAGCGTTTAACCGTGCTTTTGTCACCGCCATGACTAAACTTGGCCGCGTTGGGGTTAAGACTAGCCGCAATGGAAACATCCGTCGTGACTGTGGTGCGTTTAACTAGAGATGGTGATGATGGGAGAAAATTTAATTTATATTATCCCCCATTTTTCTCTTATTTAGTTCAACTCGTTTTCTTCTCGTTTAATTAAAATCCTTGAGTGTTAATTTTGACGATGATGTTTTTTTTTTCATTTGTTCTGCTTTTGTCTTTTATTGAAAGAAGGTAAATGTATTTATTTTCTACATTATGTCTCTTCCCTTTTTCCATGAGCTATATATTTATAACGATTTGTCTTTTTAACGATTTAAGTTGGAAAACAGTGATAAGTTATATCTATATATATATATAGATATAACTTATCACTGTTTTCCAACTTAAGTCGTTAAAAAGACAAATTTTACAATCCTCAAAAATCAAATTATCATATAATCTAAACTAAAAGGCAGCCGTTAAAAGATCTTATGAGTATATATAGTGTTGGAACAAACACAAAGCAAGATATTAGAAATTTAGAATTAGAAGAAAAATGGTAAAATATATTAAGCAATATTAAATCTACTACTATCCAATTAAAACGCTAATTAAATAAAATCAACCCGGATTTAAATGGGTACCCAAACAGTAGCAAAAACTACACTATGGCCTTTCCACGTCAGCACGAGACTCTCGTCGTCGTCTTCCCTCTTCATCCCCCACCCGACGGCGTGCTCCTCCAGCATCGCCTTCACATCTGAAACCTCCTCTTCCTTAACCCTAACTCCACCGAACTCAGCCTCTCTCATCCTCTCAATCCACCGTCTCTTAGTCTCCGTCCTCTCCACTCTCTCCGCACCTTCCTTCGCCACCACGTTTTCTATCTTCCAGCTTATCTCCGCCTCGTACCACCGCCTCTGCTCGCTCATAAACGTATCCGTCGTATCAAACGGGATCCAGAAGTAGTTAAACGCCGACCTTAACCGCGTGACCAAACTCTCAGATGTGAGATCTGCGTCTTCTTCGATTAGGGTTATGATTGTTGGATTCAAAGATCTGAGTTGTTTCAAGAAAACTGTTCGGAGCGATGATGATGATGAAGTTAGGGTTTCTTCAGGGATGTAACGAAGCATCATGTGGCAGTTAACGACGAGAGCTTCGTTGAATGAAGAAGGGTAAATCCGTAATTGTTGGAGTAAGGAAGAGAAGCCATCGGAGTAAGTAGAAGGTATGATTGTGAACTGCATTTCTATGTTTCGTGTGGTGGCGAAGTTGACGAGTTTGGATCCGAGTTCTTCGTAGGAGATGTTGATGAACGGTGGCAAGTCGGAGGAGGAGACGACGGTGAGTTTAAGAAGCGGTGGAGGTTTGTTAAGTCGTCTTGCCATGGCGTCTATAAGAGTAGGGATTTGCATACAATGAGTCAAACTTAAGTCAACGATGTGAACCGTTGAGTAACCTTCCACGGCGGTTAAGATGGCGGCGTTTGCAGCTATGAATCCGAACCGGTGCCATGGAGTTAGGTCTACGAATGCAGCTAGCTCCACGACTGAGAACCTGTGGAGTTCATCTGGCGGAGGGAGGAAACTAACGGTGGAGGAGAGTGTGGGGGTTTTAGAGACGGAGCGTGAGAGCAACGCGCGGAGGAAGGCGGAGGTGAGTCGTTGGGTGGAGTCGCCGTCTGGTGGGGAGATGTTGTTGAGGAGCCAGAGGATTTGGTGAGCCAATGCGGCGTCGTTGGAGTCGATGGCGGTGGCGCAGTTGAGGAGGAGCTGTTCCATGAAGTTGGCGTCGCCGCCGCCGCGTAAAGGTTTGGGAGAAGGGAATCGGGTCGGGCTGAGAATCCGGGTTTTGGTCATTTAGAGAAAAATGTACGTTTAATCTCTTCTTGTTGTGACACAAAAGGAAACAAAAGGAATTAAAAAAAAAAACAGAGTATAGAGAAGGGTGGAGAAAACGACATGTCTATAATTTTTACGTATTATAATTCTGAAAGTGAGTTAAAGAGAGAAAGGAGACAAAGGAGAGGGATGAGGAAAGAAAGAGACGAGTCAGTAGAGAGAGTCGTGTCTTTATGTATAACCTTATCATTGGGAAACGCACCGTTTCGGTCGCTTATGTTATGTAAGACAAATATTGGCAAGAACCATTTTTTAGATGTGCATTTGTATATAAGCAATATGTACGTATGAGTCATATGACTTAAATAGCTAAAAATATGAATCTATAGTTAGGCCGTAGGTGGCATTTTATGCTCACTCTTGCAGTCTATCTGAACAATGCATCTGTTATTTAGGGAAAATGTTACATTTATAGTATTATCGATTCGAATTCTAGTAACCATAAATATGAACAAGAAGATATTATGCATAGTATATATAGAAAGTAAAAATTGTTAAGGGAGGTGCTTGAAGGTGTGTGACATGTGAAGTGGCAGGTTTGTATTTTTGTATTTATGTATGTATGTACGGCTGAGTTATTTGTCATATAGTTTACTGTTATTCTCTTTCGCCGCACTGTCGCATTCATCAATATAATCACTGCATGCATGATGCACTTCCCAACAAAATGAAAATAGACCAAAATCATAGATTTAGCATGTGGACGTTATTCAATATATATATATATACGGCATATATAGGAACTTCTAAACTTAATAACAATTTTTGTTTTAAATACTACATATTTGAACATATTAATATTTAGATAAGTTCGATCCAACATGTCTACTCTTTAGCAATAGCTATGTGTGATCAAATGATTTGACTTATACAGACAGAATTATTAAGAAGAATGCGATGAGGATAACATACAATTAAGTAAGCACCAACAAAAATGAAAGATACAAAAATATATTATTCGTTATAAATTTATAATTGTCGAATTTTGGGCCAAGGGAGGAGATTTCTTGGCCTTGAACCTTGAGATATGAGTCATATAACATGGACTAAACACTAAAGGACCCCAAACGGCTCCTCTCGGGCCAGAAATAAATTTACAGTTAATATTATCGCATTTATCAAAAAAATTTAGTGCATTATATGATTCGGGTAATCTATTTTGTACTTTGGTTTCCAATTGTAATTTAACTTTGAGTTAAATAGAAGAAAAAAAGGGCAAATGCATCGACGGACAAATTAATATGATACATCACTTAGATAAAATTCAAATATAGTACAAAATAATTTGCTGGTCGTTAGTTGTTAAATTTGGCTTGAAGTTTTTATTTTATTTTTTAAACCTCAACTGGTTCATGTTAATTAATCGAAGTGGAGAAGAAAGAATTGATATTGGAGATTAATCAGAACTGGTCATGCGACTATAGATAATGCAGATTTTACAACAGTTGAAAGATTTAAAGAAGAATATATGGTAGAGGCTTCTCCTAAAAGAAAACTTGTCCACCAAGCTGCTTATATTTTCTTTAAACTGCCACCATTGTATGTTGTTAACCCTACGATTAGTCGGTACATTGTTGTTTTAAGTAAAAGTCTCATTGGGCTTAATAAATACGTAGTATAACTTTTGGGCCCATCTTTTTCATGCTCATTACGATCCTTTTTATATATATATATATAGAAATATGACAATTAGACAGCAAGTACATTGTTTTACTATATATTAGAAACTAGAAAGAATGGATTCTATTGGGGGGGGGGGGGGGGGGGGTGGTTGAAGAAAAGATCAATCCTTTCAGAATCTATAATTAATTAGTGGAATTTGAACTCATGTTCCTGAATCCTTATTGGTCCAATTTACACTAAACACATTTCGAGACTGTGTATTTAACTGATTAGTCAGTGACAGTTGACAAACTATATTAATGAGAGATTGGATGGTTGATACCGTTGGTTGCGCAAAATAAAGTTTCATATAAAACAAAATCATTTATCACCGAAATGAATAATTTTATATTTTTGGGACGTATATATATATTTTTTGTCAACATATATATATATATATATATGTACATTAGAAATCCTAATTATGTGTAAGAGATTAGTCAAAGGTCATTGTAGGCCCCAACAGATTAGAGTGGATAATATGTTCCAGCGATGAGGGAACCAGTCACGTGAAAGTCACGTGTCACGTCCTTGTCGCGATCTCTCCCGAACCTTCACTGATCCGAGCTCCTCCAAAGTCTCGTTTGAATTTACAAACATACCCTTTACAAGGATTATGATTCGCAAAATATGATATTTAGTGACGACTTGAGTAATCAATCATACTATAAAACTAGAATCAATGAGACATTAGAAGAAAGATAAAGAACAAAAACTTGAGTGATCTTTATTTTATTTTATTTTTATTCAACTCCTTTTTCTGCTCTAATAAAAGAATAGCCGAAGTGTAAATAAACTGTAAGGCCAATAAATGCTTTGAAGGGGCAATATGGCTCTTGGTCCTATCCTTACTCGAAGAAGGATAACACAAAACCTTAAATTTGCGTGCTCGTGAACGACAACATATAGACCAAGTTTTATGATCATCTCGATTAATTAATAATTATAACAATTGTTAGGGTAGCTAGTGATATTAATCATCAAGAAACTCAATAAAACTCTTGAAATAGCTGAAGCCCCTTTAACAAAAAAAAAAATGAAATAGCTGAAGCTATAAATACCCGAAGGCGAGAAACAAATCACTGAGACGAGGAATATATCCTATATATATCGTGGAACCAATAAGAATATATCTTGTTTGAGGAGGTTCTTAACTTCATATACAGAATGTCTCGGGCCTTGAGATTCAATTACACAAGATTCAAAAGTTTCAATATGTTAATTAGTCCTAACTTCCCAAAAAGGTGTAAAAAGAAATATATCACTTTGGTCACAACTTTTTTCAAAAACTAGAGGAAAATATTTTTTTATCATATTATATCAAAACAGTTTCACTTAAATTTATGTTTTGATCTTCTCTTAAAAACAATCATTTTGATGTTCCACATGGTTTTATTTCTTTTTTTAACCTTCATGTTTTCTTATTGATCACCACTTTTGTGGAATAAAGACAAAAAAAATAACAGTTTCCCCATCATGTGAGATTTTAAAGTGTGATTTTTGACATAAATAGTTAGGCTGCCCAAAAAAAAAATTTTGTTTTGGTTTTTTTTCTTACTAATTTAAATATCATTTTTACGCTTAAATTCTTAATAACTGTGTTAAAAAAAAAATTCTTAATAACTAATTTTTGTTCGTATTCGAAAACATCAAGTGGATTCACACCGGCTTAAGTGGAGACGGCGATGAATACATTGGGCCCATTAGAAACTGCGGCTACTCGTGGCTTTTGGCATTAAACAAGAATCTTCCCAATGTTATTTTTATTCTCGTTTTATTTTATGGACTCATGTTTATCCAAGTTACTCTATTTTATTCGCGAATTAAAAAGTAAAGAGAACCGTCAGTACAAAATTATCACCAATAAAATTAGAAATTAAAGTCTTAGCTCAATAAATTTTGAAGTTCTTGATTAGACACTAATTAGATGAAATAGACGGACGAGATTGAAAGTTGGAGGATAAAATAAGTCCCACTTTCACGTCCCAAAATTCGAAATTTTTTTTAAAAATCTTTATTTCGCGGAACACAAACTTTTATACCATCTCCAATCTAACTCTATTTTTTATTCCAAATTATATTTTATAGTAAGATTTCTTCAACCATACTTCATTTTCAACTCCATAATAGAGTTAAAAAATAAGATTACTCCAAATATGAAATAATTTTATTCATCACTTTATTTTTTTATTCATTACTTCATTTTCAACTCTATTTTGGAGTAAGGTTGGAATAAAATCCAACTCTATTTTGGAGTTATTCCATATACATTGGAGATGCTCTTAATTGTATCTGGCCGAAACAAAAAAAATTGTTAACAAAAGAATAATTACATTTAAAAACTAGTTAAGGTTTCTATATTTTCTTAGAAAACTTACTAATCCAATTAATATATTTTTTCTCCCCTACTATGAACCAAATATAACACTTAAGATGAATTAAGCTTATTATTTTATTAAACTTTCTAGCTAGCTTTTTCATATTTTATGTGAGATTTGGATTTTTGGCCCTTAATCTCTTCTAATTTTTGGAATTAGGCTTTAGATATTTAGATTTAAAAATAATCATCTGTATCAAGAAGGAATTAAACTCTCAAAGCACAAAATAACCAATTCCTTTGTACTATTACTAGGCAACCACTTTTTTGATAATGATATATGATTTCTTTATTAAATTTAGGACAAAAGAGAACCAACCCAACTAGTTGTTTGAAAAAAAAAATCACATGATATATGCTTTCTCTGTTTTTGTGATTATTATTTATTTATAAATTTTATTTTTATCTTCTTAAGACAAGACGGTGAGATCCCACTCTATTCATACACATTAGAGCCCCAAAATCAATTCTAATATATGCAAATTATGCGCGTGACCAATTAATTTAAGTCACCTAATTTTTTTCTGGTTTATCTATGGTGGAGTTGAAATTCATTATTACAGGAATTATTTAACCTGAAATTAGTCATGTGCTTGGGTAAATTCTGGATGCTAAATTATTGCTTAATTGAACCCATCGCTATATTTATATATATAGTTTGTTGGTATTTAAAAATGCTATAAATAAATAAAGAGTCCGGTGGTCAGAAAAAGAAAGGAGACTGACGTGGACCACAAGCATATGTTTGCCCATTGGTGGCTGGTCGAAAGTATATTTAAAAATGGGTCCTACTTCATAAGATCTTCAAATCGCTTCTTCTGTTCGAACAACATTCCTTCCTCATTTCAAACGATACATATTTTTTTTTTCTTTTGGATAAAACTTGAAAAATTCCCAAGCTTTGTTTTCTTACCAAAAAAAAAAAGTCACCGTTATTGTTAATGTATTTTTTTTTTTGGTATTATCTAAAGCTGAGAATGAAGCTTTGAAAAATTAGCAAAGAAACTTTTATTTATACTTTAATTAGTTAATTATAGATAAGGGGCTTAAATGTATAGATAAGTTATCTATGTTTAATGAATTGGCTTTAATAAAAATCTGTAGACCTTAAGAAAAAGATCTTTATGAATTTGAGGGAAATTTCTGAATTTCCCGTGTTGTTATTGTTTCATTTTACGTCAAAAGGATTCCTAAAAATATGATTATGAATAGAAGCAGCATGTTATTGTTATTGTTTATAAGTAAATAAAAACATGTTATTGTTATTGGTCTATTTCATTGTTTCTACGCCATCATCCACAGAGCACAGTACAAATACCTTGTTAAACAAAATGTGAAGCAGAAGAAGAAAAAAAAATATAGTGCTTTAATCTTGAAGATTCCACGAAGCTAAGGAGTGAAAAAACAGCTCTTTTTGTCTTCCAAAAGCCGTCTCTCCCAAAAGCCTTACCTTCATAATCCAAAAGCATTATATAATGCACATCTATTATATGCATACATATGACCTATATATGTATAATATACTGTGTGCTTATGTAATGCACCTTGTTATTTTTTTTTGTAGCTTTGTGTTCATTCGGTGTGTGCATTGTAGACCATCCATAAAAATTGCATTTTACATATAAAAGAAATATGTGATTCTGTGAAGACATGCCATTGAGAGAAAGAAAAAAAGACCTTTGGAGTATAAAATAGAAATGTCGGATATTGCTAAATTCCATAAGATAGATGAAAGTGAATAAATATAATTAAGTAATAAAATCATATCTCGGGGAATACTATTATATATGTAGCTTTTTATTGTTTTAAGTATTTATGTGTTATTGTATATAAATAATAGTATCAACCTATTGAATTGAACAACAAATGTAGTATCCAAAGACAATAAACCTGGAGATTATTAATGCTTATATATTTAATTTGGGGAGTCATCAAGATGATTATCAAAATATCAAGTTGTATTTTTTTTTATAATTGTGGATAGACAACATGTTGGTGAGTTGGTCCATAAAGAATCGAAGTATGTTTGGTTTGCGAAGACTTGGCCGGTGCTTTGAATTTGGAAGATGCGTATGCATTATGTTTATGCTGACTTCAATCCGTGATCATTATTATTATTAATGTTAAATATTTTGACAAAAACAAATAATTTAATAGTGATTATTATCATTTATAATACGCATTATAATCGTTACTAACTTTTAATTCAAAATCCACGGGAATGATGATTATGAAGCAAAATATACTAGTACACTAGTACACCACCGACGAATTATCATTATTCTCTCAATTAATAACTAATTGCTTTGGTTTAATTTCTCTTAAGTAAATTAAAGAGAAAAAACTCAAGTAATTTGCCGGTGTTGCCACATTTCCCAAAATCTTAATCCACGAAAGGGCCAAAAAAGTTACTCGAAAATTACATTTTTACCCCTAATAACAAAAAACGACGCCATTCAAGCGAAAAGGTTGAGCAACTTCGCCGTTTCTCCTCCTCCTCCTCCGCGTAAGTACCGATCACCGGCGGTGTTGTCACGAAACGATACCGTCTCAACGGACTCCTCCGAGTACATGGACGGTGTATTCTCCTTAAACAGCGCCGTTTTAATCGGAAAAGTTGGGATTAAAGAGAGATCGAGCTCCGACGCTAATCGTTTCCGTTTAGGTGGAGAAACCGTCGATCGGGATCTGGATCTGGAGCTTGAGAATCGACAGTGATGGTACATATTCCGGTCACCGGAATCATCTTTTCGGAGATTCAACATTTCCGTGCAGATCTCGGATGCTTCGTCGGAAGTAGGAGACGGAAATCCCGCAAATCCGCCGCCGTTAAGAAGCTCCGGTATCGGCCTCAAAGACCCGCCGCGAAGAACCGTCTCAACTGCCGCTTGACAAATATTCCAATTCCCCGTCCATAATAATCCGACGGCGCCGTTCACCGGATTCACAGTTCTTCCACAAGCTTCGTAGAGCAAAGACTGAAACAAAGCTGTAAAGAACCAAAATACCCTTATAATCAGAAAAAAACGTCGCCGTTTCGAGATGTAAAAAGGTTCTGAAGTTTTGTTCAAGTACCAGGGCATTGAGATTCCGGTACGGCGGAGATGAAAGACATAAGACCAGCACGGCCAAAGAACTTAGCTACGAAGACGGTGGCGTGACCTTGAGCTTCGGGGGATTCGATCCACTGAATACATGGACGAAGGATGCAATTTTCGCTGCAACCTTTCCGGAGAACACGACAACCATTGCAACTCATGTCAGAATTTAAGTAAGTTAATTAATGATTATGTCTGGTTTTGCTGTAATCTTGGAGATTCAAGATGAAAGATTTGCTTTTGGTGCAAGAAAGATATATTTGCTCAGAGAAAGAGAGAGCAAGTGGGACAAAGGGCTTCAATGTTTGGAAGAAGAAGCAGACCATTGTATATAATATATATAGACACATACATATTGATACTTTGAGTAAAGCAATGGGTCATGTTGTATAGAAAATTAGAGATAATCAAGAATTTTAAGATCCCTACAAAATTACAAAATAGAATGATTACTGTGAAATATATTTATTAATCTAGAAAATTAATTAAAATTATATAGAAAAGAAAAATGTGATTATGTAATAATTAATACCAAACATTAGTGATGTACAAGTTTTGTTTTTGTAACGTTAATAATGAAAAAAATGGAAAAAAAAAAGAAATGGTGTGTGGTTGTTGACTAGTTGGTGATGAGGAAAGAGAAAATGAGATTCCAAGGTGATGGGTGCGAACGGCTCCGTGTCTCCGCGAATAGTTGTGCCTCCTCAACCATTGGTTCTTTTCTATAATTCTCTATTCTTTTCATTTTATTCATATATTTCTAAATCTTACATCATGCGTGAACGATCTCGATTATTTTGATGAAAATTCTCATTTCTATATGTCTAGTGTTTATTTGTTGACTATTTTATCGATTTCCAAGTTTTTTTATACTTAGCGGTTATAGAGAACAGAAAAAATAAAAAGTACAGAAACGATAAAACAACAACAAAATACAATGAACGAATCAAAATCGAAAAGTAAAGTGCAAGAGAAAGGAATTCACTATGCAGAAGAGATCCGTTGAAGAAACTTCTATTCCAAATAAAGGTTTCAAATAGTTGCTGGGGACGAGGTGGACTAAACCATCAACGGACTAAACAATTTTATTTTTTGAGTAATTTACAATTTACTGATTTATTTCTATGTAAAAGTGAACCGCAATTAGTTTGCATCAGATTTTTTTTTTTTTATGTCTGCACTACTACAAATTACAATTTATGAATGGTAAAAAATGGTTTAATTCGCAAAATAGTTTAGTTCGCCCTATCCGGCATATCTATTCGAAGTCAAAGTAATTCGAATATTTGCATCCTTTAGCTCCGAAGAACCCATGTCCCCATCGTCGTTTCTACAAGCATTCTCTACTTGAAGCGAGTCCTCAAACCGTTAAGTAGTGGTACCTACAGCTCATCCGAGAACAAACAAAAAGCGAGAGTAATTCAATGAATTTTTCTATTGATATATCTTTCTTAACCGGAAAATCGGTGTGAGTGACATAGATTCTCAAATGCAATATCCTACTTAAATTCAAAACTTGTATAGTTTATTTAGTTCTTTCAAAGTTGTTTTTCCTTGTAAAAAATACATTCGTTACACTAAATTTTGCATTTCTTAAACTATTTAGTATCCATAATGGTTTTTTATAAATATAAATGGTTCATGTACATATACTTTGTAAACAATTTCTTTATCAAACCAATGATTTTTTTTTGGGTTAAATCTAAGTTGACCTTTCAACCAAACAAACCTACTACTTGACCTTTAAATCATTCTTAAGGGTTTTAATAATTTAGTATGAAAATGTTTTAGAAGGAAGAGAGAGGCGTTCTTTGTCTCTGATGATGATGTCTCACGTGTGTGACCAAATCAAAAACATATATTTCTCCTAAATATTAATTATTATAAACAAAATGAAGTATGACGAACAAAAGATATAGACATATATTACTATTTTTGTATCAAAGTGTAGTAAACAACTCGCACATAGAGTAATGCAGTGAACCGGCGCCGTTCATGGCTTACGTGGTAATCCTTAGGTACACTCCAATTAGCTAAATTTCCACTGAATGCCGCCGTCTGCATATATTTTATTTATTCATTCACAAGACTTCTTTTCATTGGTAAATTAAATACACAAAATATTCATTGAACTCTGGGTGTTAAAGTCAGTCATTTAGAGTCTTAAGATTGAATAGTCGATCCCAAAACACTTAAAACGAAACAACAACAGAAGTTTAGTCCACAAATTGGTTATAACAAGACGCTCGACTAGTCCAGCCATTGGAAATATTTTTTAATTAACTAAAATTTTCTCTGTTTTTTATTAATTTTATTTCTAATTTTTTTTTAAGTTGCTATTTCTCTATTTTCAATGCATTTTTATTAGATATTGATGATGAACTGTAAACTTCATAAAAAAATAATTGAATACTATTAGTTTAAAGTTATTAAAAATTATTAATCCCAAAAAGTAATGCATTTATAATTAACTTTTAAGATATTTTATTAAAATGTGTCAAAATCCTAGAAATATGATTATAAGGAACAGAAGGAAAAGTAAATATTTTACATCAACTTTCCTATTTTAACTAAATATATATCTATCTTATACTAACATATTTTGATCTCTTGACAAAGAAAACATATTTTGATTTTAAATTCCGACAATAAAGCTTGATTGTCCCCTTGTTCCAACAATCTATTTTTTCTTTGATTATCAAGTTTCACGTTGAATTCTGAACTTTTTTTTTTTTTGACAGCCGTTGATCAGTTCGGATTTTAGAATTAAATTATGGGCTATTAGCATACTTGGGCTAAATTTTCTCAGCTACAAGGGAGGACACACTATGGGCTCTATTACATTTTTCTTACGGTCCAAGCGTTGAGTCCTTGGTATACATACACCATTTGAACGGGACCATGCCAAACCTAACTTGAATATATCGTACGAGTGCTTTAGGCCTTTAACAATCTTGTAAGGCCTTGCTATTACAAATCACAGCATTGGCCAGGAAAATTGGTCAAGGTCTTAAGTTTCTAACAATACAAAGACAATAGAGTAAAAACATGAGAAAACGATCAAAGCTTACACTAACATTATGTATACATGATTATGTAAAGATGTAGGCTGCACGAAATATTATCCATTTAATTTATTAGTTCGTTATTATGTTTTTCCTACGCCTTTTTAACATACATGTTTTTTTTTTTGCCTTTTCAATGCCAAAACCTATATTAATTCCAAGATATTTAATCATCAGTCTACAACGATACAGTTATTAAGAATACATCAAACAGAAGACAATTGTCGATGTCACAAAAAAAAAATACAATATTTTTCCTGCATTTAATTCAGAAAATACCCAATATCCACATTTTCTTGGAATGTATAACTACTCTTTTTCTTAGAAGATACATAAGAACTGGGATCGATTTGGACGTGTAAGATATTTTATAAAAAAAGACTCGTAATACTCGTGAAAACGAAATAATACAGATTTATAAAAATAATTTTAAGCGTGGAGCGAAGTGTGAGTGCCAACCAATCACTAGATAATAGTAATCAAAGACGACAAGACACTTAAGGATTAGCCTCGTTAGGTACTACTAACCGATCTATCACTACTTCAATAATTAATACTAACATAACCAAAATTAACGCTACTTCTCTTATCAAAATTATGTTTTGAAATAGAAAATTGATTATTTAAATATCAAAAGTGCTGTATTAAACAGTTAAAAAATTGTAAGGAACAGATCACTTCATGCTGGGAGTGACAGATTCACAGAAGTGGTTCCTTTGCTTGCGGAAGTAGTAAATGAAAATCCACAAATAATGGAAAAAAAAACAGAAGGAAATTTCCAAGAAATAGTAATTAAGCCATTTCTTTTTCTTATTATTTCTTATCAAAATCAAACTATTCCCCCATTTTTTCTACTTTATATAAACAAAACCAACAACGAATAAACATTTGAAGATTAATATTTTCCTTTTCGTATACGTAAAAAAGAAATTAAAAACAATCCAATGTCCACTCCAATCATTTTCATTACAGATTTAGAATCTCAGCTAATGATCGATCACTAGCTAAGCCAACCGGTAAAAGTTTTTTTAATCACAACGCCGACTTTGTTTATTCGCCGGAGAATTGACGTTTTCCAAGTGTCTCATCGCTAACTTGATCAGCCGGTAAATTCAGGTCAAATCCATGGTGACCGTTACCGTTACTGTTACCACCGTCATAGTGACACCGTTTGTGACCACCCAATGCTTGACCAGACGGAAACGACTTAAAACAGATAGAACAGTTATGAATCTTCCCAAATTGACCAACTACACCGTTACTAATATTTCCGTTACTAGTAACGGAACCGTTACTGATGTTAGCATCGTCGTTATTAATACTAACCGGTTTCCGGTGACTAGTTTTGTGTCCACCCAAGGCTTGGTAAGAAGGAAAAGATTTGCCACAAACGGAGCACGTGTAGCTTCGGTGGTGTTGATCTGACGGTGGAGGAGGAGGAGAGTGAACAAGATGATCGGAGGAGCCACGAGCGAGCATGAGAAGGCAAACAGCAAGATACTCTTCTTCAGAAGGAGGGTTTGGTTGATCTATACGGTGTCGTTTTGTGCGTTTTCTTTTGGTCCATGACTCGAGATTCTCGGGTTCGGTTTCGTCGAGGCAGCTGAGGAACGGCGGAGGAGCGGTGGTGGCGGAGGTCGGAGAATTGAGAGTGTCTAGAGCCATATGGTGATCTTGATTAATTGATGATTGAGAGAGATTATAATACAAAAAGAAAGAGAGAGTGAAGTGAGCTGGTGAGGGAGTGAGATGAGATGTGAGCACGTCTTTGTTTTTAATTTTTTGGGTGATTAAGAGTGGGAACGTGGGCTCTAAGTGATCAAGTGGTTCTCTTATTTCTCCATATCCATTAATATCTCATCCTTTTTCATCTTTAATTATGTATATATTTCTTTATTTATATATATTGAGAGTGATATCAACTAAATCCACACGAAACCAAATATCAAAACCATAGAAATCAGTTTAGATCGAGCAGCCATAAAATTTGATGTAAGATCATCAATTTTTTTTTAATAACTAAACATGAAAATCAGGATTTATTTATGAATTATCTTTGTTAATTTATGAAAATATTATTGTAAGAAATTACATCATGGAAGAACCATCTATTTAATAGCAGCCACTTACTTTCTTATAATGCATAATCTAAGAATGCCTATTTTAAAATTATGTGCTGTAGGGAAAATCATGTAAACTATATATGTATTAGAGTTTAACATCAAACTTTATTGAAAAGTCGAAAAAAGAAACACATTCACAAAGATGGAAAACTAAAGTACTTATCAAAGTTGTGCCAATTTTGGCGATAGGTAGCAGTCCAAATCATGAGCTGAACTTATTCAGTTTATCTTCTTATTTTTATATTTAATTTGGCAAGGAGAACAACGTAACTATAGAGACTCCAAAAAGCAAAGTCATGAATAAAAATCCAAGTTTTTCAAGTTTTAAAATTGTATATTAAAACAACATTTATCTACACATGATTGGCTTACATTACACTACCTTTGTGTTGAAGCTTTCTTATTAGAACTCTATTTGTTGTTGTTATAAAAGTGATTATAGAAAATAACAGTTATTTTAGTTTTGTAGTTTAGTCAATGGTATTTTGAAATGAGAATTTTATTTTACTAATGAAAGATAGAAACTAAAACAAGAAGGCATAAAATGCGACAGGTGTTGATGAAGTTTGAGTTGCCATATCTTCGGAGTTAGTTTAAAGGTTAGGCCAGGTTAGCGAATCTTTTCACCTGTGATGTGTGGCGTTGGGTCATAGCTGAGCTGTCGATTTTTCATTGGTTCAACGAAGGTTAGATTCTTTAATTAGGACACGTGGTTAGTTGTGTATGGTGGAAGTGGAAGGATTTGGTGGAGACTTAAAAATGACGGTACGAGACACTTTCTTAAGGCTCCGGCGACATGGCTGTGACACCACCCACTTCATCAGCAACTAATTTTTATTTTTGTATTTTCTTTTTGCAACCAAAAAGTTTAGAATCTCATAGCTCAATTTCTTAAAATGAATTCGAAGCAAACCGTTTAACAAAAAAAAGAAAGAATTCGAAGCAGTATATATATATTAGTCATTTCTTTGGTTTCCCGGAATTGATACTGAAGACATGATTTATTTCTTCCAATAGATTATGTAGAATTATCGTCTAGACACTTAAAATAATTTACTTATTTATTTCCCTAATGTTTTTTATTTATCATGATTAATTATAGATTTTATAAGAAAAGAAAAATCTGAGAAGATAAAGAAATGATACGTGAATACTTAACATGTTTACCCAAAAAAAAAAGAAAAAAAAATGATACGTGAAGAATGGAGGAATTTGAGTCCTATAAACAAAAGTGGAGATACATGGGATGATAATGATGTAGAAATGGACAAAGTAAAATATAAAATTTTGTGATAATGCCTATGAGGATCGATGATTATAAGTTTTTGCAAGAAAATAACATTTAAGTTAAAAATCTATTTAAAACATTATCCAATGTTATTTATTTTGAGTCAATTGGATTATTAATTAATCAACTGAGAAAAAATGTGGTAACATTTCATATAACATAGGATTATGAAAATTATGAAATTAACACTCATCAACAAAATTGTTTGCTTTTGATTTGTTGTACGAGAGATAATTAAGTGTAGTTTTTTTTTTCAATCAAATCAAAACAAAACTAATGATATCACTGTTCCACAAATAAAACAGTTCAACAACATCATTTGAGTTTCAAAGGCGAGTTACAACATAATACAAGCTACAAATGTTTAATTCATGAAACCTCAAAATGAGACAAACAAGAGACTACAATTTAATATCGTACATTCTAAGTTAGTTCCTACAATCCGAGACGATTATACCATAGAGCATGATAACGGGCAATGTAGTCATCTTTGAAGTTTTATTTGTCTTTGCTTCACCTTTTCATAAAAAATATTGATATCTGTCAATCAATCTTTTAATTTTTTTAGAAGGAATTTCCACAAAGATACAAAATCCAATTTTTTAAAAGAACGAAATATCAGATGAAACAAGTGAGTAAAGTATCAATAGAATCAAGTGAGCAAATTATGAAGTTGTTATGTCGGTTCGAAAACCTAGCTTACAGCATTCTTGAAGACATAAACTATATTCCATCAATCAAGTCTCGTTATCTATTTAATCATCTCATCTAATCATGTTTTAGAGATTCATAAGCTTCATTAGCAGGTTCCAAGTTTGCAATAAAACCATGTAAACACACTATTAGAATAAGACACAAACCAAATGTAAAGTACTCACAATCAAGTCTAGTTAGTACAGTCATGTTCTTTTACTAATCGCTGCAACAACAGCTAGCGACCACAAAATGCATGTAAATATAAGTTACTTGGAGCACAAGTTTGTGGAGAACATGGAATTACTGTTCATTTTTAAATCGCAGCGACCACTATTTTCTTTCAGCGACACTTTTTATGTACAACTCCTTTTTGCTCAGCGACACCGTAACAACTGAGCCTCCGTCGTTTTGCTCTGCTACTCGTTACGGAGACCACCGTTTTGTGCTGTCGCTGTTGCTACCCTTGCGACATGTAAAAGAACATGGCTTACCTTTGTTTACAACGCATGAATATGCATGTATCGACTAAAAATCAGTTTACTGAGCTTGTTCATCACTTGGCTGTACAATCTTCTGTGTTAAAGCATATATACTTCTACAATATATATTTTCAAACCTCTATAACTTGTTAAAACTTGGTATATAAACAAGACTCCATCGTAGAGAAGTTAAGTTAGAAAATAAAATCTCAATTTAAATTTTTTTTTTTTTTTGTTTTTTTTTTTATTTTGAAAACCGAGAATTCTATGTAATTTCCTAACCAATTTTTAATATTGGTAATTACATAATTTTTCAAAACTAATTTGTGATCGGTTCTTAAATCAAACATTTAAATACTCCTAAAATTTTTGATATTTTTTTTTATTTTATATTTTTTTTTTTTTTTTTTTTTTTTTTTTTTTTTTTTTTTTTTTTTTTTTTTTTTTTTTTTTGTGGTGGTGTTTTTTTTCGTGTCCATGCATAACTTATATTCTCTTATAAGTTGCAAATAGGCAAGAATCATCATTTTTTGAATTCTCATTTTTTGTTTTACTCACAGTTTATCGTCTCAATTTCTCTTTTGTTCTATTAACATAATTTATTATATCAAATCATTTTTTTCATTCAAAATAATATAGAAAGGTGTGAAAAACTTCTAATTAAAGGGAATTTTTTTTATTATTTTTAAAAAATTTAATTTAAAAGGAAGTTTAAGTTTATTGAAATAATAAGATTTAACACATATTAGAAAAATAGAAAATAAAATGTATCAATTTTACCATATTTTTTCATTGGTTTTAATTTTTTATTATGGAAAAGAAAACAAAAAATAACACAATTCCTTTTAAACGTGTCAGAATATAATCGACTAACCGCCACATGTCGTGATCTTTTTAATTATAATTTTGGTATGTATAGAGCTCTCGTGAGATAGACCAATATTTAATAAATAAATTATCGGTATAAAATTTATATATCAGTCGCTGGATAAATACATAATTATTTTCACAATATATTTTATACAACATTAAATAATAACTTAGATGTGAATCCATATATCTCACATGATATAATATTTTTTATCGTGCTAACAAATAATTATCCGTTAAAATTAGAACTGATCTTTTCCAAATATTTTGATCGTTAAAAATTATGATATGAGCATTTATGTCCAATTTGCTTATGTAAAAGTGAGAGAACTATTAAAAAAAAAAACAAAACAAAAGCATGTTATTAGTTTTTGTATTATACCATAAACATAATTGCCCATATTTTTTATTCATATACACGGGAGTTATTTTTAATTTATTTACTTATAATAATATAAAGTTAAGTATTATTAAAAAGAAATTTTTGTAAACTACCTTATTTGTGTTTCATAATTTGAAAAATACCTTCTTTATTTAAAAAAATTTATATATATATAATATGATAATTTTGCCCTTATTTAATTTACAACCTTCAAACGTATTGGTCTTTTTTTTTTTTTTTTTCAAACATTCAATATTCGTCTCTCTTTCTTTTTCCTATATGAAGATTCTTGTATGTCTTATTTATGTGAGTTTGGATGAATCCCACCATACTTAAAGTGTTGGTTTTTTACTCGGCATAATAGAGTGTATCTTAGTTTCCTTGTAATTAATCTACATAAAGACAAACAAATGTTTGTTTTTACCTATTGTCTATATATATGGGTGTCAAAATGGTTAAAATGGATCAACCCAATTCATCATCTATTGGGTTAAGAGTTAAATAGGTAATAGATTGACCCAATCCATTATCCATTTAATTTGATAAGTTAATAGTTAAATGGATTGACCCATTTGATTAATCAATCAATTAATAAATAAATCAATCAATTAATTAACCAATTAATCAACCAATTAATCAATTAATTAACCAATTAATCAACCAATTAATCAATTAATTAACCAATTAATCAATTAATTAACCAATTAATCAATTAATTAACCAATTAATCAATTAATTAATCAATTAATTAATTAATTACTATAAATCAACTAATAAATCATTATCATAAACAAAATAATCATCACCATTATCAACACTATCATCATCATCATCAATACTATCATCATCATCATCATCATCATCATCATCATCATCATCAGCATCATCAACATCATCATCATCATGACCATCATTATCACAATCATCATCATCATCATCATCATCATCACCATCACCATCACCATCACCATCACCATCACCATCACAATCACCATCACCATCATCATATTTTGGTGAAAAAATACGGAACCAATTTTTTGGCGGAAAAATGACGGAACAATTTTTTGGTGAAAAAATTACGGATTTCTCATTTTACGGATTTACATTTTAGTGTGAAAAATCTTGAATTAAGTTTTTGGTGGGAAAATGACGGAACCGTTTTTGGTGAGAAAATTGTGGATTTCTCATTTTGATAGAAAAGTATGGATTTCCATTTTGTTTGAAAAATTACGGAATCAAGTTTTTTGCGGGAAAAATGAAAAAATCATTTTTTGGGAGAAAATTGTGGATTTCTCATTTTGACGAAAAAGTACGGATTTCATTTTGTTTGGAAAATTACGGAATCCAGTTTTTTTTTTGGGGGGGGGGAATTGCAGATTTTTTATATTGACGGAAAATTTACAGATTTGTATTTTGGTAAAAAAATTACATAATCAAGTTTTTGACGCAAAAACTGTGGATCCGTTTTTCGCAAAATTGCGGATTTCATCATTTTTGCAAAAAAATTGTAAATCATGTTTTGGGCAGAAAATTGCAGATACACATGTGGATGGAAAAATTGTATATTAACATTTTGGCAGAAAAAATTGAGAGATTGAGAAAATTGGTTAAGTTGATTTGATTCAATTTTAAGAAATTGATAGGTTAAATGGTTAACCATCACTCCATTTGACCCATCAACTCATTATGATCAAAAGTTTCAATCCATTAGGGTTCATGGGTTGGGTTGGGTTAGGTCAAAACCCATGATCCATTTTGATACCCTTATCTATATAGCAAAATTAAATTATATAACAATATTTCCCTAAATTTATATAATATGCTTTCATTAGCCATTGAACTGTTACTGGCTTACTGCTATGAGACCATGAGCCCATCTAAAGCCTAATAATGGCTGACGACATTGGACTCGTGATGTTCTACAAAATAAATAAATAAAATCCGAAAAAACATTATGGCTTGGATTCGAACCGGAGACCTTCTGTGTGTTAGACTGACGTGATAACCAACTACACCACGAAACCTTTGCTGTTGACTGAGAAAAACGTTAACTTGTATAACAGATTATTTCTTCGCTGTATTATAGACTCTCATGTCCACTGCTCTGCTGAAGAATGAAGTACTACTACATGCTGCTAATGTTGCCACACAATACAAGTACAGAAACACTTTGTTCGATGTCAAAATCGACATTGATTCGAATGTTAAGTCTCCTGCGTTTATCCAATCTTAAAAGATCACACTTCTAAGTTTTGTATAAACCATGTCTTTTCACCTCTTCTTTTTTTAATCATTTGGACAGATCCTGACAACCATCACATTCACTGAGATTCTCCCTCATCGACAGAAGCCATTGGCTACCTTCAAAGTGCCTGATTACAACTCTAGCAAGGTTTTGCAAATTTTTAAGAATTCTTTAAGCTTAATATTATCTATAATGATTCTTCAGCCTTCTGAATTCAAAACCCTCTAATTGATGTTACAACCACTCTTGGCTCACCAACTATCTCATTTAGTGCTAAAGCTTGAAATTTCACAAAGTGCAATGTTGGAATCAGTGTCACAAAGCCAGATCAATGTGCATCCATGATAATGTAAGATAAAGAAGCTCTTTATTAATCAAATTTATATCTCTCTGTTAATTAATTTGTATCTTCATCACGTATATGAGAACACGATAACAGTTGGTGGATTGTTTGCGGTTGATCACTTGACGAATGTCAAAGCTAATATGAACAGTAACGGTAAACTTGGTACTCTTCTGCAACATGAGGTGCTCCCGAAATAGATAATGTCATAGTGACAATCTCAAGTGAGACTGACACCAAAACATTAAACAAGTACCCCAAGGTTTGGTCCCTTGCTTGCTATTAAACCCTTGAAGAGCTACTAAACCTACCAATGATCTTTGGTTTAATAATGGAAACTTACCTTTTTTGTCTATCCTTTACCACGGTTGAAACATGAGTTTTTTATTTATTTTCATTTATAAGTCACTCATTGACGGATGTTTCTTTTTCGGATTTGGTTTTTGACCTATTTTTGTGCACGCATAATGGAAACAGTTTTATCATTTTCTTTCCGAGGAAGACAAGCCTCATGTAAAATACGTACACACATGGCTAAATAGTCAATGAACTAGAGGAATCAATCAAAGAATTCAGTGGAATCAATCGACGAATTCAGTGAAATAAAATGATGTCACTTAATCCTTCAGTCGAATACATGATCTTCAGATTTGTTTTTGTTTGGTTAATTCAATGACACCCTCAATGAATACAAGTTCCAATCATATTTCCGAGAAAACATTTTTTTTATTTTGGAAAATATGAAGACAATAATCTTGTGGAATACCATATGTACACAAAGAGCAAAAAAATTGTGAGAAAATATAATCAATCAACGACTTTACAGATCAAGTATTCTAATGTCGAAATGCCAAACTCGTACCCTAAACCACAAACAACGATATTGGAAAACAAAGATTTTAAAAGAAAGTTTCGAGAAATGAAATGACAAGATTTGAATAAAAATTATTGTCAATTAAACCCACAAATTCACAATTGCAATATGTTTCAAAATGAAAACAACTATCGAAAATGGATCATCGAACTTTCAAGATAAAACAAAAAAAAAACACAGATCCAGAACCAATTCAGTTTTTCTAAATGCAACAACCACTAAAAACATCATTTCGAAACCAAAACAATGAGCTTCCACATCAATCACAACCACACAAACGCATTCATATAAACAAACATCAACATGTAAAATAAAAAAGAGAGATAAAATACCATAATAATCAAACTTCAAAATATTAAAATCAAAAGATAGGTTCTCATATCCAACACCAGAACGAAACAGTGATAACATTCTCCAAAAATAACAAAACTTAAATGTAAAAGCGACGATAAATCTAAAGATAAAAACCTCAAGACTTAATCAACGTTCTGCATCACATCCTCAGTTGTGAACTTAGTTCCCTTCTCCTTATCAGCAGCAGCACGTCCTTTAGCTTTCCTCTCCAAAAGCGATTTCCTATCCTTATCCAAACGAAGCTTCGTTATCACCACTTTCGACGGCTGAACTCCGACATTCACGGTGGTTCCGTTCACCTTCTCCCTTGTGATCCTCTCAATGTGAATCACCCATTTGCGACGGTAAACCTGAACAACCTTTCCTTCACGTCCTTTGTATGTTCCACGAACGATCTGAACCTCATCGTCTTTACGGATCGGCATGGATCTGACGTTGTACTTCTGACGAAGGTCAGTGGAGAGAGGAGAGCTCATTATCACACGCCTCTCGCTTGAGGAAGCTGTGAAGTGAGCCTTTCTGTTCTTCCTGCGAGAGGAGGTTACGCGAGGGTTGTACTTCATCTTCGCCGCCGGGTTTGGGAATTGAGATATCTCTTCTCTAGGGTTTTTAAAGGGAATGGGGACGAGAAGACTTTATATAGTCTGTAACTAGCTAGGTTTAGTTGAAAAATTAGGGCTTTCTTATTAATGGGCTTGGGCCTGTTTATTATTTTAGTTTTGAGAGTTTTATGATGGGCTGGTTTATATATGAACTTCACTCCTGGTCCAGAATAAGATTAACAATCTTTGTTTGTGAGATAAATATATAATCCACCGAGTCTGATAAAAAAAAAAAAAAAATATATATATATATATATATATTGTGTGCTAGTGTACCATAATTATAATCTTTATTAGTAATACTTGTTTCTATATTTATTCAAAAAGTCAAAACAAAAAGGTGAGATAATTAGCATCTTTCATGCTATTTTTGGTAATTAATCAACATTTAAATTGATGAAAATATTAATCGAATTTTGATATTCTTCATCTGCCACTACAGATATTTTTCAGCGTTACGATTTTCTTAGTCAAATTTTTTACTTATTTGAGAAAATCTTATTTGTGACTGTGTTTTCTTAGTGGTTCTCGCTTACTTTTGGATAGAAAATATTAGTTCTAAATTTTAAAAAATTATTGTTTAGAGATTGCGTTAAATGTTATGTCAACTCCGAAAGATGCTAGGTTTCTACGTTCGTATGAACAGAACCCAACCAATGGTATGAAACTAATTGAGCATGAGAATTAAAATGAAAAAGGAGAAAACATAATCTGTAAATAACAGTATCAATGATTGTTTCTCCCTTTATATTTCGACTATTGCTGAAGGTTTTTCTCATTCATCTTTTCTTCTCTCCTCACATAAAAACATTTGTTTTACACAACTATGATGTAACAAAAAGAATATATCTCCTCTATCATACATGATCTCTTTTGTTTTGAGGTTGTTCTGAGGTTGATTAGACTGTATGTGGTCTGAGACCCAACAAATAAACCAAGTAAATATTTATTTTATGGCCTGATTTTCTTTTTATATCACACCATTTAGATCATCTTTATATAGTGCAATTCATTTTTTTTTTTTTTTGATAAAAGTTATTCTATTAAAAGCAGGTGAAAGTTTTTACAGCATGGAGAAAATATGACATACGAGAAACAATAAAAAAAACAAAAGAATACTAAAAGGATATGCATCTACTCAATGACTAAGGACTTTGTGACCAAGAAGAAGCATGACTCCATACAACGAAACAACAAATGACAGCATAGGAAGAGTATCACCATTCGATACTCTCTTAAAAGATCGGAGCTCACAAGATGCCGAAAGAGCTTCCAATCCAGAAAGAGGAGCAACCAATTGACTCAAACACTCTCTTCAATCGAATTTGTTGGGCAAAAACAAAGACAATTCCTATCAGTAGAATCCATCACCAAAGCTTAAGTAGAGAGAGTGATAGAAGAAGAATGCTTTGCCGGCAAGAGCTACTTGAAGAGGATCAGAGCCTAACGGAAATATGGGGCTTCACTTACCAAAGCTAGGATTGGTGGCTGAGAATGGCAAGGAAGGCATTAATCCTTGGAGGATCGATGAGAAGCCAGCCAAACTAGGCAAATAATCCGACAGTCGATCAATACGCTTGAAACCCAAGCAATTCTCCATAACCTAACTTAAGCAACAGTACCACCACATAATGTCTGATCCATGAGACCCAACAGGCAAACGCAAGACAACACATAAACCACTTCATCAAACTCAAAAACTCTAGCAACACCAGCAGCATCCACACTAATAACGAAGTACAACCAAGCTGACACTTAGCAAACTGCTGAAGGAGAGAACCTATCTAATTAGCTACAAGGAAGAGCAAGCCAGAGAGGGACCATAGAACACCACATCTATGATAGCCAGAGGAGGTAGAGGGAGCAAACGAAGGTGTTAGCCACTGCGTACTATAGTCCATAACAAGTGCAAACCCAAGTAATTGGTAGGAGGCAGCTTCAGCAACTTTTAACTAGGCAATTCATATTTTTAATGGTCCAAAGAAGAGAAACGAAAACATAAAGTTTGGAAGATATAAAATACCATAATGTGTTATATCTTCGTCAATTAAAAAAAATCAGAAAATTTCCTATATATAAGAAAAACTATGGCGTAATATATGTTTCAGTTATTAAGATATCCATAAGTACATTTTTTTAGACAATTGCATCAAAAGTCTCCAAATTTTTAAAATTAGAGGCACTACCATTTGAACAACTAACTGGATGAAAAGATTACGAACCAGAAAAAATGAGTGTCATGGAAGTGGACGTTTGTGTTGAAGTATCAAAATAATTTTCTTTTGGTTGTTTGTGCGAACAAATTAGTGTAAACAATCCGTGGTTATTAATTACGACAAGGACAAAGTATATGTTAATAAAGAAAAAACCAAACAAACTTCAATCTAAATAAATGTGTAATGCACTATCTATATATATATACACAACAATTTTAAGTTAATTTAATCAAAATTGAAATCACGTGAAATTTGAATGTAAGAACAAACACATCTTGAGCCTGTGGACGTGGTCCCTCTATATGCAATAGAAGGTTATGGTGAAGAAAATGAAAACGCATTTAAAGACTTTCACGCATATTATAACGATCACAACAAAATCCTTTAAATTCATTTATTTCCCCTATTTACCACATTTATTGCCATTTCACTATGCAAGTTTCCTTCTCTTCTTTACTCTCAAAAACCTAACCGGCGAATTCGGATCTTCTCTAAGATCACACCAATATTATCTTTCTTTCATCTTTTCTCTTAGAACTAGGAAAAAAAACAATGAAGCGATGGACAAACTTAGGGTTTGTAGATACGATCTATGAAGAAGAAGACTACATCGACCACTCTTCTTCTTTCTCTTCTTCTTCTTCCTCTCTGACTCATTCTCCTCAACGACGTATCAATCTCTCTTCTCCTTCTATGGAGCTTGAATCTAGAGTCCATAAATGGTAATGTTTCTCTACAAAAATTACCAAAGCTTTACCACATTTTAATTTCTCCCTTCTTTTTTATTGATGTTAACTTATTTACTTGCTATGATTATTTTTCTATATTTTTATTCAGGTCGTTGGCTAATAACTCTAAGCCTGATGTGTTCGTAAATGTGGGAAGCACAAGGTTCCATCTTCACAAGGTTACATTTTTTCAAACTTTTATTTACCAATTTCGGACATTTTCCCCTATATAGTTCAACAACTTTATCAATTTCATCAAAATCAATATAAATTTCAACGATTTTCAATGGCATGTCGTTATAGTATTTTAATTTAAAAAAAAAAGAAAAGAGAAGAGTAAAATGACACATTTATTGAGAATAAGCAAAAAGGTTTGATTTTAATTGGGAGGTTATGTTATGACTTATGTGATGTTTTACTATCCCATAGGATCCTCTGTCAAGAAGAAGTGGCTATTTAAAACGCCACCTAACGGCCGTCAACGAATTAACTCTTTCACCGCCGTTAAACATAACGGCTGAAACGTTCTCGTTAATTGCCGGTTTCTGTTACGGCGCTCACATTGAACTAACGCCGTTCAATGTCGTTTCACTGAGAGTCGCCGTCGAGATTCTTCTGATGACGGAAGCTGGAAGAGGAGACGACGGAGGAAGAGAGAGCTTGAGGAACATAACGGAGTCTTATCTCCGACGAGTCGTCTTCGTCAGCGTTGACTTCATCCAAATCGTTCTCCGTTCATGCCTTGTTCAGCTTCGGGAGTCTGAAACGACGGCGTTTCTGGTTGGCCGATGCATCGAAGCTTTGACGGAAATTGGAGATAGTGAAAGTGTCAACGAGTTTCTCAAGGAAGCTGTTGGACTTCCCGCCGGAGATTTCGTCGTCGTCGCTGACGCCGTGCAGGAGCGGTTCCGGCGTCACGATTTGCTCTATAGAATCGTTGATGCTTATGTGAAGGTAAAAAGGCTAATTTTGTCATTTCGACCCGTTCTTAACTGACTATCTTACGTGTCAACACCTAATTGGATTGATATTTTGAAAATTTTGCAGGAGCATAACGGAAAGGTAACAGAGGAAGAGAAGGTTCAGATATGTAATTCGATAGACTGTGACAAACTCTCGCCGCCGATACTTCTTCACGCCGTGCAAAATCCGAAAATGCCCCTGAGGTTCATCGTACGAGCGATGCTACAAGAGCAGCTCAACACGCGCCACTCGATCATGGCCGCTGCAACCGTCGCCTCTGCCGCTCCAGCTGCATATCGACACCGAGAAGTCTCTGCGGCGAGAGACTCTTCCGTGACGCTCGGGTCACTTCTTCAGAGAGACACGGCGGCGAGGCAAAACTGTCGGCTAAGAGCTGCGATGAATTCCACGAGCTCGAGGATTGAGAGTCTGGAGAAAGAGCTTGACGCGATGAGGAAATTCATATCGAAAGAATCGGAAAAGCAGACATCAGATCGGATCACCGAGTCTTCGAGGTCAAGGAGCGTGATGGATTCTGCTCGATCTGCGAGTTTCCATTGCGATCACCAACGGAATAACTTAAACAAGACGCAGAGAGGCGACAGAGGATCGATTTCAAACCTGAGCACGACTTTCCGGCGAAGAAGAGCATCTCCACCACCGCAGCAATCACAGAAAAGTCTCGGGAAACGACTGATTAAGGGAATAAAGAGTGCTTTCTCTTCATCATCCAAACAAGGAGCCAAGAAAAATGCATTTGAAGTCGAGGAGATTTATGATGGATTAGAAGATTTCGTTTGGATCAAAGATGACGATGATGACAACATCTCTGAAGAACTTCACTCTCACTACATCAAGAACAAATGATCTCTCTACAGTCTACTCTACATAACAATTCACGATTTCAAAATCTTTCTTTTAGTAAAAGTTTTGTAGCCAAGAGTGACTGATTTTGGTTTCTTCTTCAAGTAATGAGATTACAAAATTGATAATAAGTTCTGGAAAAGAAAGCTCAATGAACCTTTATGACTTTGCAGATTTCCATGTTGAATTTTTGTTAAGCTGCAAATATATAGCGAGATTCGTTAAGTTCATGTGTTACTACTAAGAGAAGAATGAAACACATATGAAACCATGTACAGTAAAACCTCTATAAATTAATAAAGTTAGGATCATGATATTTTATTAATTTATAGTAATATTAATTTATCTATAAATTAATAAATATTAATTTATAGTATAAATTAATAATTAGAGATTTTTTTGTCAAAAATTAAAAATAAATAAATTAATATTTTTTGATCTTGAAAGTTTAAAATTTAAAAGAAAATTAAATTATTTTGATGATAAATAACAAAGATTATAGATGAATTAACTTATATAAACAATTAACATAAATTTTAAATTTTTAATTAGTAACCTTAATTGTTGTATTTAAACAGTCTATACAACTACTGAAATAAAAATTATGCATATTTCTAATTTAAAAATTTATAGAAAAGCTTGTTTTATTTTATGAAAATTTTATTTATATTATAATAATAAGATAGTTTCAAATACAACATAATATTTTCTTATATAAGAAAAGTTATTTGAGTTCTAACATAAATTCACAAAAACAAAATTATATTGTCTTTATATATATATATATGAAAATTTACATGATTATTAATTTACGTTATTAATGAGACCATATATTTACATAGAGATTCTAAAAAAATTATTATCTTTTTATTTTATCTGAATTTTGTTCATTTTTACACCGGACTTGGGACCAGCAAATTTTTTCAATTTATAATGTTTATTAATTTATAGAGGTTCTATTGCACAACTATATAACTTACCTGCATTTCCTGCGCAACAGAAGGTAACCATTTTTCTCCTCTTACTTTCTTCAATTCCGCGATTCTCTCTTCCTCTTTTTTAGCTTTAGCTTTTGCAGCCGCTTCTTTCGCTTCTAATCTAGCTGAGGCTTTCTTAGCTCCTTCAATAGCAGCAGCCAAAACATCTGATCCATCAACAGCGATTGATTTTATTCGTCTCTTAAACTGCAGTAACCATAGGAAAGAGGAAAGAAATTAGCTTTGATAGATTTCATGATCTACTAAAGACAGGACAATGCTTTGAAGCTTAATAACCTCTTTAGAGTTTCCTTCAACTCCTCTATCAGGGCGTAAATTAGGCTTCTTTCTGGGTCCTTTAAGCTCATCTGGTTACCACGAATACCACGAAAATAAGTTTCTTGACAGATTCATAATATTCAAGATTCAGATTTAGGATTCTCGAAGAGCAAGCGGTAATGATGACTAACCTACATGATCAAAGATTATGCCAGTCGAACACCGCTTAAATAACCGAACTCCACAATCATTCTCCGGTTTATCCTCGGGAACATGGACTGGAGGATCTTTCACAAAGTCTAAAGTCTTCTCTACCATTTCATTCAAAAGCTTCTTCACCTGTTTTTCAAGCTTACCTTAATCAGCAACAATAATCAACATGAACAAGCGATCACTAACTATAGCATGAACAAAGACTAGAGATAGACAATGTAGCAAACACCATGAACAAAATTTTAAAAGAACTACCCGACACACTCATCACTCAAATCCAACGATTTATCAACAAGTCACTCAAATCCTGAAACTTTTTGATCAATCAATAGCTCATTCGACAAGGTCTTGCAGTTGCAGTGAACATAAGCAAATTTCTCTAAGTAACAAAGTCTGATTGCCATCAAAAGAGCTATATGAACATAAAATTCGTATTGGTTACGTTCTTCAATATATGAAGTAATGACTAACCTTCATCTGGGCATGTGTTAGCTTTTTAGGTTTGATTCGAAAATCTCCATCTTCATATGTCTGAGTAGCTACGGGTTTCGTGGCGGAAGCGCCGTAAACGGTGGTGGTGGCTATCGAATTGATAGCGGCTTTCCATTGGGGATCTTCATCTTCGCTGCTGCTATCTCCTCCACTTCTCTTTGGATCAGCCATTCTTATACCGGCGCCGTAAAATCTCTCTCCTTTATCTCTCAGTCTTACGGCGAACTAGGAAATCTCCGGCAAAAGAACGTCGTCAAGGGTTTAATTCCGAGTGACCTAATTTTATAGGCGCAATTAAAATAGATAACCAATTTCTCGGATTCGGTTCGGGTTTAATTTGACCCGCCATAACATGGCATTTAATTTCTGGTGGAGAGCTCAATCCGGATTAAACCAATCCTAATTGAAACTGCTAAAAGATAATTCAAGAGTTTAAGTTAACTGAAAGGGTAAAATCGATTCACTTTTATATACCCGAAGATACCAGTCAAAACCAAACCAAAAAAACTAATCAAAACTTCAGAAACCAAAACAATTAACTGAAACCGAACTAAACCGAACTAAACCGGATCTTGATGCTCTTACCAGAAATGTAACAGAACTCATAGTCTCATACACTAGCCTCAAACTGATCTGTATTTACAATGGCCCTATAGTCTCACTGTCTTTCTATCTGTAAACAAAAACAAAGCAGCACAACAACAACAATAACAATGAACAACAGCACAACAGACAAAATGAAGAAGAAGCAAAAACAACTCAAAAAGACTCTAAAGGCTCAGTCTTTTTTTTAAGCAATCTTGTTCCCTTCTGCTGAAGGCAACCGCCATTGTCTATGCCAATATACAGAAACTCTCGACCACATCGGAAACCCGAAATTAAACTCAAGAGGCCGATCAGCCGGTCCACCAACTATCAACGGTAGCCACAAATATCTCGAATCCTTCAAATCCGCCGGATTCCATCTATCCGCCATGAATATAAACGCACCAGGAACACCTGGTAACGGAATCACGAATGTGCTCTGCGAGAAAAACGTCGTTGACCGGAAAATATCGTTCCCGCCAGCACACGGATTCCCCAATGTCTCCCATGGACCCATTATCGACTCAGCGGCATGAGCCAATGCTTCGTTTGGTGCCCATCCCGTGCAACCAGAGGTGATCATGTAGTAAGTGTTTTGGTGTTTGAAAATAGCTGGAGCTTCTCTGTGTTGTCCCACCATGATTCTTTTCATTACCGGCTTCACATCGAGGTAATTCGATGTTAGAGGACCAATATGAAGCACGCTGTTGTCCTCTGATGAATATATCAAGTAGGCAATGTTATCATCGTCTTTGAAGATGGTCATGTCTCTACTATCGAAACTGTGAGGTGATTTGCTGTATAAGTAATCGAATGGACCGGTTGGATTATCGCTAATGGCTATACCAACCGAAGCTTTAGTGTAGTTTGCATCGTCGATATGCATCCACATCACGTATTTCCCGGTTTCTGAATTGTAGATCACTTTAGGCCGCTCAAGAACATTGGATTTGTGTAAGTCATGTGTCTCATCTGTTTCTTCGGCTGCTAATACAACGCCTTCGTTTTTCCATGTCCATAAGTCTTTCGATGAGTAGCATCCAACACCGATTATATCAACCTGAAACAAATCCAAGAAACTGTTTTCACATTCTGATTACAAATTTCAAGATTGAGACTTTATAATGGAAAGAAAGAAAATGTAACTTACTCGAGCGGGACCTTTCTTATGAGAATGATAAGTTGGTCCATCTTTATATTCACCATACCAATAGTAAGTATTAGATCTTTCATCAAACAAAATGCCACCACCGTGCGCTTGAATCGGATTCCCTTCTGTATCCGTCCAAATTTTCCCCGGGAAATAGTAATGCGATGTATCATTAGCATCACCTTTGGTAGGACCAAAAGCGGATTTCATATCGGGAAAAAAAAGATGTCGAATCTGCGAATTCTCGTCGAGAAACTCTTCCACTAAAGTGGTTGGTATTTTAGGTTTCCGTTTGATAGCACGCGGAGAACGCTTCCTAGGAGGTGGCATATGAATACTCTCTTCTTCAACTCGTTCGAGCTCACGAACAATCGGATGGTGGATTAGTAACTGAGAAGAAACTTCAAGATCTACATTATAATTTCTGCTATATAACATGGTTAGATGAATCATGAAAACACATCCCACAAATGTTGATACTAGAGTAAACGATGAACAACGCAAAAACGTTGCTTTCTTGTTGTGTTTGTGCTTCATCATCCTCATTTTTGTTTCTCCTCTCTGTTTCTTCAAAATTTATCTCCACAATACACAACCTATGTAGATCCAAACACACCCAACAAAAAACCAAAAAAACATGAGCATCCAAATGTAAGTGTGTAAATTAAATATGTTCTGTGACAAAGATGGAAAACGTTCTAATTAAGTAAAATAGGTTTGTTTTTGGCATAATTCAATCTAATTTCTCATTTGGGCGATTCCTGAAAATGTCTTAGAACAGATGTGGGTTCCACATACAGTATAGTGTCAAATTCATCAAATTGAATGGGATTAAGAGAATTATCCGATTCGAGGAGTTACATTAATGTAATGTTTGTCAAATTAGCAACTTGATTAGCAAAAATTAAGCAATTTCTGATATTAGATCCAAATAAATAGAAGCTAAACCCAAAGGACAGCTAATTTCCAGTGGAAGATGACAAAAAAAGTTTAATAACAGACAAAATTCTCGGGATCTCACCTGAAAAACCAGCCGGAGTCAAAATGTCCGACATGTAATGATGGACATAATATCTTAGCTTTGTCTGAAGAAACAATAAAAATTTCGATTTTACAATTGTTTTTCAGATTCTCTGGAGAAGAAGCTCGAACCTGGGAACGAAATAACGGAACCCAGGACGAGAATTGGGGAAATAAAAGGAATGGGTCGGTGATGTTTGGTTAAGAAGGATCTATCACGGGAACAAAGAGAGGTCTTTGATGATGATGATTCAGACGTGCGACCAAAAGACGAGACCGATACTTCTTTACTCGTCTGATGAGTTTTCTGGTTTTTGTCTTATTTTCTTTTTTCTTTTTTTTTTTCCTTTTTTTTCTTTTGATCTTGTCGTTCTGGTAATTCAACTAAGTACTTTGTTTTCATTTAAGAAATGTAATGATTGTCCCGTTAATGTATTTTCTCCTTGAATATAGGATTCATTAATGTTAATTATATACCGTTTCTTATAGTAATAGTACTTGTCCAATATATATGAGATAAATTAGTGGGCAAGTGATTGATGAAAACATTTATATTTTTTTGATAAAATTGATGAAAACATTTATTTCTAAGAAGTATCAAAAAGTTATGTGTGTTTTAAAAGTTAAAAACTTCTTAGAAATAAATGTTTTGTGTGTGTTTTAAAAGTTAAAAACACACACAACTTTTTGATACTCATCACAATACACATTATTGGATTTAAACACAGTAAACTAATAAATTACAACTCCAGCCTCCGGTCTTTAAAACTATTTTTTTAGTTTACCTTTTGAATGTATATTTTTTTATAAATCAATAATTGGATAATTATTCATGCAATATAAAAGTGTTAAACCTAACGGCTTTAGTGGTTGAACAATTCGTTTTTCACCTTTTTTTTTGTCTCTCGCTGTTCATTTATTATGTTTACAGTTAATGAAGTCAACAAAAAGAGGGTTAAATGAATCCAATTTTTGATATTTATAAATGTAGATCACATAATGAAAGATTACTAAAATTAAGTTTAGTTATTCCGATTAAAACATTATGTTTTCATCTATTTTTCATTCAACAACATTAGTAAATGTAGTTTGTGGATAGAAGCTGCCAAAAGAACAAAAAAACGTAAGTATGGATAAAAACACTAGTCAATGTTGTCAATAACTTACCCCAGTTTAAACATGGCAACCAAAAAATATATATACCAAATATAGTAGTAATTAAATATATATATATATATATAACTTTAATAGTTTATAAATAAGTAAAAATTTAGTATCATATGTTTTGGAAGATAAAACATGACTTCAACAAAATTTCATAAATCTCTACTAAATAAAAGGGGAAATAAGGCACAGTGTAAAACAGTTTCTATGTATCTCTAGGTTTCATGAAAGATCGGTTCTTTTTGGTGTTTAAATTTGTCTCTATGCTCTATTTAGGACCTAAGATAAAGAAAAATGTTTCAGTTCAGTATTTTGGGTGGACCTATTGATTCGTTTGATTCGATACGTTTTGCAGCCTCTTCTTTAAGCAAGAAATGGAGCTTTCTTTGATAGGACTTCAAAATGCAGGAAAGACATCACTTGTTAATGTTGTTGCAGTAAGTATTAGTACGCTTCTCTTCTATATTCTATTAACATTGAGTTCATGGTGGTTACTGGTTAAGGATCTGATATCTACTCTCATCTTCTTCTTGTTTAGACTGGTGGATACAGTGAAGACATGATTCCTACAGTAAGTGTTACACTTCAATCTCTTATAAAATTTGTCTTTCAATACCTGCTTTTTCGAATAACATGGAGGTATACTTCTTCTTTTTATTCAGGTAGGGTTTAACATGAGGAAAGTGACAAAAGGAAATGTTACAATCAAACTATGGGATCTTGGTGATCAACCAAGATTCCGCAGCATGTGGGAACGTTACTGCCGTGCTGTTTCTGCAATTGTGTAAGGATCTTAGACTCAGGTTTCTGCTATCTTTAATGCCTGGCTTTAGGTTTCTATTACTATCTCCCACAATTTGGTTTCATGTTTCAATTGCTAGGTATGTAGTTGATGTTGCAGATCCTGACAACTTAAGTGTCTCGAAAAGTGAACTCCATGATTTGTTGAGCAAGACTTCTCTTAACTGTATCCCTCTTCTGGTTCTTGGGAACAAGATTGACAAACCTGGAGCTCTGTCCAAAGAAGCCTTAACCGATGAAATGTATAGCTGTTTCTTTATCTGAAAATGCCAAAAGATAGCACAATTTAGCTAGATCTGATTATGTTTCTTGCATTGTTATTGTTGCAGGGGGCTTACATCGCTTACAGATAGAGAAGTCTGCTTTTTCATGATATCCTGCAAGAACTCTACCAACATTGATCAAGTCATTGATTGTCTCGTAAAGCATTAAAAATCAAAGAGCTAAACTTCACCAAGAACATATATTCTCTATTTTTGTTCTTCTTAGTCTTCCTGTGTTGTTTGGTAAATGATGATGACTGTTGAAGACAATTTTTCGTGTGAAACAAGAGTTAGTCCTTTATTTTTCTTCTGTCTTTGCTGCTGGTCTGGTCTTGTTTGGTTTGGTCTAGGTTTGTCTTTGTATATTAGATGTGGATTGTTTTCTATTCTTAAAGCTTTGCAATTTTGGAAACACAAAAGGGTCAATTTTCCACTGACGGTCAGAGTCTTCCACAGCTCCAGTGTCCGTTGGATTAAGATTGATATGTTTCATTTCTTAGGTTTTAGTGGTGATATTATCTCACGACCATTTTTTGATTTCATGAAATGGTGAAGGAGATAATCGCTGGTTCTTTCGATGTATCTATAAGCAAAGTGGTGACGGTCCTCTGACTAATTTTTTGCCTTAGGGATTGTCCGACGAAAACACATCCCACAAATGTCTTCATTAATTTTCATTCAACAACATTACTAAAAATGTAGTTTGTGGATAGAAGCTGCCAAAAGAAAAAACAATGTAAGTATGGATAGAAACACTAGTTAATGTTGTCAATACCTAGTAGATATTTGGATCCAAAAACTAGATATCCGGGTAGGATGGATCTGGATCCGGATCATAAGAAAATTCTGGACAAGATATCTGGATCGGAAAAAAAAAATTAAGATTTTTCTCCGGAATTGGCCAAAAAAAAATAAAAAATAGCGTTTTAGTTCTGGATATCCGGATCCAGCCAAAATAATCAAAATAATAATTATAATATATATAATTGTTAAAAAAAATGGATCCGAATCCGGATAATGAAATCAAAGATCCGCCGGATATCCAGATCCGCCCACCCTTAACCTTACCACAGTTTAAACATGGCAACAAAAAGTTATACACCAAATATAGTAATAATTAAAAAAATTTATTATATAAACTGTGGTTGCTCTCATCAGATATTGACACATGTCAAAATAATAAATAACAGGATTGGGACACATGTCAGTTAAAGCATCATATATCGCCACGTGTCAAATCTATATCTTTTATAATTAAAAATTGTTAATATATTAACCTAAATTTACTTTAAAATATATTAATATATTCACAAAAACGAAAAACTTAAAACTTCTGAATTTTATGAGAGTTTCTTAAGAATTTTTTTATTTATATAAATTTTAAATATATTAAGATAAGGAATTTGATAATATATTAAAAACAAAATGTACAAGTTACTTATTCTATCAGGCAAAAGAAATCAAAAAAAAATTTACTATTCAAATTTTCAACAGATTTAAATAATTTTTTAAAATGTAACCAACATATTTAATTAACGATTTACCTAATTATATTGACAAATTATTTATTTGGTTATAATAAGAAAAAAGGTAAAAAATTTAATGAATGAGATCGTGACATATGTCTATTAGTTGATTAAATTTTGACACAAATAAATTAATAATTATTTCTAATTTCTTCAAATCCTTGATAAATTATTTTCATATTTCTATTTGAATTAAGTTTATTTTTCAGTTTTCATCACATTTGATTTTCTAAATCAACATAAGGCTAAATTGGGTTCTCAACTTTCTTTGTAACAATAATTTAATTTTTTCATGGATATCAATAAAAATAATGAATATAATATATTAAATAATAATATATATACTTTTAACATGAGATGAATTGGATAGCAATTATAGTTATCACCAAAATGTAATATATTTTATTGATAAGTGGAAGAAAAAATTAAATAAAAATGATGATCGGATCCATCTTAAATATTTTGATATTATTATTTAATGAGTAGAAATGAGTCAAATGGCAATCGAATTTTTGGGACCAAATATGTCTATACTATCTCGATTTTTTTTTGTGATTTTATAGATACAATAATTAATCAGATCTCAACCAAAATTGATTTTAACTTCGAGTGGAGGAGGGAAAAAAAATTCACTTAGTAGGCACACTTAACTAATCTTATATTATATTTTTTAGAGATGACTTTAATTTTTTTTCAATTTTTACTTTTACCTTTTTTTTAGGGTTATAGAATATTTTTATGAGCTTGCATAGGTCTTTATCTAGTATATATATATATATAACAGTTTATAAATACGTCAAAATTTATTATCATATGTTTTGGAAGATAAAACATGAATTCAACAAAATTTCATAAAATTTGGTAGTTAATTTGTCCTAATTTTGTGGAAATAAAGAGATTAACGAATGGAAACGCCAATTGTGAGTAAATCTAAATCAGTATTAGAAGAATAAAATCATCAATAGAGTGCACTAATATTGATTGGTCGCCCCATAACTACTGGGTCAATTAAAAGCCATACAAAATAACCCATAAACATATATTTAGCCCACAAATCATTTGAAGCGACACGTAATAGTCGACTTCCTGATCTCTCCAAATTGACTTCCAATATCATATCACCGCCAAATCCTTGGCGCCGGCATCACCACCACCAGCTAAAAAAACTACACTATTGGACGGTACGTACGTGTTCATCACGCGCTTATCTAACGCCAGTGTTTAGGTGATTTATCCATTTTTCTTCATAACTACTGGTGTATCTGGCACCGTATCTCCCTTCTGATTGGCCAATCCAAAACTATATAAATAATTGGATTATTAAAATAGCAACCCCCATTATTTTTGGGTCTATCAACCAAAAAACCGTACAAGATCTGGACCGTTGATTAGGTGGACCAGAAGAAAAATCGAACGGTCCATATTTCGTGGCTTTGACTCTTTTTAGTTCGCCGGCTCTGGACAAAGCTATCATATCAGTAGGCGACGTACGGAGGAGAAGAAGCTTCTCTTTTAACCGATCCGTGGAGGAGAATTTCTCGCAGGCGGATCTGTTTCCGAATCTTCGTCTCTCTTTGAGTTCCTTTTGTGAATCATATCAATGGGTTTGTGGGAAGCTTTGCTCAATTGGCTTCGGAGGTGAGATTTCTTCTTCGTCTTCAATCTTATTTAAGTTTCTGATTTCTGATTAATCTTGAGCTGAAAATTTTGTTTCTTTGTTGCCGAGTTTTAAATTTTGTTTTTTACGAAGAATTTGGGATTTGATTTTCTGGAATTTAAGTTGTTTAGCTACCAAATCACATCACCGTTATCAGCTCAGCAGTTGTGAAATCTTGATAGAAGTTTGAAGATTGTGATCAGCTCACCGTAATTAGATTGTGAAGCTGATTTTTATCATAGCTTACTCTGTAAAGTGACAATCTTTAGGCATTTGATGTGACCTTGTTCGATTTGATTGCCAAGTTTAGGGTTTTAGGTGGTGACATTAAGGGAAAAAAAGCATCTATGTTAGATTTTAGATTGCCAATTTTATCCATGTAAGAAGAACGAAAGCATCTTTCAAGTGAGCAGTGAAAGAGCTATGAAAGTAAGAAGTGTAACATCAATTTAGTTGACAAAATGCGTTTTCTCAAAGCACATAGTGTAGAATATGTTCTATATATCTCAAATTTTCATGAAAGATCAGTTCTTTTTGGTGTCTAGTTATGTCTCTATGCTCTCTTTTAGGACCCTAAGATTAAAAAAACGTGTTTCAGTTTGGTATTCAGTATTTCGGGTGGACCTATTGATTTGTTTGTTTCGGCACCCTTTTGCAGCCTCTTCTTCAAGCAAGAAATGGAGCTTTCTTTGATAGGACTTCAAAATGCAGGAAAGACATCACTTGTTAATGTTGTTGCAGTAAGTATTAGTACGCTTCTCTTCTATATTCTATTAACATTGAGTTCATGGTGGTTACTGGTTACGGATCTGATATCTACTCTCATCTTCTTCTTGTTTAGACTGGTGGATACAGTGAAGACATGATTCCTACAGTAAGTGTTACACTTCAATCTCTTATAAAATTTGTCTTTCAATACCTGCTTTTTCGAATAACATGGAGATATACTTCTTCTTTTTATTCAGGTAGGGTTTAACATGAGGAAAGTGACAAAAGGAAATGTTACAATCAAACTATGGGATCTTGGTGGTCAACCAAGATTCCGCAGCATGTGGGAACGTTACTGCCGTGCTGTTTCTGCAATTGTGTAAGAATCTTAGACTCAGGTTTCTGTTATCTTTAATGCCTGGCTTTAGGTTTCTATTACTATCTCCCACAATTTGGTTTCATGTTTCAATTGCTAGGTATGTAGTTGATGCTGCAGATCCTGACAACTTAAGTGTCTCGAAAAGTGAACTCCATGATTTGTTGAGCAAGACTTCTCTTAACGGTATCCCTCTTCTGGTTCTTGGGAACAAGATTGACAAACCTGGAGCTCTGTCCAAAGAAGCCTTAACCGATGAAATGTATAGCTGTTTCTTTAGCTGAAAATGCCAAAAGATAGCACAATTTAGCTAGATCTGATTATGTTTCTTGCATTGTTATTGTTGCAGGGGGCTTACGTCGCTTACAGATAGAGAAGTCTGCTGTTTCATGATATCCTGCAAGAACTCTACCAACATTGATCAAGTCATTGATTGGCTCGTAAAGCATTCAAAATCGAAGAACTAAACTTCACCAAGAACATATATTCTCTATTTTTGTTCTTAGTCTTCCTGTGTTGTTTGGTAGATGATGATGAATGTTGAAGACAATTTCTCGTGTGAAACAAGAGTTTTTCGTTTATTTTTCTTCTGTATTTGTTGCTGGTCTGGTTTGGTTTGGTCTAGGTTTGTCTTTGTATATTAGATGTGAATTGTTTCCTATTCTTAAAGGTTTGCAATTTTGGAAACACAAAAGGGTCAATTTTTCAACTTCTAAAAATCTTTATTTATATAGAAATTGAATTAATCTAATTACTCTAGTAAAATCACATTGACATAAATACAAATCTCTAAAAATTTATATTTACAATCTTCTCATTAACATAAATACAAATCTTGATCCTTTTTTAAGGGAAAATACCATAAAAAACCTTTAACTTTACAAATTTTTCTAACTAAAACCTCCAACTATTTGTGTTTCCAAAACAAACATTCAAATTGATAAAATTTTCCAACAAAAACCTCAAACTATTTTTGTTTCCAAAATAAACCTCTAACTATAAAGTTTTTCTTACTTAAACCTTCAAGTTTCTAATATTGAGCTCCATTGAGAGATTACTAACTGTCAACGATAACTCTTGTTAACTATGTTTATCCAAAATAAACCTCTAACTATAAAGTTTTTCTTACTTAAACCTTCAAGTTTCTAATATTGAGCCCCATTGAGAGATTACTAACTGTCAACGATAACTCTTGTTAACTATGTTTATCCATTTTTTTACGTATTTTTATTGTTATTTAGTTATTTACTAAGGAGAAAATGAATTTACAACTACAGAAAATCTATTCATTCATCTAGGGTTCATATTCGAAACTGACAGAGTTAACAAATATTTAACAGGCGTTTGCTGTGTTAACTGGAATTATCGTTGACAATCAATTAACCCTCAATCAAACTCAAGATTGAGTTTTTTCATCTATGATTTTTATTCAAAACTGACAAAATTAACAAATAGTTAACATGCGTTTGTGGAATTATCATTGATCGTCAATTAACCTTCATTGGGATCAAGATGGAGAAGTTGAGGGTTTAAGTAAGCAAAACTTTATATTTAGATGTTTGTTTTGGAAACAAAAATAGTTTGAGGTTTTTGTTGGAAAATTTTATCAACTTGAATGTTTGTTTTGGAAACACAAATAATTGAAGGTTTTAGTTGGAAAAAGCTGTAAAGTTGAAGGTTTTTTATGGTATTTTTTTTTTTTAATATATATCCTTTACTCTTTTTCAAAATAAAAATTCAACCTTTATTTTCATCAAGAGAAAAACCATACATTCAAGGGTTTGTAAAAAAAGGTTTGCATTCAAGGTTTTAGTCTTCAGTTCTAGCTACATTGGAATTTTGAGACTCGAATTCAATACTACTACACCGAATTTTACGTTTGTTTTGAGTCTTATTTTTTGTTTTTTTAACTTTTTACGAAGAAATTGGGATTTGGCAACCAAATTACATCACCTTAATCAACTCAGCAGTACATGAAAGCAAGAAAGCATCGGTGTAATATCAATCTAGTTGAAAATTTGCATTTTTTCTGAAGGCACATGTTGTAGTTCATAAAAAGATGGATTTTTTTTTGGTGTCTAAAATTATGTTTCTATCCTCTATTTATGACTTGAGAAAAAGTGTTTCAAATTCGGTATTTCGAGTGGACATATTCATTTAATTTTTTTGTTTTGATGGTTTTGTTTTGTGGCCTATTTCGCAACCAAGAAATGAAGATTTCTTTGTCAGGACTTGAAAATGCAGGAATGACATCACTTGTAAATGTTGTTGCAGTAAGTATGCTTTTGTATTCTCTTAAACATTCAGATGATGCTGCTTAAGGATTCTGATATCTACTTTCTTGTTTAGAATGGTGGATACAGTGAAGACATGAGTCCTACAGTTAAGTGTTACACTTACATTTCTTATCAAATTCGTCTTTCATTTAAGATATTGTTTGTAATACCATTTTTCGATATTCTTCTTCTTTTTGGAATGTCAGGTTGGGTTTGACAGTAGGGAAGTGACAAAAGGAAATGTTACAATCAAACTATTTGATCTTAGTGTCAACCAAGATTCCGTTTCTTGTGGGAACTGCTATGCTGCGATGTTTCTGCGATTGTGTAAGGATCTTTGGCTCATGTTTCTTTCTTTATCTCGTTATGTCTCCCACAAATTTTGTTTCATGTTCAATCCTTTTCCAGGTACGTAGTTGGTGCTGCAGATCTTGACAACTTAAGTGTCTCGAAAAGTGAACTGCATCGTTTGTTGAGTAAGACTTCGCTTAATGGTATCCCTCTTTTGGTTCTTGGGAACAAGATTGACAAACCTGGAGCTCTTTCTAAAGAAGCCTTAACTGATGAAATGTATAGCTTCTTCTTTATCTGAAAATGCCAAAAGATAGTACATTTTAGCTAGATCTGATTTATGTTTCTTGCATTGTAATTGTTGCTTACAGGTAGAGAAGTCTACTGTTTCATGATATCCTGCAAGAACTCTACCGACATTGATCAGGTCATTGATTGGCTTGTAAATAGAGATGTCAAACGTGCCAACCCGCTTCCATATGGTCCGCTCCATCGCAGACAATTGTTTTCTCCTGGGCAGGCCCAGTAAGACCATGGTCTGTGTAGTTATATCCAGGGCTACCTCGCTAAGTCCTGCAGATTAGCGGGCTGATCCGCATGTTTAACTTTTGTAATATAAAAATAATTAAAAATTAGAATTAACAACTTCTAAATTAAAATATTGCCCTCTTCTTGATCCTCTTAGTCTTCCTTTGTTGGATGGTTTGTTGATGATGATGATAAGTGATGGCAATTTTGTGTGTAAAACAAGAGTTGTCTTTATTTTTCTTATGTCTCTCTTCTTGTTCTAGTTTGGTCTGGTCTGGTTTGGTCAAGGCTTTTCTTTGTATATTGGATGTGGATGAGTCTCTAACACAAACATAAGTGGGTCAATTTGTCAGCTTTTCAAAATCTACAGTGTTCAGTAGAAATTTTCAAAATTTAATCCAAGGAAAGAGAAATAAGCTCTGTACATGATCAAAGGCCTTCTTTATATTTCTATCCAAACCAGTTTCAAAATGTGTCACAAAGAAACATCTGAAGTTACTAGCAAAAACAGATCAACAGAAGAAGAAAAAAGGAACATGTTTTACATAGTCATCTGAGGTAGAATAATACATTACAAGCTGCGGAATTTACACTGTTACAGACCAAAATGACTGCAGCGATTATAATATATTTGCTTTAGAGATGCAAGATTGAAACTTGGTGTTGTGTGCTTCACTATCTGCGCGGAAACATGAAGATATATCAAAACCATGCTATCAACGATACACCATCAGTGATTTCTTAATTCCTTACCAAGTCTGACTATGCATCCTGTACTTCAAAGCTTTCATCGCAGCTTTTACAAAAATTTGGGCAGCTTCAGCTTCAGCTTCTGCTTCCTCTGCCTCTCTTGCCGCTTCTTCAGCTTCTGCGATTGCAAATTCTGCTTCTGCCAAAGCTCTTGCAGCGACTGCAGCAGCTTCTTTTTCTGTCATGCCCTTTCTCATAACTTCTCCATCTACTCGGGATGTAGTAAGATTTTTGACGCCATTCTCCTCGGGGTTTGGAGTATTTTCCTTGTTTCCTTCCAAAAGGAGTAGAGGAGACCTTTGTCTTGCTTCCTCAGCCATATAATTTGGAGAAATCCTGTATTTGTGCTTGAGCTGACAAGCGAGAACAAAACACCAGAAAACCATTGTTAAGTGAGTAATGAATATGTGATCAAACTGTCTCTTTTTACCTTGATTAATGTTCCAGCATTTGTCAAATACTTTAGTCTTGAAGTCACAAGCCGTTTCATATCCGGTTGCATCTTGAAATTCTCCTGAAAATTTTACAGCTACACTTAAGTCCTTGATGATTGAAATAGATGCATGCAGCACAATGCCTAATTTATACACAGACTCAACCAAATAAACATAGAAGGAATACTTAAAGAGTACCTCTATATACCGCAAGATCGACTTCCCGTCAGGACCAAACGGTTTCTTCAAGTTGGTAATTGTCTCCATGATAATCTTATCCACACTACAACAAACACATTACAACTCAGATCTATCTTCAAGAAACTTTAGACTAAACTAAAGTAAGCCTCTATGTTCCATGATACACAAACCTTGTAAAGGGTCCTTGAAAAGGTCTTGGTGGTTCAGAAGAAGCTGCAGGAGGAGGTAGTGCATAAATCTGTTGTCCCCCATCATCACCATTAGCCAGAGACACAATGGTAATAGCTGTAGATGAAGAAGAAGGAGTTCCCTTAAGAGCAAGCTTAGCCTTCTTCCTAGATCCCCATAAAGCTGTTACACTTATATTTCTCCATTTGTCCTGTTAAAAATGTTTACACACAAACAAACAATGTTGTAAGTATTCAATACTCTTCTCTACTATTTCAAGTTGTTGTTTTTATTTACCTTGAGATCCACATTGGAGCGAGACTTCAGAATTGAGTTATACTCAGGATCTGAGAGTATAGTTCGCCATTTTCCAGTTCCATGTTTGATTACTCCAGCTTTAAGAGCTGTTTCTTCTTCTGGTGTCCACTTCTGCTTTGGGGCTCCCATTGTCAAATTTTCAAGAAAATTCTCCACAAACACACTCAACGAAAAACTTCTAATGTCTTCTTGACTTAGTTTCTCTGTAAGCAGATGAAAAACATCACAAAGATCAATACTTTAGAATCATGAAATTGATGGGTGAACAAAACAATGACTCATACAAGCAATTTTACATTACTGACTCAGAAATTCAACAGAAATTGCCAGAGATTAAGAAAAGAACATCAATAGCACGAGAAAATATTAAAGCTTTGGATCAGGGAAATTGAAACCACAGAGAAGAAAAAGCTATGCCTGATGAAGCAGAAGCGAATGAGAGAGGAAGCATTGAAGAGCGTCATGGATCAAATTTTTGAATCTAAAATTGTCAAAGAGACAATGAAGAAGAAGATGAAGAAGAAGAGAAAGTAGAGGAAGAATATCCTTAGAAATTAAAAGCAAAGCTCACAATAAACCTATTTCTCTAGCTGAGATAAATAAATTAAAAAAGAGAGAATTTTTGGGTAAATAACTCTTAACGGTTTCTATAGGGTCGGAGTTTTCAAACCTTTGTGAATTGCGCTATTTGCCTCTTTTTTTTTACGGCTAAGTCCGACGAATTCTAAGATAGATATCCTATATATTATATAAGGTGATGAGGCTAGCATGATTTCTCTAGTTTGTGATTTTTTTTTTGTAGCAGATATGACTGTTATAAAAATTGTCAATATGTAAACGAATGCGGTGGAAATCCTATTCTTTAAAACTTTAGGGTTTCAAATATAGAAATTGTTGAAGTATAAACGAAGGCGGTGAAAATTCTAATCTTTAACAACTTTAGGGTTTTAAGATGTAAACATTATCAAAAATATAAACGGATGCGCCGAAAACTCTAATTTTTAAATAGGGTTTCAAAACATTCAAATTGTCAAAATATAAACGAAGATTACGGAAACCCTAGACTTTCAAAACTTTAAAAGTTCAAGAGGATTGAAAAGTTTTTTGAATCTATATTTTTTTAAAGAACTTCTTAATGGAGGAAGAGATCTGAAGTCTAACATCTTGAAAATAGAAAAGATTTGGGTCTTGTGTGAGATTAAGCTCTTCAAGATATTTTAAAATCTTTAAGCATTTACTCAAGCAATAAAGACGATGAGACATATTTGACGCTCTTTTGATTATTCTTTTCTTCAACATATTGGAGTGTGCTACATTTTCAATTAAGATCTAGCTATTTACTTTTATTTTACTTTCACAATTATTTGGTTAGTGATTCAGTAGCATAACCTATATTGGTGTGTGGAACATTTCTGCTTCCGTACTAATGCATTTTGTTAAATGGTAGTGTGTTGACATTTTAAATAAAGTATTATTCAACGGAAAAAACTCACAAAAACTTGACTTTTATTTTTTAATTCGGTTATACACACCTACATAGATCCAAAAATCGAACCGATGCGCACCGAACCCAGACCAAATCTACATAAATATTTGAATAGATTTTAGATTTATGTACCCGAAAAACTGAAACCAAGATAAAACCGAATCAAATCGAGAATCAAATAAGAATGTGAAATACCTACAATAAAATTATATACCCTAAAATATTAGTTATATTTACACCTGAAATAATCTAAATACCCAAAATTATATTTATAAATCCGAAAATATTAGTTCTTTTTATATTGAAATAACAAAAAAAAAAGTTATAAGGTATATTTGTCAAAACTTAACCAAATGTTATTAAAAATGGAACATGTTTCTTAGTTTTTTTTTGGATATTTTGGATCATTTTTGGTAGTTCCGGATAGAAAATAAACAAACCTAATTGACTCCAAATTTTCTGGTTCTATGCTGGTTCTCCATTTAAATATTCAAAATGATCCAAACCAAAAGAAAACAAAATCAAAATTCTAAATTTTTTGAGTGGTTCCTAAATCACTATGTCCAAAATACCCAAAACTTGAAAAATACGACTTGAACCAAAAGGAAACCAAACCAAAATTCTAAAATTTCTGAATGATTCATAAATTCCTATGTTTGAAATAACCAAAACTTGAAAAAACAGACCCGAATCTGAACTGATACATGAATGCCCAAACCTACTCATGATTATGTATCGATTTCGAGGGTGCTTGACTTGATTCCTTTATCTTCTCTAGTTTACACCTTTGTCTTAAACTTAGTTAAATGAGACAACACACAATAAAATTAAATGAGTTAACTAAGCGAGTTAAAGACTTCATATTTTAGTCAACACACACTTTTACATATACAAAAGATGGGCACATACCCTGAATCAATAAAGAAGACCTGGAGTCAAATTCGAATTATTAACCTAAAAATAATATTAAAGAACAGGAACAAACAGAAAACGTGAAACCATATACACACACACATAACCAGAAGAAGAGGTCTAAAAATGTTGACCAAACACATCTTTTTAATAAAATATTTTGATACAAAATACAGCCGCATCCTCAAGACGGTCAACGGCAAATATCATTTCATCATCCTCCGATCAAAAGCAAGCTTCCAAGACAAAACAACAGCAGAGCATAGCCAAACTGTAATACAAAATACACATATATCTATGAGTAATATTAACAAACAAACATATATATAATCCATTGCAACCATTCAGAACCATATTATATAGTAATGCATAAAGAACGATAGAGATAGATTTGGTCAACGTACCATCCTTCAACAAAGCCGCCTGATTCCTTTTCTTTCTTCTTCTTAGGCGGAACCTGGCCATATTGTGGCGGTGGAGGTCCCTGATAAGGATACTGTGGTGGAGGACCTTGTGGATATTGCGGTGGAGGATATCCTTGTGCGGGATATCCCTGACCGTACCCTTGCGCTGACGGAGGATAACCCGCAGGAGGATATCCTTGCGGTGGATATCCTTCCTGAGGAGGATATCCTGTAAAACAAAAACATCAAAATATAAGAAACAATAAACAAAATACCAAAAGAAAAAACTAAAAATATATGGACTTACCTTGAGGAGGAGGAGCACTAACGGGATATCGTTGGTCTTTATAAGACATCTTCTTCTTCTTCTCTGCTATGCTCTTATTTGAGAGTTTGTTCTTTCTTTATAACGAACTCTCTGCTTCCTCTTCGCTGTGAAGTGCAATAATGATGATGATGATGAATTATAAAGGAGGTCTAGGAGACAAAAGACATGTTCTCTTCTCTTTAAGGATTAATCTTAGATTTTAATTATGAGTTAACTATGATTATTAAAAGAATATATAGGTGAAAGAAGACCAACTAAGTTTGTGGAATCATTCAAATTATAATGCTATAGAAATTTCCAAATCATTAACTAAAATATGACTTTTCTTCTTCTTTTTTTCCCCTCTTTTATTATAGCAACAACCATCATCTTCCATTATTCAAACAATTACGAATCTACTATATTTTGAGCTTTCACATCATTGATGACTTACACACATTGAAAAGTATAATCTTTCATTGGTCAAGATAGATTATGCCAAATGCCACTTGTTTTTTTTTTTGTGTGTAACCAGGCAACTTGTAAAAGTGACATTTTGCGGATTTTAAAATCTCTCAACTTTTACGCTTAGTTCATTTAATAACTAATAAGAAACATCTAAGTAATGCTTGTTGCTTTGTAGACAAGCAACCCTAAGAAAAAACAACAATTCTGCCTTAAAAGTGACAAGGTCTCTCTTGACGACAAAAAAAAAAAAAAAAAAAAAATTACAAGGTCTCTCTACACTCTTTACTGGTTTCAAAAGTTTCCCTGGCTCTTGCTTTTCAGAACCATAGGAACCATCTCCGGCGCTTAACCGTATCAGTCAATTTACTGGACGATTCCTTTACCGGAATTACGCTGATTCTTTTAGCATTTTTCACTGCCCATTCGCCAAAACCGGGTGAAGAAACTAAATCCTTCATTGCCTTTTCCGTGCTCTCATTTGTAAATTGTTCCAATTCTTCCTTCGTTAACTTTCTTCTCCCTTCTGGTGTTTTGTGGAATGAAGAAGGAAATATATCTGAATCAGATAGCGGTATTGTTTTCGACATCTTGTTGTTTCCTGCAAAGACCATTTACAAAATATAAACCAGTTCTTGTTACGAAATAAAGGGCTAAGTGTATCAATGAAATTAGACCCCTGTAGACACCGAAAAAGAAAAAAACCAAAACCTCTAGGAAGAGGAGAAGCAAACGAAGTAGCATGGCTTAAGCTACGGCCACAATTTTCAGTTTCATCATCTTGCTTATAGATTCTTTGCCCTATCAGCTTTCTACTGATACTCTTTAGAATTGATGAGATTAGAATTCCAGATATCAACGCTCCCCCAGCAAGCAAGGGATCTACAGAGCTCTGTTAATTAACTCAAGTTCATGACTTCATGTTTGGTTATTAGTTAAAGAAAGAATTAGAAGTTGTAAAAAATGGAAGCACCTGAAGGATCAGAACCACAGCAAAAGCTCGGATGGACCAAGAGACAAAGATTGATGTTCTAATATCAATAGAACCATCTTTAGTCACAACAAATTTCTTGACAGTCCAAAAACCTGACCATGCTCCAAACATAAATACAAGCCCAACCAAAAGAATCGCTAGCTGCAAATTATACATAAGCCGTTTTAGATTCATCAAACCAGAATATGTATGTGACATAAGATTCTATACCTAAAAAATGTCAAAACTTACATACAGGGATATACAAATCTTCACTGATTCCTATTTGCATTAGCAGATCTTGAATTAAACCGCGTATGTATTGAAGAAAGTAACCTCCCACGCCAATCTGAGAAGATAAAAGACTGCTTTTTTTAGTAAATGGTTTTATTAAAACAAAAGAGGTCAAATAGAAGACAATTCTCACCATAGATGAGTATAGAAATAACTCAAGCCGACTCTTCCCTCTAGTTGGGAGACGCTTTATCCCCTGTTCACAATCATTTATCAAATTAACCAGAGATAAACCATGAAATATAAGCAAGAATTTTGAATATTTTTGAAAACTTCTTTATACCTTATTAATGATGAGAGTTACAAGAATGATAATACCAATGGACATGACACCACTGTAGTAAAACGCTACTGATTTACTAAGTCTAGAAGCCAAACTCAGAAACACTATCCCCATGATTAAAAACACAACACGGTACATGAAAAACTCTGCAAAGCATAGATGTTAAGTTTTAGAATCTGCAAAACACAAGCATATAACAAAAACAAGATAAAACTCTACCTTGTCTAGCAGAAAACTCCAAGGTAATGACTTTAGATGAGCCACTATATGTTCTTATATCGAGAATCTTGTAGTCAAAAGGCGACATTATCCCAACCCATGATAAACCTTTGGACACTTTCTTCCACTGACCATGAGGACACATTCCAATTGCACGCGACGAATTCCTATAATCAAACAAGAAGGAAACTTCGGATTTTAGCCAAATTCAGACTTGAGAGTTGACATTGAAAGAGATAAATGCAGATACTAGATGTTACCTGTGGAAACAAACGTCTATACTTGTTCTTACATTACTTGAAAGGGTCAGCTTCAGTGAATGTGCATATTTATCAATGTGCTTAAGTCTTTGTAATCCATGGATATGTAATCTCTCACATATCGATGTTAAACCTTGCTTCAAACCAGGAGAATCTATCACCTCTGTTCTTGGAGTCACTTGGAGTGAAACAGTTTCACCCACAACTACAAAATAACAACAAAATTGATCTTTTTTGAGTACAAATCTATCGAAATTTTCTTAATTATGTTAAAAACGTATGAAATTTGGCGAATCTAAACTACAAAAATTTGTTTCCCAGAGAGAATAGAAGAAAACCCTAAAAATCTCTACACATTTCAAACCAAAACTTACCAAAGACAAGTTCATCGGAGGAGACAACAGAAGAAAACAAAGAGGTTGAGGAAGAGAATCAGGACAAAGATATTGGAACTTCGGACAAAGACTGATGAGTCACTCATCGATTTTTCTGGGGATTTTTTTTTTGTTTGGATGAACAAATCGTATCAAACTATCAAGGCGCGGATTTATATGAAATTAAAAAGTCACAAAAAAATAATTTTTTTTTTCAATGAATGTAAAAGATACAAATTCAACTAAAGAAAAACCAATAAACCGATTTACAAATTATAGAATGAAGTAAATTCTCAAGCTTCCATGGCTTCTTCGTACGCATCTTCTCTTCCAGTAGCTTCCTCTGCGTTTACAGGAACACTGAACATGTATTGGCTCTGATACTCAACCAAGTACTGCATCGATCTTTTGGTGTCTAGAAACAATCTATAAACTCTCTCAATGTCTTCAATCTCCACGACCTTCCCTTTACGTTTCAGGCAAGCTAAAGCAGCTGCATTGATTAGATGAATCGCGTACCTAAGCGAGGTATCGCATCAGATTAAAGTCAGAAGCTGTTTCGCCTCTTCTTCTTGGCATCTGATCTCTAAGATCTTTTTTATCTCATCATCTGTGTAAGGCTGTGTTGTGATGATGAGAAGATGGTCTAGGAAGTTGATTGGGATCCCGTGTGCTGATTTCTGGTTTGCTCCTCGGATTGTTGTCACTCCTCGGTTTGTAGCCACGATAAGGATTGGAGACATGTCGTTTTCAAGGGCTCGGTTTAGGAAAGAGAAGCATTCTATATCGAGCATATGGACTTCATCGATGAAGAGAACACCAGGTACTATTTTGGCTTTCCCTTCTCTCTCCATTCGGCTACTTTAGTATCAACATACTCTCGGACTTCTGAACGGATTTCGCCTGTATCACCTGTGAAAAGAGCTAGAAACCCTTGAATTCTACAAAACAGAAAGAAAATAAGAATCCAGTAAAGAACTTTGATGAAATAAAGGAGTGATCTTTTCAATCTAACAGTAACACACAACCTTAAAAATCAACAATTGAACATATCTTTCATCCAAATTCTTATATGTACTAGATGAAAACGTATCAAATTGAATTTCCAATCATCTCTATCAACCAAAATCCTTAATTTCTAAACCTAAAGTCGAAAAAGAACCCATCTTTTCAAACTTAACCTTGACAATAAACACTAACCATCAACCAAATTTCGAATCATCACCCGCGAGCCTAAAAACCAACAATTGAACATATCTGTCATCCAAGTTCTTATCTACATTCAAATGAAAAAGCGTCAACTTGAATTCACAATCATCTCCATCAATCAAAATTCTTAATTTCCAAACCTAAATTCGAAAAAGAACCAATCTTTTCAAGCTTAACCTTGACACTAAAACCTCAACCATCAACCAAATTACAAATCATCAACCTAACACCTAAACCTTGACATTCACAGTTGAAAACATTAACAAATACAGAAGAATCTAAAACTAACCTGCTGTTAATAACATCGATTTCATGAAGCGAGACAAAATGCACATCCTCTTTCATCTTCTGAATCTCACCTTCAGGGCACTGAACAAACTTAGTCTGTGATCCCATAGCATCAAAATCCCTAGACCTAGAAAACGATCTTCCAAGCTTAGTAAGCTTCCCAGAAACTCTATCTATAGCGATAACATCACCACTCTGTACTTTCTCCTTATTCAATGCCTCAATCAATTTAGGTCCCAAATCATAAGTAGTTTCCATATCAGGCGTCTTCATCGTCACCTTCCCTATCTTTCTCGCAACACCAGAAGAAGAAGCAGCTCTATCAATTTGAATCTCCACAAATTCTCCTTCAACCACTTCAGCTTTCTTTGATTCTAACACTGATAGCTTTACGAAAAGCTTGAGTTAAAGCTTCAGTCTTTGACATCTCTAAAGAGAAAATCTCACTTCCTGCGATCATAGTGAATGGTGTTTCTAATCCAAGTGATTTAGCTATACCCATTGCAATTGCGGTTTTACCCGTTCCGGGTTGACCCGCAATTAGTATAGCTCGACCCGCGATTTTGCCTTCTCTGATCATCTGAAGGATTATTCCGGCGGCTTTGCGTGCTTTAACTTGACCAACCATTCCTCTGATACAGCTCGTGGCTCGAGTGTTGAGTCGAGACCTAGGCCTCGTATGTGAGAGTGTGCTCCGATTCGTTCAATTCTGGTTAACTCTCGACTCTCTGATAACTTCAATTCCACCATTCTCGGTTGTTTTCTAGTCGCCGGCGACTTGAGATTTTAGGGCTTCTTCGTAAGGGTTTAGAGAATGACGAAAGCTGTGTTAGAAGATTTTGGAAATCATAAGATTTGGTTTTTTGTGTTTTCTTGGTATTTATACTTATTTGGAACCGGAGTAAATTAACATTTCTTTATACGTTTTTAATATTTATAGGCTTAGATAAAATACAATTTTGATATTACAGAAACTTTCTAAATTTTTTGGAAAAAAAAAATCTGATTTTCTTAATAATTTTCTAAATTTATTATTTGGATGGAGAAAATTGTTGCTATTAACCCAGAAAGCTTATACATCACATTGAAATTAAACAAAAAAAGAAAAGAAAATTAAGATTTTCGCAATTAGCATTTAAATTTTCGAAATTAAACAATGCAACCTAATAAAAAAAATTAAAATTTCTTGGTCAAAAGATGATATTTTCTGTTTTGTTTTTTAGTGCAAAGGATGATCTTTATTTGTGAAAAGTATCGCATTAATTACCATCATAAAGAAAAGAGTCTTCTTCTTGAAACTCATCATCACAAGAAATCTCTTCATCGATTCTTGACAACACAACAACGCATCTATACTTCTTCCGGTGATCCAACGACGCCGATTGTCTCATCACTGTCGCCGTTGTAAGTTGTCCGCCACGTATCAAACAGCCTTGATCACGTGCTGTCAAGGTAAAGCTCCGGGGAAGGGCAGTGCTAGGTGGTTCGCAGATTTGGAAGTTTCGAGCAAGCTGACCAAAACCAGGGGATCCACCGCCGGTAAGGATTCCGGTGCCGGAGCATGACGTAATGCTACGTATGTATGCGTCACGTGCCATTTTCAATAAACGGAAAGGAGCCTTCACTAACCATACGAAGCTGTTCTCTTTCTCTATGCCTCTCCGTTTCATTATTAGATTCTCAAGAAAACGGGAATATTTATTAATAAGACTTTATATTAAAAGGTTTATATGGAATCGAAAGAGATATAAGATGAAGAAATGCTCAAAGATTTCAAGAAACTAAGACAGGATCAAAGAGAAGACAAAGTCCATGATGTATAAAATTATGAATATATTCTTGTATCTAGTTGGATGATTAAATTCATTTCTTGTAATTAGATGTTTAAATTTAATACGGTGTCGTTGGAGAATCAATCTGTACTTTATTTAGTGAAATATCGACACCAATTTCAATCAGGAAATTTATGAGAGGTTGGTTGGTACTTAAATCATCGACAATAATGTATTCATATAGTTTGTTTGTTTTTAAGACTTTATATTATAAGGTTTCTGCGGGATCAAAAGAGATGTTCGAAGAAATGCTCAACGATTTCAAGAAACTTAGACCGAATCAAAGAAAAGATAAAGTCCATGATGTACTTTGTTATAAACGAACTTCCAACAACAATATTATGGATGTTTTCTAATCTAGTTGGATGATATGATACATTTATTGCTATGAGATTTTTAAAATTATTAAGGTGTCGTTGGAAAATCAATCTACTTCATTTCATAAAATGTTGGACACCAATTTCAGTCTGGAAATTTAAGAGTCTAATGTCTTGGTTTGACCTACTTTCTTCCAATTTCATGTCATCGATCAGAGCTTGGCCCATATATTAATTTCGACCCAATATAGACCCAATTGACTAGCATAGTTTTTTTTTGTAATCAATACATAACTCGAATCCACTATTGAATACTACAAGTAGATGAATCCCATTGTTTGGGATTAATTTGGTTCGATTTTTTTTATTTTATTTAGTTTGGAGATCACAGTTCAAATGTTTTCGAGATTTGGCCATTAATCTATCTTCTCTAGCCATTGCGACAGCTTAGAAAATGATTCGTAGATCAACTATCCAAATGTTTTGTACCAACTCTAAACCAAAATATATTAAAATAAAATAATATCGCAAAAATATATTCATTAATACATATTCGAAAATATAAGTTAAAATTGGAGGTAATATTAATGCACTATTTAAGATCCTAGATTGTAGGTTGCTAAAAGCTTGGGCGTTACAAACAAAGCTTTTGGTATCATTGAATCCATACGTGTATAATTTACAAATATAGGTGCATCATGCATGTGTATGTAGTATGTACATACTATATACTATATAGACATAGATTTAGGGGTTAGAGAGTCACGTGACAGTCCAAACTCCAAAGCTAAAATTGCTAAAGAATCAAAGATGATTAATAATAGATTACGCGTAGCAATGCAGTATATAGCTCTTTTTATTGCTTCGTGTTTCTACTTTTGCACTTTTTTAAATATTGTTTCACATTTGTTTAACGTTGTAATAAATTTGCTAAAATGCTAAAGATTTGAGTATCAATGCAGTATGTGTATTCATGTTTGTTGATGCGTAATACCTCTATGACCTTTTGGACTTAATTTTTTTTATCATTCTATATATCAGCAAAATATTTGATGACGATATTGGAAAGCTCAGCTCCATCAACGAGCAACTCACAGTTGAAAATCTTGTATATGTACGTGAATACATGGGCGATGACAAATATGGTAAACCTCTGCGCAACAAATCAAATTCGTTTAGTGTTTGTCTTGGGCCAAATCACCAAGAACGATTTTGCAGGCCGCCGTCAACGCATACATATCATACAAAAATGGCCACCGATTTGGATTTAGCATAAAATGATGTCGCGACGATTTTATGTGTGTTTTCATATCTATTAACTTTTGCTTTCCAATACCCTTATATTTAACTTGATATTCATCAAATATTGTTTACCTTTAAACTCCTAAGATCATATCCTACCTTCAAAATTTTCATCCATTATTTTCCCTTACATCATTTAAAAAGTTGAATAGAATTTTTGTTTCAAATAGTAGGTAATGATTTATATATTTAAATCTTTTATGAAGTAGTCGTCACATCTAGAGCATACTCCTCATCCAGATGAATACATAATCAACAAAAATGAGAATCAAAAGATTCATCACTTGAACATCCCTTGCATTCCTCATAAAACTCCATATTCCTTTGAATTCAGCCTCTTCTACTTTTAGATATTTTCACCTCTCTTTTTTTTTTTGAGATTTTGTATCGCATAATCTTTGCACTCCAAGTGAACAAAGAACTAGCGCTTTTAAAAATTGAAGTCATATTTCTGATCGAACTTTTCATTTCAAATCTTGTGTGAAGTGGGTTTACTTCGTGTTTCTTTCTCTTTTGACGATCCTTTAAATAAAATAGCACAAAACATATGTGGTAAATCCCAATACATTTATAACTTGATTACAAAACACGTCAGTCATATCACATTTAAACACTTGCCGGTCCCCTTTAGTATATCTTAGATTGACTATAAAATAAAAACACAAAAAAAAATTTTGATCGTTATCAACTCATTTGAATCTGAATTTTCATTTCAAAAACTGGGTCCAGTAATTTAATAAATTCATATTATTTTTTGTGAAAATAATATTTTTGGACAGCAAACTTTGCAGTTATGGGTCAGTACTCAACTGCAACAAAAACAACACATGGTTCTCAGATCTCTCCCCTATATCTCTCTCCTCCCCACTCCCATCAATTTCAAGTTATTATTAAATTATCTTGATTTGGTAGAATTGTTAAAATGAAAGTTTGAAAACAATTAATAAATTAATCACGGTTGGGTTGGGAAGGGGCAGATTTAGACACGTGTTCGTTTTCGATTGGTGTGAAAGGAACAGTCAAAGGCAAAAGATTAGACTGAGAATTGGATTGAGAACCCGGAGACGATCGAGGCTTACAGTCAAAGCAAAGACACTGTCACGGTCAAATGTCTAGCTGGCACTTTTGTTTGTGGTCCCCACTCACTCTCTGCTTTTTTTTTTTTTTTTTTTTAAGTTTCCGTTTTTAAATATATTTACTTACTTTGTTACTAAAACTTTTTTATCCATCTCTTACACTTGTTGTTCTACTATATAATAACAAAATAATTTTGCAGTATTCAATATTCAGAAAGACTAGCAAGATAATAATAGTTTAGTATTAAAAATCTTCTAATTATTTTAGCCCTTTATGAACTATAGGGATATATTTTTAGTATATAAAAAAAGATTAAAGAAGGGTACTTATTGGTTTAACAAAAATCGAGAGTTCGTTGGTGTTAATAACAATGATAAAAAAGTGAAATAAAAAAAAAAAGATTAATGATGAAACTAAACCTAGAAATTATCGTCGCACGTGCCCGACCTGTACGGGTTACTCTTCCCCGTGGGTGTTTGGAGTTTTGTGAAAACTCATCAGCTTTTTTGACTACGTGCGGGATTTTTTTTACTCTTATATTTACCATTTTACCCTTCTTTTTGTTCATCCTTCACAACATTTTTTAAAAACTGGGAAAAGTATAAATCCTTAGTTAGCGTGGATATTAAGAACGAAAAAAGAGGATTTAGAGAATTTCACTGTTGTCTTTTGACTAATCAAGGATATTCTGGTTTTAAACCCAATACATTTATTACAAGATCAAAAAATATTCAGTCACATAACTAAAAGCGTTAACACAGATTATTCCAAACTTTATTGAACAATTGCGTCTCCGGTACAATTTAAACATTATTTGAGAGAATAATTTTTTTTTACATTTAAACGTCTTTATTATTGGGTGTGGTATAAGAATTTTCTTGGGTGCCTTTACTATTACATTTTATTTTATATTGGCTTTTGTTAACTCTAAGCTAGGGACAAAATTGGGAAACAAAACCTTTTTTCAATGGTAATAAAAAAATGAAACCGGGAGGTTGGAGCATGTGGTGAAGCTTGCACGTGTGATGCGCTAGTCGAGAATACTAAATGACCGCCTATAGCCAATGTTCACCGGTCACCTTATCTTTAATTTTTTCAATTTTCCACCCGAATCTTTCTAGAAATCTTTAATTCCTCCCCTTTCTTTCCTTTTTTATTTTATTTAACCCTTTTTTCTTTTTAATTTTTTTTTTCTCTCAAGGAAAACAAAAACAAAACAATCACTCACTACACTACCCCAGAAGAAGGTAAGAGAGAAAAAAACAAACAAGAGGGTACGGGTTCCTTCGTTATTCTCACGAATTCGTAAACTTTTCGTCATCTGGGTTTCTCAAATTCTCTTCTTTTTTTTTAAATCTTCTTAGATTTTCTGAGTGCAAAGTGCAAACCTTTGTACTAAGTTTCTTTCATTTCTTCTCATTCTTCATGATTTCTCCTTTTTTTCAATTTCTCGAAATTTGGGTTATAAAATTAACATTTTTGGGAGCAGTTGGGTTTCAATCATGTGTTTATGATGTATTATTATCAACAAGAGTTGAATGAATCTTCTTTTTGACCGTTGAAAAGAGAAAAACAAAAATTAAAGCAAAAGAAAAGAGGAAGAAGAAGAAGAAGAAGAAGAAGATTGTGTAACGCTTCTTTCTGAGATAAAGACATGCGTTTCTTTTCTTCACTCTTTTTTTAGCTCTTTTGTTTACTATCAAAATCATTATTTTTCTCCAATGTTGTGAGCTACAGAAGAAAAGTCTGTAAAAAAATTGGGTTTTTTTTTTTTTGAGATTTTTGTTCTTTAGATTTTATCGAAATGCCGATGTTTCAGCCGTTGAAGAGAGGTGGGTTAATTGGATTTGAAGGTGGTGGTGATGGGCAAGTCTTAGATCTGGATACAGCTGTGAAAGATGGAGTTCTCGGTGGCGTTAATGGTGGTGGTGTTGTTGATGAGAAATTGGATCTGAAGAAGATGATAAAGGAGCTAGATTTACAAGATATACCTTCAGTTTTCATTTGTCCTATCTCTTTAGAGCCGATGCAAGATCCTGTGACCTTGTGTACTGGTCAAACGTACGAAAGGTCAAACATTCACAAATGGTTTAACCTAGGTCACTTGACCTGTCCAACGACAATGCAAGAGCTTTGGGATGATACGGTAACTCCTAATAAAACTCTTTACCATTTGATCTATACTTGGTTCTCTCAGAAGTATGTGTTGATGAAGAAACGGTCTGAGGATGTTCAAGGAAGAGCTATTGAGATTTTGGGGACTTTGAAGAAAGCTAAAGGTCAAGCTAGGGTTCATGCGTTGAGTGAGCTTAAGCAGATTGTTGTGGCTCATCTTATGGCTAGGAAGACTGTTGTTGAAGAAGGAGGTGTCTCTGTGATCTCTTCTCTTTTAGGTCCTTTCACTTCTCATGCTGTTGGATCTGAGGTTGTTGCTATTCTTGTGAGTCTTGATCTTGATTCGGATTCTAAATCCGGGTTGATGCAGCCGGCTAAGGTTTCTTTGATTGCTGATATGTTGAATGATGGATCGAATGAAACTAAAATCAACTGTGCAAGATTGATTAGAGGATTGGTGGAAGAGAAAGGGTTTACAGCAGAGCTGGTTTCGAGTCATAGTTTGCTTGTTGGGTTAATGAGATTGGTTAAGGATAAGAGACATAGAAATGGAGTTTCTCCTGCACTTGGGTTGCTTAAACCAATCTCAGTTCATAAACAAGTTCGAAACTTGATGGTCAGCGTTGGAGCAGTGCCTCAATTAGTCGATATTTTACCGTCTTTAGACCCGGAATGTTTGGAGTTAGCTCTGTTTGTTCTTGAGGCTTTGTGTTCAGATGTGGAAGGAAGAGTTGCTGTGAAAAACTCTGCAAACACTATACCGTATACGGTTAGGGTATTGATGAGGGTGTCTGAGAATTGCACTAACTACGCGCTGTCGATTCTTTGGTCTGTCTGCAAATTAGCCCCAGAGGAATGTTCGCCTCTTGCTGTTGAGGTCGGTCTGGCTGCAAAACTCTTACTCGTGATCCAGAGCGGGTGTGATGCTGCACTGAAGCAGCGGTCAGCGGAGCTACTCAAGCTCTGTAGTCTACACTATTCGGACACCATGTTTATTTCAAAATGCAAACTCACAAGGACAATCCAATAACAAAAGTTTAAATCTTTGGCACTGATCGATCACAATTCAGCGGATATCCATGAAACGGTAAATGTGAGTTGGGAATCTGCCTCTGCCCTGATGTATATAAAGATGAAGAGTTTGAAGATCCAGCTATCAGTAACAACTCAAATGAGAAAGCAACCGGCAGATGGAAACACAGCGAAGAAGAAGCCGAGCAAGAGAGGATTGGTATGTAATGTTTTCATGTCGGTTTTGCAATAAACAATGGGAATTAGCAAAAACTGTGTAAAGTTACCGCCTTTTGGTTCAATCAATTTCAGAAGAAAGAAAAAAAGAAGAACTTGAAGAAAGGAAATATATTGTTAACCTCTCTACTTGGATTATTGTGAGAGGTTGTTTTGCTTTTTGACCACTCACAACAGAAAAAAAAAAAAGAAGTAAAATCTTTTGACCTGAACTTGTAGCCATCTTTAAGCCTTTTGAATCTTTCTTTTTTTCATTCAATGTTTTTTCTATTAGCTTTTGTTAGATTAGGAAATTAGACAATTGCCTTTTACCTTGTGGTTTCATCATCATTATTCGTTCATCTTTGTCCCCAGCTTCCTTATTGGTCTTAAATGAGAATGAAATTCCAAAAATGTGATTCTTGAAAAATCAAACACAGTTGTTTCAGTGACATCTCAAGTACAATAGGATGTGAATCTGATTCTTGTCTAATAAAATCAAGCACAAGTTTGTGGTGGAGTCCAAAAGTCTCCTTACATTAGTCTTAGCTATACACTGTTGTAATGAACAATTGAAAAGAAAGTGAGATTTGACAAGTGAATCATTCAACTATTTTTACTGTTCTTTGCGCAAAAAAACACAGGCTTATATCACTTGTCTGTTTTTGGAAACGAGACTGAACATTATCTCTGTTTTGAGTGGGTTTGTGTATATCACAGTGTGATGTGAGAGCTTTTGTCTCCACATAAAACAGAGTAACAGTAACCAAACGTATAGATGGGCTGGAATTTGAACTTTATGGGCTTTAGCTACGAAGCCCATTTAATTAATTAAACGACAACGTTTCTTAAGGTTGAATTTTAGCGTCAATGGTGTCTCTTGTTTAATTAAGGTCGCGCGATTAGGAGTTACTTGAGAGACTTGAGAGATAGAGATCCAAACATGGCATGGTTAGCTAGATCCATTGCGAATTCTCTGAAGATCGATGAGGAAGAAGATGATGAAAAGGAAAAGATTATGTCCAATTCAATTGAAGATTCAGGTTCCGATCAACCGTCTTCGTCATCGGTGTTGCAATCACAGTCTCCACGAGGCGTGAAGGAAGACATATCTGAACTAACCAAGACCTTTAGAAGTCAGATATGGGGTGTTGCTTCTTTCCTCGCGCCACCGCCTGAGAAAAATCAGACGGAAGATCATGTGGAGGAGACTCGGAGGTCATCGGATCTCGGAGAAGGTGATGAGGATCTAATTGCTGGGATCAGGAACGATTTCGTGGAGATCGGAGGTAGATTCAGGACGGGGATATCGAAACTCTCTGGGAACTTACCTGTATCGGAGTTTTCAAAGATCGCTTCGAATTTTTTGAAATTGGGATCAGAAGAAGCAGATTCGAAAATTGATGCAATTGGTGTGACAGAGGAAGTAATTGGATTTGCTAAGGATCTTGCGTTGCATCCAGAGACATGGCTTGATTTCCCTTTTCCTGAAGAGGATGATAACTTTGATGGTACGTTTTCGAATTGGCAGCACATTGTAATTAGATGTTCTCATCTATTGGAATCTATGGAATTGACTTAGATATTTCGTGTTTAAGAGTTTGCTTTGATCACTTTAGGTTTAGTTGGAATTGTCCATAGATCTTTGATTGTGATTTACTTTTGTGAAGACTAAAGTGTTTTGTATTCATGGTTGGTTTGTGCTGGAATTTGAATGTGTTGTCGTTAAGGGTTTTTCCAACTTTCATCTTCAGATTTTGAAATGACTGATGCTCAATATGAGCACGCGCTGGCCGTGGAAAGGCTTGCGTCGGGTTTGGCTGCATTGAGGATTGAACTTTGTCCAGCATACATGAGCGAGTATTGCTTTTGGAGGATTTACTTTGTGCTTGTGCATCCTAAATTCAGTAAACATGATGCTTTGCTTCTCTCAACTCCTCAGGTTAGCTTTATTCTCAACTACGCTGCTGATCATTCTCTCGCCTTTTTCAACTGTTTACAAGTTTTCTAGCTTATCCGGTGTTTTGGTTTATGTTTCAATGGATGATTCTCTCTGCTTATAACGAATTTTTAACAGTAGCATTGTATTAAGTTTGCTAGTTTTAATGGTGGGTATGCAAACTCCAATGGGGGAGACGAACGAAACTTATCTGATGTGAATCACTGTGTTTTGCGTTTTCATATAGGTACTTGAATCACGAGCACTGTTATCTCACGAGCTGCTGCATAAGAGAAACAAAGCTACAACAGTGGAGCCAGAGAGTAGTGATTCAGGTACTGCTAGTACAAATGTGGAACCTCTTTCTCTACCTACTAAGTCCTTACCTGAAACAGAACCCGTCAAAACCATCTCTGTCGAGTCAATAAATTCGATTGAGACATCTGAGTTTGAGACAGATAAGCATACAATTGAGAGCAAGGAGGTTCAAGTTGTAGACAAGCCTGTCATCGAAGAAAGACCAGCACCAGCGAGCCAAGACAAGCCGGTGCAGAGCCCAGTGACTGATTCTTCACCTAGAGTTATTGATGTGCAAGCCGATGATGATGTTGATGATTGGTTGAAGGATGAAGATAATGCAGGAACTGTTAGCACCACCACCAACAATCATCTTGTTCAGGATGAGGATGAAGATGTATCGTTCAGTGATCTCGAAGAAGATGATGATGACGTGCCTGTGAGTTTCAAGAAATGAATCATGAATCCTTCAGACCAATGACCTCACAGTTACTCAAAAAGGCTGCCTCTGGAAGAAGATTGTTCCGCCACTGGTCAGGTAAGCGAAAAGAAGAGAGAATGAAACAATGGGCTTTGAATGTTGATGATGAACATTGATATTATATTGTTGACGCTATACGTTTATTAAATTATGTTTGTGAATAGTCTTTGTAACACTACCTTTTCAGAAATTCCCTGGCTTGTATTGTAACAAAAATATCCAGTTTTTTTATCAACCTCAAAAACTCTTTGAAGGTCCGGACGATAAATAGAAAATCAAACAAGAAAAAAAAAACTATTAAAAAAAATAAAAACTTAAATAAATCCTCCGAATATTTTGGAACTTTGATATGATCGAAAGGTGACAGACGTTTGATATCATGACATTGGAGGAGCCCCAAGATCAGAACAACATGCCACGTGTTGCCACGTGGAATAATCCTCTATTGGCGGTGAAATAAAACTCTGACTTCAAAGAGACGCGACGGCTCGCCTCTTCCAAAGCGTTAGCACCTCACCGGCCACGTGTCCGGCGGCGATTTCATGTGAATTAATCTATTTTCTTCTTCGAAGGACATTGGTAAGAAAAGCGCACCGCCATTTTCCATTTGGCTTCATCAACTTGTTGAATAGTAAATGGAACGGAACCGAGAAAAGTAATTTTTTTTTCCACAATGAAATAAGAAAAACTATTTCTCCATTTTATCATTTTAAGAAAATCAAAGGTCCCAAACGAAATAACCTTCTTTTTTCAGCTGTTTGTTTTTTTCAACTCATACATATTTCATAAATGTATTTATTTTTTAAAAATGGTGGAAGAAAACATTATTTTCGTGTTCTTGATTTCACTGGTTTTGGCCATTCATTTGGAGTTTCCATTGCATGCACAAGAATGTTAAAATCTTTAACAAAAAAAAAATGAATGTTAAAATCACATTCAAAAATGACTTCCTTCACATCAAAACTATTAAAACATGCCATTGTACACCGTGGCGTATGCACATATCAATTGGGAGGGACAATTGCTTCCTTCTTAATGCCTCGAATAAAATTAATCTTTAGATTTACCTATGATTATTATACATGATTTACCTATAATTGTTGTACATGTTAATGCCTCTGCGGCTCGGCCTCAAAACTAGACTATATATGCAAGAGCGGCCTAATAAAAAATAACATCTAAAACAAAAATAATATTTTGAACCATTCATAAACATAAATAAAAACAATTATTGAAAAAATGTTGAAATCGAACCCAGCAACTAGAGATACACAATAAGTGTCATAAGTTAACCACTGCACCACACAACAATTTTAACAAAATGATGTTACTTTTATTGACAATATAATTCTGCTATTGGACTTTAGCTCAAAACCGAGGTATCATTTGGCATTCTCTCTTACATATCTAAAAATTCTATCATATCCCATGCACCTCATAGTTTCTATGCTTTCTATGCCAGCAGGAAGCATCAATGTACACTTAAACATAAAATTGCGGAATTTCGGCTTTTACATCCAATTGTGGTATTACTGATAAAAAGTAAACGTATGCAAATAACTGAATATAGAAAGAAAATATCAATGATGTTTATGATATTAAATTTTACACGCATCAACCACAACCACCATGCACTTTATTGATAAGTGTTTTTAATGAGTTAGTATTATAAATTTGTATGGATTGAGATTCGAAGAGAAGGTGTTAAATTTAAAGACTCCATAACTGACTTATCACTCAACAAAAAAACCCATCCTTCAAATTGGTTTATTTGTCTATTTAGTATTTACACGCATTTATATACATATACACCTTTGTCTCCATCATATCTACTTGATTCCAGATTCTCTTTCTCTTTTTGTTACAATTCTGTTATTGGCTTTGACGTCATACTTTGAATTCTTATCCAATTCCACAATTTATAACAAAATTTTATTTTCTTTTATTTTCTTTTTCTTTTCATTACTTGAAGATTTTTGATTTTTTCCACTTTAGTTTTGCTCTGTTTTTTAAAAAGGTGGTTCCTTTCTCAACTATTTTCCCGGGAAAGTGAAAGAAGAAAACGGAATTATCAGCTAAAAAGGGTTTATCAATTATCATGTCTGAGATTCCGGGTACTAAGTCATCTCTCAAATAGTTTTCTCATTTCTCTTTGATTTCTGTAGTTATATGGATTTAGGGTTGAGCAAAAAGGGTTTAAATTTTGCTCTAAGGAACAAGAAATGGATTTTACTAGCAGTGAGTGGTTATGGTGCTTTTAGGGTTTATCATTCTCCTTCAATTTCCCAGAAAAGGAAACAAATCTCTAAGCTCTTCACTCTTCTCTTCAATCTCATCGAAGCTGCCTCTGATTCCGCCGAAGCTGTTAGTATAATCACTAAGGATCTCACTGAATTTCTCAGTTCCGATTCCGATCAAATCCCGAACAGCTTCAAGCAGATTTCCAAAATCGCCAAATCAGATGAGCTCAATTCGACTTTAATCAGATTCACACAAGCTATGACCATCGGATTAATCAAAGGATTAGATTCCGGTAACGATCAATCCGGGTCGGGTTTTACGGATCGGGTTATGGATAAGCTGTTTACGAAATCCGGATCGGGTTTCGCTTCTGCGATCGTTGGTAGTTTCGCTAGAAACTTAGTCGTCGCGTTTTATTCCTCCTCCTCCTCCGGTGAATCTCCGATCTTCTTTAATTCGAAATTACTCGACGCGATTTGCTCCGACGACGGTAGAAAACTAATCGGCGATTGCGTTCAGCGTTTTGTGAGTACTGCGGTTTCGGTTTATCTCGCTAAGACGAGTGACGTCAACGTATTCGACGATTTGTTTTTCGGTTTAACTAACCCGAAACATGAAGAGAAGGTTAAGCAAACGCTAGTAACGATTTGTAATAACGCGGTTGAAACGTTTGTTAGAACGTCGTCAAAACCGGTTCAATTGAACCGATCATTATCATCATTATGTCAAGATTCATCAACGCTGACCGTTGGATCATTAAAACCGACGATGACGTGGATTGATCGGGTATCGTCGTCTTTGTCTGTACCGAGTAACCGGAAATACGTGGTGGATTTAACCGGGAGAGTAACGTTTGAGACGGTTAGATCGTTATTAGAAGTGTTGATTGAGAGAGCAAATGGTAAAGTAGAAAGTTATGTGGAGAAAGTAAGAGAAAGAGGAAACGAAACGAGGAGATTTGTGAGAGTTAAATCATCTCTTCTTCATAGTTTATGTTTGTCTTTGTGTTTACAGATTGTTGAAGCTCCATGGATTCTGACTCCAAGAAACTGATATTTTCAGGCTAAAAGACAAGTAACACTTTTGTGTTTTGTTTGGTAAAATTCTTGGATTCATCAATCAAATTTGATGTAAATTTTCTTTTTTTTTTAATGATTTGAGAGATGATTGTTTTGACTTTTTTTTTTTTTTTTTTTTTGGATAGAAAGAAATGAGTATGGGTTTGTTGTTGGATTTGGATATTTGGATAATGATAAGAGTGGGACATTTATTTGTTACAGTTTTTGTGGATAATTGTATGGATATAGTTGCTGAGTGACGTGGATGAGACAAGGACCCTTATGTACATGTTTGAGTCAAATAAGTAACAAAGAGGTCAACGAAGTTGATAACTCTCTCTATCCTGATTTGATTTGATCATACTTTATAATCTCTCAATTTTGCAACATCTAGTGTGCAACTACACTGAGATAATCGGAATGATTATTATTTCTATATATGACACTGTTTGGTTGCAAAAATCGCAACGTCGAAAATAATGTTAATGTCCCAAACAAGAATCATTCCAGTACTCATTATGAGTCCAATGTTGATAGTCTTAATGCTTTTTTTTTTCCAGTACTTATCATGAGGCCAATTATGTCATTCAAATTTGTTCCATAGCAAAACATAATTATATCATCAATTCTAAGATTTTTAAAGCAGCCATTTGTTTCAAATGGAACAATCTGAGGCTAATTTCCAGATAACATGTGGGTTTTATACTATTTTCTATATCTAAAAAATCATGGGTTTTTGGCCCATAGTTTCCATAGATCCAAAACCAGCTTTTGATAATAATTATGGTGGATCCACAAACATTTTTGTTTTCTTTTGTTAAAGGGTGGATCCACAAACATAAGTTATCATGCTCGGTAGCATTTTAACACCACCCTTCTTATGGTAAAGCATATTTAGCAAATCAAAATGTAACAGATCAATTTTTTTTTTGTGTAGACTCTAGCGTTCATAAATATGACCTCTCAATTATAAGAAAAATAACCATATTCTTTCTTTTTTTTTTTTTTTTTTTGTCAAAAAGCATACAGATATGCAAAAACTCATAGAAAAATTCCTTAAAACTCTTCCAGACAAACTATAACATGATGAAGAACTCTCAAATTTTAGAACCAATGAGTAAGAACACCTCTAATTCGACTATCAATTTTCCAGTTACTCAAATCGTTTAATCAAAAATTTTAAATTAGAATTAAACATTTTAAACTAATATTCTATCGTCCCGGTCAGAGGCCTCTGTCTCATAGAGAGGTGTTAGATAAGTAGGGCCTTCACAAGAAAAGTCAACTACTTTTTCCAGTCAACGCGTCTATGTTCAAGACAAAATACAGCTGGTTGTTACAACCAAACTCGAAACAAAATCAAATCTTTTGTTGTGATTCAATATAAACCTTACAAAATAAAATACTGAAACCTATTTGAAAATTCATAATTATACAAACGAGTGTGAATAATAATAACTCTCAAAGTAACAACAACAAACAATAAAACAGCAATAGCAAAACTCAAAAAAAAAAAAAAAAAAAAAACGGATAACCGTAAACAGAAAGTACAGTGATAGGTTTGATAATGTAATTAGTTAATTAATTGGCCTAATAATATATAAAAGTTTAATGCTTGTGTTTCTGAGTGTAAATGTAATCGGTGTGAGCAACAAGGGTTCGTCTTATCAAACATTCTTCTTCTCCAATTCCTTTGCAGCTTTCTTCTTCAACCTTGTCTTCTTCAATTTCCTATACATAATAATAACAAAATATGCACGTCAGTATTTACTCGAAATAAATCAGAAGTAATATTATTTATAAAAAAAATCGGAAGAATGATATTTAAAGGACCATGCATGCAATTTTTTTGGATTTTTTATACTTAAATTAAACTAAAGCTTAATTAGACTAATCTAAGTATATGCAGCTTATATGAAAATCTAATCCAGAATATGTTTTGCAAACCCTTATTATAAAAAAAAAAAAAACAAAGAAGTTAACGAACCTTGACGGAGTTTTCGCTGGAAGAAGCTGTGGTTATCGTCGGAGTCTTCCTAGCTGCGTAGGTCAGCGTTGAGCAAAGAAGAAGAGACATGATGAAAATAGTTGTGAACTTAGCCATATTGATTTGCAAAGAAGAGAAAGAAGAGAGATAGAGAATTATTAGATGTGAGGATGAAGAAAAGATGAAGTTAATTAGGTGAATTTATAGTGAACATGAGTTGACAAAACAGCGAGATGCCGCCAAATGTGAACCATATAAACTCGTAAAGGGTAAAGTTAACTACCTTTAATTATGGCGTCATAAAATGATTCATATATATCGCTCTTATTAACTGAAATTAGTTTTATGTTAGTGTAGTAATTAAATAAGAAGATGCTAGATTATTTTGTGGCCTACTAAATTATTTGATGTTCTTGTTGTGTGTGAATGATTGCTCGAAAAAGCAAAATATCATGTGACCAGGCAAAAAAGGTGACCTTCGGATGATCAAAGACAATACACATTTTTATTTAAGTTGAAAAATGTTTGAACTTATACAACGAGTTGGTTATTAAAAACATAGTAATATGTTAAGTATGATTAAATGCGAGTAAAGTTTCATTCATTCCTTTTGTGCCCCATGTTTTGCATACAATATGAGTAGGTTTATAGCCGACATAAAACGTATAATATATACTATGGAAATTGATCATAGAGTCAAATCATATATCTAAATAATATAATGAATGTGTTATAAAAATAAACCAATTCTTCGAAGGTTGAAGAAAGTTGGTGGTCGACGAAAGGAAAAGATTCACCTAACGATCGAATCTCACGTGCATTTGAATGGCAATTAGACTTGTGAATGGATGTAATAGTTGACAGTAGTTTTGTGTGTATTATAGAATGTCGTAGAAGCTAGAGCCTCATTTCACGTCATTGTTTGCTAATCATTTTTCCTTGTTGAATTGCTGCTTTTGTTCATTTCGATTACCTTCAAGTAGATGGAACTGATATATAAAAACAATAAAAAGATGAATGTATATTGGCTATTTATTCGTAAAATCAATGAATGGTAAAATAGTAAATAAGTTAGCTAATCATCGCTTAGTGAACAACATAAAATTTGCATGCACATTGGTTTTTAACGATTTTATCATCATGTTATTACTTTTTTCAAAATAAAATTATTTAACAAATTTATGGTAAATAATTTTATAATAAGTAAAAAACATGTAGTCTAATAAATTAAATTTATTACGCCGTGGAGATCGAACCTATGGCAACATGGTTAAAATTTAAAACCATATGCTTTACTATTGAACTAATACCATCTCTCACCTTATTCCATTTTCCACACCAAACTTTATTGTGGAGTAAAATCTATTCCAACTCCGTTTCATTTCCAACTGCAAAATGAAGTAATTCTACCCATTTATAGAGATTCTATTTTTTATTTCTGTTATGGAAAACTTTTTTGAAGTAAAAAATGGAATAATATATTAGAGTAAAACCTAATTCCATTATAGAGTTGTTCTATTTTTTATTGTATTCTAAAAAGAAAAGTTATTTACAAAAATGGAATTGTTCTTTTACGTTAAGAATTATGATATTGTTTCGTATAATTTACCACTGTTAAATAAATATAAAATAATAATAATATGATACATTTTTAATATAAAAATAAACAAACCAAGATTATAAGAAATATTTTCATAGATTTCTAGTCGAAGTAGAAATGAAAACCATTTTTGCAAAACGAATGGCAAGATATATGTGACAATAAAGCTTTTCATCTAAAAGGCAAAATGGGTTAAATCATGTTTTGGACGGTTTTACCTTATAATCTAATTTTTGTATGATACATAATATATCAATTTTATTTATAGATATCTGATTTATCATTTAAGAGTCTTAGACGGTTTAGCTTGATAACATCAAATGGTGATGTTATGATGCCAATGCCATCACCATTTGAATTCTTTTGAGATGGAGTAATTGCCTTTACCTGGGCATGAGGTGATTTAACACCGAACATTCTAACGGTTAAGATAAAATAAAATGAATCGAAATAAAAAGAAAATATTGGACAAACAAAAAAATTGCGCATGGCATATTAAGAAAAATTCTGGTCAAAAGAATAGGGAAAAGAGGTTACAAAGTCTACAGTGTCTTTTCAAACATATAGTGAATATTAATTCTGTTCACATTTATAAATACATCATACGTATCATAAGCTTCTTACTTGACGATTTCGATTTGATTCTTATGATCACAAATTAATCTCATAAAAGTCATATATATACGAGACAAACAATTAAATGATCGAGTCGGTAAATCTAAAAACTATTTAATTTGAATTTCTGTCTACAAGATCCGATTTAGTCTATAATATTTTATGTTTATATTAATCGTAATTTGATTACATTTATAAAGTTATGATAAAAAGGTCCTTTTAAGTATTGGTCTGGAAAATTATAAATAGTTAAATACATTCGTATATTGTTGAGGTTAGTTTTAACGGTTATAAAACCATTTTTTCTTGAATTTTGTTTCCCGATATGACGGATAAACTAAAAGAATACAGTATAATGTATTGTTAATGAGCGTTATCAAAAGATAAATATATACACTAGTTGATGAAGTTTTGTTTTTGTTTTTGTTAAAAGGCTTCTAGTTGATGAAGTTGATCTTCTGAAACCGAAAGTTTAAAGAAGAAAGGCATTTCAATTGCTGATTGATACAGTAAGCCAACATTCTTCGGTCAATATCCAAACTCCAAAACATTCGTAACTATCTTTCTTTATATCAACAACGAACAAACGTATATTCTTCTTTGGACATGAATAATTTTCTTTTTTTCCTTGCCATGTTTTCAAATGCGTAAGAATTTTAATTTTTCTTACCAAATTTTCAATAGCTCTTTTCGTACGCAATTTTCATTATTTTGCACACACTTACAAAATAAGCATATCGTTTCTAAGAAGATCGAATACCACCTTTATTTTTTTCCCTATAACTCAAAACAATCAAAATTCGCAATTTTCCATATTTTTACACATTTATCATATCTCATATTTTTAAGTATTTAACATTTCTAAGAAGATCGAATACCACCTTTTATTTTTCTTCCTATAACTCACTGCTGTCACCAGTTTAAAGTGCTAAAAGCTCCGGTCTATCTCTTTTTATTTTATTTAAAAACAGTATTTAATAGTAGTCTAGTAATTATAAAATTCAATTGTTCTAGATATGGTACGTTGAATTTAGTAAGAATAGAATATAAATTATCTTATCTCCGTTTTAGTTTCTAGATTGAGTTCGATGACTATTTAAGATCGCGCCAAATAGATCTAATTGATCTGATATTCAATGGTCAATATATATATACGTGAGAACAATGAAAACCACATGAAAAAAAGTAAAGAAAGTTAATGCTTGTCCCAAACCGAAAATTGATTGATATATTGATTTTATAGATAATTGTCGCAATGAGAAATTTATGACCAAATCCAAATTCATTTGGACTTTCTTGAGTTTTTTTTTTGTTTTTATTTGGTCAGAACATTTCTTATTATTATTACTAAAACAGTTAAACTCCATTAGAAGTAGTAGCATAAAAAAAACAATAAGACAAGTACTGCTGGAAAATCTGCGTAACACATTGGCTGAACCAGGATCATCCCCATTCATCCAATTTTAATATGGAACAAGTGTTGTTTATGTGGGACTCGTGGAGAAGCAGTACAATCATTGTGAAATTTCCGGCTCGCATGTGAACACGCGAATCATAGAATGATAAAAGTAGTAAGACGTTCACATTGGTCAACATATATTAACTATTATGAGATCATAATGACTACATAAGTTTCTTAAAAACAAAACAAAAGTTGTATTGAAACGGTAATAAAAGAACCGTAGAAGATTAGACAACGATGTTATGTTAAGAAAAATGAAAAATTACCAACATTTTGAGATAGTTTTTTTTTTTTTTTTTTTTTTGGTGATAATGGTTGAAACATTATGAGATAGTTTAGTGGTTGATAGTTTCGACTTGCAAAAATCTCGACAGATCAACAGAAAAAAAGTAAAGTATTAATTCAAACAACTCTATATAGTATAGAAATGTATGTATATATAAAAATTTATCAGATGAGGAGAAGAAATTATATTTCTGTCGATAATTTGTGAGATTTCTCATAATTGATTTCACCCCGTCCAAAGTGGTTTGTCTTCTAACCATTCACACTTGGTACGACTAAATCACTCTGGCCAAAGTGGTTGTGCCTTATATCTCACTCGAATAAGTGGATAAGTCAAGAGTAAATCATTAACCAATTGAAAAAACGAGAACCAACTATGAACATAAAGATTGTTGAAATACAAAAAGATATACTAGATTTAGTGCAGACTGCAGACTCATACATTTATTGGGCCCTGTGCAAGTGTGCACTGTGTTTCTAATGTACCCAATTCTATATTTTATATACGTTGTTTCTTAACTACATTAATATGGGCCATGTGTTTTAGCCCATCCAGCACTTGCTATATTATTTAAGACCCATCCATTAAAGTATGGATTATGTCAACACCATGTCCAATACCCGAAGTGCTTCCATACATAGTGTCTGCTTTCCCCTTTTTACTCAACTTCTGTAATGTCATTTTCGGTTTTCCTTAATGATATTCTTCAATATTGGAATCAAAATGTTAACTTGTAACAAAATTTGTTTCTTTACGAAGTTAGAGAAATCCAGTAAACAAAAATTCACTACTCACTATTTGTTTGTTTTACCAATCAATAATATATAATATATGAATTTAAATATAGATAGTGACACAATGACGACATTAACAAAAGTTTATAAGCTATAAATCTCGGTATATTTGTTTTATGTTGAAATGTATTATTTTAGTGTAATATATTAAAAAAAAAACTACCGGCTACAACTATAGTTTTTCCTCACTAATTCGTGAAAAAAACACATAACTAATACCTTAAAAAAATTTCAGAAAAAAACTTATTGGTGTTTTTTTTAGTTATGACATTGTTCCGTTCTTTAAAAGAAAGTTGTTATAACTATTGGTTACCAATAACTTTAAATTATTTTTAAATCTTTTAAGTAAAAAAAGTAAAAGTGGTCGTGCACATGAACATGATCTCTAACAAACTTGAAACATTTTAAAGTTTTAGAGTTTGATAATTAAGCTATGCTTTTTGTTTTGTTTTATTGTATTCGTCATGAACAGCTTCTTTAAAACAGCGAAAACTACTTGAGTCATTTCCAATCTAATTCTATTTTTCACTCTAAATTCTATTATAGAGTAAAAAAATGTTTAGTCTTACTCTATATTCCATTCTAAAATAAAAGAATAGATAGGATTACTCTATAATTGAAGTAACTGTATTTTTTACTCTATTGTAGAGTTAAATTTTTTTATTTATATTTTAATCCTTTACATTTTGAATATTTTTATTTTATCTCTTAATGTCATTCACTTAATTAAATAAAAAAAAATAAATTAAATTAAACAACATAAAATAAAATTAAGATTAAATCAAGTACCAAAATTATCTCAATATATAATTTTATAAGATTAGAAAAATAAAACATGCACCAAAACTAAAAATAAGCAACATAATTTATAAGAACAAGCATGTAGAAGCTATATGGAATATAATTAAACTAATATAATATAATTTTTAAAAATGAAAAATTATTTGAGATGATAAATAGGTTTGGTTTTAGTTTAAAGGTTCAAAGATGGTTGCATCATATTTGATTTCAAATTTTTAAAAAGGATTTATTGGATTAAATTTGTAAAATGAATTATTTTATGAAATCTACTATGTTTTATTATTTTTATATGATGTAATGTAATTTTCTTAATATAATGAATGTTTAATTTAAGTAATATGACAATTTATGGAAATTTGTGAAAATAAAATATGTGGGGTCAAATTGTAAAGTTTAGAAATAAAAGATATTAGTAATAAAATAAAAATAAAATTTATTTAAGAATATTAATTTTTATAGAGTAATGTATTGAAGAGAAACCTTAAATAAAAAATAGAATAATACATTGGAGATAGTCTTAGGTTGTCGTCAACCCTGCCCTATCTGACCCTCGGCAATTGGTCGAAAGACAGCTCCCTCGACTTGTACAACCCAGTCAAGAAAGAGATGATTACAATATCAGATAAAACACTCCCCGACGAGCTCACGACGTTGGGATTGGTGGGAATATCACATGGTTGGGGGCTTTTCGTGGACAAAGAAGACAGCTCTATTGTACGTATCTCAAACTTTTTTCTCCCTTCATCATCCAAATCATCCCCTAAGATCACGCCTCTGCTTCTCGTCTCATCTGCCCAATCAAAAACTGGAGCCCATGAAAAACGTGTCAATGTCATTTTGTCCTGACCAAGAGGAGGGGAATGTGTAGTTGCTGTCAAGTTTATGGGAGATCAGTTGAGTCTTTGTGTCCCCGGAAGGGACTCGAAGTGGACGAACATTGTAATCCCTTCCAACTTCTTCAACAACTCGACTAGTCTCATACATTTCAAGAGAGATTAAAGTTTCTGTATGCTCACTCCAGGAAGCCGCTTCCTGGCTTCCTGGTTTATCAATTCCAAAAGCTGGAACTATCTAAAGTTTCACGAGTTATGGTTTCAAAACATTCTCAAGCTTTCACAGTCGGAGTGGGAGCTATTGGAGTCGTGTGCCAAGACTGAACACTTCGTGGAGGCTCTCTCCGGCGATATTTCCTCATCAAACGGTACAAGTTTTTTGTTTATTTTTATAATCTGCAAGTTCCATATACTTTCTTAAAGATAGAAATAATAACAATGCTTACAGGTATGCGGAGAGCAACGATAGTATAGTTATATTAGAATAACTATTCCTCATTGCTATTATAAATAGCAACGATAGTATAGTTATAATTCAAATTAGTTTCCTCAGTCACTAAGATTTTATTTTCTGTTTTTGGTTTAACATACGTTTTACCGAATCCAAATTCGGTAGACGATACAAACAACATTATTTAAACAAACCATTAAAATATAGATTTGGTTCAGTAGAAAATTGAATTTAATCTACGTATGCGTAACTATCTTGTCAAATCAAAATTATAGGTTTGAACGTCATCGTTATATTGTAATAGAAAAAGAATATCTCCGACCATGTATGTCCTAGAATAAACTCTTTCCGTTCTAATATATATAATTTTTTTGCATAAAAACTTGTAAAACATCAAATAAAATGGAACAACAAAAAGAGACTAAAACACTTTATAAAATTGAACGCAGGAAGTAGTATATATACATACTTGTCTAAAGAATGTTTGAAAACAAAAATGTAATGAAACCATTAAACCGTACTAAATTGAATTTAAAATCCAAGGTAACACTTTTTGGGATATAAAATTCAGGGTAACTTTACTACATTAGATAGATCCAAGTCCCTTTTCTTTTGACCCTTTAGTAACAATTTTATAGTTTTCCAATAATTACAATTCATCATTTTATGTTAATTTTTAATTACAAAGGTATGCCGACCAAAACAAAAAATTACGACGGTATGCATGCATATAAGCATATATGTACATATCTTATTTTATATGCTAGATGAAGCTTTTTCATCTTTTTGGTCCATAACTTTATCTTCTGTCTCCGAACGTAGATTTCACTAACTATATTTGCAGTTACATATTACCAGAAAAGAAAGGAATCTAAACAGAAAATAATTAAAAATAATATTTCATTTTCCATCTTCAACTTTTATAACGAGGTTTATACAACTTGCACATGTTGCAAAAACAAAAAACATGGAAAACCCCCAAAAGTATAACTCTTATATATATATATATTATACTACAAGAATAAATCGGATCGGATTATTAGTTTATTACGAGAGTAAAACATTTTTTTTACCGGTCAACTTTTAGCACACAAACATTTAATTAAAACTCTGCATCCAACAAAGAATATGCTGAATACATTACTCCCCTCTTTCTATTAATTGAAACTTTAAGGGGGTGTTGTTCAATATTAGATTTTAATACAACCTATATGATATCTAAACAAAGCTGTTTTTCAACCATAGTTCTAACTTCTAAGCATTAAAAATCGATGTTATTGGATATGATGTTTTTAAATTTCAGTATTTGTACACGTCAGAGGTCAGAGTAATTATTCTACACCATTATATGTTAGGTGTTTGTTTCAAGTTATGTTCTATCTTATGTCCAAAGTTTGAGAAATGACAGATATCGATATTCATATCCAGTTTTCCATCTACAGATACCACAACTTTCAAACTTTTGTTGCTCTTTCAATGTTTTCAGCTGAAAATAGAGAAGAATTTTCTTTTAAAATTAAAAAATCAAGGATTATCATTGGCATTTTTTTTTGAGTATTATCTTCTATTCAAACAAATAATAAGTTTTGTTATGAAAGTTTGAGTTCTTGTGTTTTTATATAGTTTTCAGATTTTGTTTACCAATATTTTTTTTGAATTAAATATTAAATTCATTCAACCCTAAAAATATTTTTACAACAAAACGGTACTGTATTTTGAAACTTTCAGATTTTAATCAGCAAATAAATAAGAAAAACTTGACAAATTTGATGATTTTATCTTGTAGCAAATTATGTTTCCATTCATTTTTCATATTGTTGATTTCCCACTTCACATATCAAAGACCACATGTTTCAAACCTGCTTGTCAATGGTTTGAGCAATTTGCAAAAGGGATTGTGGCTCTTTTGCAATTGAGCAATTTGCAAAAGAAGAGATTTTGCGAATGCATACAATGTATCCACAATTTCAGTTGTTCTTTTTATGATTGTTCTATTATTGATTTTGCGAATGCATACTTTTAATTATTTGAGTAAATACTTATTTTTCTGGTAAAACGGGATTATAACTATTTTTTGTTGTTTTCAAAAGTTGTAGTAAAGTAATTTGGAAAGTGTTTTGTACATTAATCAGGAAAATAGGTCTGGCTCTCGAAATTAATTTGAGTTGCATCTAATCCTACGCTGACACGTGTCCAACCAATTTTCTCTCCTGATACGCTTCATTTTCTCTTTTATTGGTCTTTCTCTTTTCTTTTTATCACGAAAAGAAAAAAAAAGTTATTCGGAAAAAGTACCATCAATATTTATATTTTACTAGTCTGACAAAAATATCCCCTTGTGGGACCCATAGTCTCGTCCTTAAATATGGGCCTCCAACTATGAATTCTTCCCTTTTCCCCCTTCTAATCTCACTTCTCTACAGTTTGAGCTAAATTTTTAAGTCGTCTTTTTTTTTTTTTTTTGTTAAGCACTAAGCCATGATGTCTACTATTTCTCCGGTTTTCTCATCTGAACCGGGTCTAGTAACCCATGTCCCAGCTTTCGAAACCGGTTTCGGTCTATGGGACATTTCACACCTCTTCTCAGTCTTCAACTCATCAACGGATCTAATACCGGACTCAGCCAATAACTATGTAAGGCTCGGCTCTCTAAACCGAGCTGGTTCAAACGTTGATCCGGCCGAGAATACCGATGAGCGGAAAAAGAAACGGAAACTATCGAACCGGGAATCGGCTAAGCGGTCAAGAGAGAAGAAACAAAAGCATTTGGAAGAGATGAGTATCCAGCTAAACCAGCTCAAGACTCAGAACCGAGATTTAGCGAACCAGCTCCGGTACGTTTTATACCATTGTCAACAAACGAAGATGGAGAATGATCGTCTACGTCTGGAACACCGTATCCTCCAAGATAAGTTGTTGAACATCAGACAAGTCTTGATGTTTCGTCAGATTGAACGAAACTCAAACTGTGCCACGTGGCCATGCAATAACAGTACTTTTGTTACGGTCCAACAGGATCCGTCGATTATAACAAGTCATGTTATAGTTTGAGATTTCTAAAATTGTTTCGATTGCAAAACGGGAGTACCTTTGTAAAAATTAATCAAAACGGGAGTACCTTTTGCTTTCTTATATCATCATTTTAATTTTATTAAAGAAGTAATTAAACTGTCGTATTTTAACTTTTTAACAAAGAAATGGGTTACTGGCAGAATGTGTCGAGAACCTTTTTCAACTTGTTATCTTTTCATGCTTTTCTTTTTACTTTGTTGAATATATATACCTTTTTATCATTATATTTTCAAGAAATAGCACAAACGATTTAGATGATTAAGATTTTAAACATTTGTAAGACATATAAAGTTCTAAAATCATACTACATTGCATTTTTTCATGCTCTTCTTTTTACTTTGTTGAATATATATACCTTTTTTATCATTATATTTTCAAGAAATAGCACAAACGATTTAGATGATTAAGATTTTAAACATTTGTAAGTCATATAAAGTTCTAAAATCATACTACATTGCATTTTCAAGGCCTTGTCAAATTAGATAATCGGATGATTTCTAGAGATTAGTCGAAGATTAGGAGAATCGATTTTATAAGCATAACTAGCCATATTCCAAGCATAATTTCTAAAACGTCACACAAAAAAGTGAGAAACATTAATTTGATTTATATAAGATTCATATCCTACAACTTTCGAATGAAAATTTTAAAATATTCCCTTTGTTATAATAATTAACGATAATTATCCACAGAGTTATACCGACACAAAGTTATACCACCATTATGAAGTTACACCACCATTATGAAGTTACACCGCCATTATGGAAGTCGATTATATTACTTTATGTTTTTACCTCTCTTATAAATATGTCTATTATCTCTTTGTATTATAAGGGTATGATCGAATATAAAAAATTATTTCCATCTTTCTATTCTCACGTCTCATATTCACACACATATAAACATTTATACACGATACATATATTTCACTCATCTTATAATATTAATAGTTTTATAACACATTATCAGCACGACTTGTTTTAATACCACAAAAAAAATATCAAACTTTAAAATGAAGGATATAGACATATGTCTGGCAGACAATGCTACAACACACATAATAATTAAAGATAAAAAATATTTCTTCTCCTTTAAAATAAAAGATTGTACCGAAAGCGTGAATACTATATCTGGAAATGCAAAAATTATTATAGGCTCTGGAAAAGTTAGTTTTTCAATGCCAAGGAGAACAAAATTTGAAATAAATGATTCATTATATTCCCCTAAATCTTATAGAAATTTGTCAAGTTTCAGAAATATCTGCAGAAATGGATATCACATAGAAACTATGAATAAAAATGGCATTGAATATCTTTGCATTACATCGATTAATTCAGAGCAAAAACGAATATTAGAAGAGCTACCAGCTCTATCCTCCAGAATATATTCCACAAAAATAAATACGACTGAATCATATATTACAGTAAACCCGAAGTTTACAAGTACATTCAAGGTCTGGCATGAATGTTTAGGACATCTTGATTCAGTCATGATGCAAAAAATTGTGGAAAATTCAAATGGTCATCCGTTAAAAAACCAGAAGATTTTTTAATCGAAAGAATTTTCATGTAATGCTTGTTCTCAAGCAAAGATAATAACTCGGCCATCACCAGCTAAAATCAGGAATGAATCTCTAGTATTCTTAGAAAGAATACATGGTTATATATGTGGGCTGATTCACCCACAATGCATGCCATTTCGATATTTTATGGTATTGATTGACGCATCCAGTAGATGGTCACATATATATCTATTGAATACACGAAATAAGGCTTTTGCAAGATTTATTGCCCAGATAATCAGGTTGAAAGCACAATTCCCTGATTATATAATAAAAAAGTAAGACTTGATAACGTTGGTGAATTCACTTCTCAAGCCTTCAATAACTATTGTATGTCATTAGGAATTGATGTTAAACATCCGGTTCCGCATGTTCAAATACAAAATGGCTTGGCTGAGTCTTTGATTAAACGGTTATAAATTATTACTAGACCGCTAATATTGAGAACAAAACTCCCAATTTTAGTATGGGGTCATGCAATCTTACATGCTGTTGCACTAATTCAAATACGGCCAAGCGCATATCATAAGTATTCTCCAATACAATTAGCATCTGGTCAGGAGCCAGATATATCTCATCTCTGAGTTTTTGGGTGTGTGGTTTATGTCCCTATAGCTCCGCCACAAAAAACAAAAATGGGACCAAAGAAGAGATTGAGAATATATATTGGGTATACATCAGCAAGTATAATTCGGTATCTTGAACCATAAATTGGTGATATGTTTACGGTATATTTTGCCGATTGCCATTTTTATGAAGATGAATTTCCAGCGTTAGGAGGAGGAATTAAGGAAGTTCCAAAAGATATTACATATTGCACATCGTCGTTGTTGTACCTTGATCTCCCTACAAAACAACGTGAACTGGAAGTTCATAAAGTTATACATTTATAGAATATGGCAATTCAGCTACTAGATGCGTTCACCGATACAAAAAGTGACAAAATCATATATACCTACTGCGAATATTTCATCAAGAATTAATGTTCCTGAAAAACACATTGATGGAAAAATAGCAAATGAACCTAAAGTTTAGTTGAAAAGGGGGAGACCGATGCAATCAAAAGATAAAAATCACCGAAAGAAAAAGAAATTAGGAGAAATAAATGAAAAAAGTCCAGAAGAACCAAATACAAATAAAAATCTTGAAAACGAAAATGATATAGAAAAACATGAGATTTCCATTAACTATGCCCAAAATGAAAAACTGTGGGTTAGAAATGATATAGAAGATGATGATTAAATTTTCTCATTTTTTGTATCCAAAGAAATTGATTATGAAACTGATGATTCAGATCCAAAGTCCATATTAGAATGCCAGAAAAGATCTAATTGGGAGAAATGAAAAATCGTCATAAAAATTGAGTTGAACTCCCTCAATAAAAAAAACTATTTTTGGACCTATTGTCACAACACCTAAACATGTAAAACCCGTTGGGTACAAACGGGTTTTTGTTCGGAAAAAAAATGAGAAAAAATGAGGTAACAATATACAAAGTCCGGCTTGTTGCCCAAGGATTTTCTCAAAGACCAGAAATTGATGATGAAGAAACATATTCCCGGTTATGGGTGCAATTACCTTCAGATTTTTAATGAGCTTAACGGCATCCAAAAATCTAAAAATGAATCTAATGGATGTTGTGACAGCATATCTATATGGATCACTTGATAATGATTTATACATAAAAATCCCATAAGGATTAAAAATGTCTAAAGCATTAAGCTCAAAAGCTAAAGAAATATGTGCGGTCAAATTACAGCGATCACTTTACGGATTAAAAAAATCTAGATGCATGTGGTATAATCGCTTAAGTGAATATTTATTGAGTAAAGGACATACTAACATTGCGATATGCCCTTGTGTTTTTATTAAGAAATCTTTATATGGATTTGTGATTATCGTTGTATATGTTAATGACCTGAATATAATTGGAACTCAAAAGGAGATCGATGATGCAAGAACTCATATGATAGAAGAGTTCAAAATGAAAGATCTTGGATAGACAAAATTTTATCTTGGGCTCTAGATAGAGCATCTTCGAGATGTAATTTTTATACATCAATTAAATTAAACGAAAAGGATCTTAAACGCTTTTATATGGATAAAACAACTTTTTTGAGTACTCCAATGGTTAATAGGTCACTTATTGTTGATAAAAATCCATTTCGACCTTGTGAGGATAACGAAGAAGTATTGGATCCTGAAGTACCTTATATGAGCGTTATTACTGGACTTATGTATCTTGCAAATTATACATGACCTTATATAACATTTGCTACAAATCTACTTGCAAGATATAATTCGTCTCCCACACGCAGACATTGTAATGGAATAAAACATAATTTTCGCTACCTTCAGGGAACAATTGACTTGAGATTGTTTTACCCTAGAAACTTCAATTTTGTTTCAACTGGTTTTGCAGATGCAGCCTATTTGTCAGATACACATAAAGTCGAATCGCACACCGGATATGTTTTTACAGTTGGAGGTACTGCAATCTCTTGGCGTTCCCAAAAACAGACTTTGGTCGCTACTTCGTCAAATCATGCAGAGACCATTGCACTTCATGAGATTTATAGAGAATGTGTTTGGCTCAGATCTATGACTAATCATATAAACAGTCAAGTGAAATAGTCACTAATAAAGAGCCAACAAAATTGTTCGAAGATAATACTGCATGTGTCGTCCAACTCAAAGAAGGTTATATCAAGAGTGAAAGAACGAAACATATTTTCCCAAGATTTTTCTCCTATATACGAGAACTCGAAAAAAATCAAGAAATGGATATCCAATATATCTGTTCAACTGACAATGCAACTGATTTGTTCACAAAGGCGTTTTTCACTACAACATTCAAAAAATATGTTCATAACATCGGGATGCATCATCTTAAAAATTTATGAAGAGAAAAAATTATATCTATTATTTTAAGAAAAGATAACGTCACTGTACTCTCTTTTTTTATCATGATTTTTATCCTACTGAATTTTTCTATGATAAAATTTTTAACGAGATAATACGTAATATATTATTAATGATAGATAATTAAAAAAGAGTGTTATAATAATTAAAGATAATTATCCATAAAGTTTTACTGCCACAAAGTTACACCGCCATTATGGAAATCGGTTGTATTACTTTATATTTTTACCTCTTCTATAAATATGTTTATTATCTCTTTGTATTATAAGGGTATGATCGAATAAAAAGAATTATTTCCATCTTTCTATACTCACCTCCCATATTCACACACATACAAATATTTATACACAATATATATAATATATATAAATATATATATATATATATATATAATTTATTCACCTTATAATATTAATATTTTTATAACACCTTTGACTAAATGACGTGTGCGTCGACAAAATAGATGGTCTTGGGATCGTAATATATAACTTCGTGGTCTAAAACATAGAAAACGAGAACTCTGTCCTAATTAAATAGTATGTTGTATAAGGACGTCAAATTCTAATGCTCGTAGAGGTCATCTTCTCGGCAGTCTTAATCACCCCAAACTCATTATCTTTAATAAAGTATATGAATTCCTGTTTTGGTCTTTCTTAATGGGTTTAATGCTTTTAAATATGAACTTTGTAATTCTAAATGTCTAATAGGCTAATAGCAATATTTCTATTTTAAAAAAAATAGATTTTGAATATGATTTTATGTATTTCGGTCTGAGTTAAGCCACTAAAAGAAAACCAATAGGCCTAATAATTGTAAGATGACATGAAGCAAAATTTCACTGTGTTAAGCTTTATTTATATGGTACGAAATTAGCTATATATGCGAAGAGAAAAAGTTAGGTTGAGGATAATGATGGTTTTGCTGACCAAATAGGTCCATTAACCATGTACTAACTACATTTAATAAAATCCTAATATAGTATCTGAATTATTTAGTTTTAATACACGTACAAGGGCGGAAGTTTTAGGCTCTCTCTAACCTTTCACGAGATATGGAGACATGATAAAGTGAAAACATTATAGTCTATGTTTTGTGTTAATGTATGAGAGGGAGGGATGCCGATTCCAAAAATAAATAAAGATGCAGCTGTTACAGGTATTAAAATGGGTCATGGGTCAAAGGTATGATCCAATCCAATCCAATTTATACCGAGTTAAAATTTTTGGCCCTAATAGATTGATAAGTTAAATGTGTTGATGGTTAAATGGGTTGATCAATCAAATGAGTTGATGAATCAAATGAGTTGGATTTAATAGGTTGATAGTTAACCATTTGATCCAGCAATTTCTTAAAAATGAATCAAACCAACTTAACCAATTTTAACAATCTTTCAGTTTTTCGCCAAAATATGAGTATACAATTTTTTCACCAAAATGTGAATATGTAATTTTCTCCCCAAAAATGTGGATCCACAATTTTTTTGCTAAAATGTGTATTCGCAATTTTTCTGCCAAAAATTTGATTATGTAATTTTTCTACTAAAATGTAATTTGCAAATTTTCCGTCAATATGAAAAATCTACAATTTTTTCGTTAAAATGGATTAGTAATTTCTTCCTCCCCCAAAAAAAAACTTAATTCCATAATTTTTTAAACAAAATTCAAATCCGTACTTTTTCGTCAAAATGAGAAATCTGCAATTTTTTCGCCAAAAACAGTTCTGTTATTTTCCCGCCAAAAACTTGATTCAAGATTTTTCACACCAAAATGTAAATCTGTAAAATGAAAAATCCATAATTTTTTCACTAAAAAAAACGGTTCCGTCATTTTCTCACCAAAATATGATGATTGTGATTGTAATGGTGATGGTGATGGTGATGGTGATGGTGATGGTGATGGTGATGGTGATGGTGATGATGATGATGATGATGATGATGATGATGGTAATGATGGTGATGGTGATGATAATGGTGATTGTGATGATGATAATGATGATGGTGATGATGATGATGGTGATGATTATTATTGTTTATGATAATGATTTGTTTTTTTTTTGTCATCTGAATATTATTTATAATAGGGACGAAAGCTAGAATGACCCATAACTTAGCATAAATAACTAGAATAACCCTCTTTTTTTTTAAGGATTTTTAAGGTGTTTTAACCCAAAAGTACCTCTAAACCTTTTGTTAGGAAAAAAATAGTTTTCGAAAATGCCATTAAATTTTTTTTTTCCAGCGCGCTAAAGTTGTTGTTATTTACAAAAATGCCACAGCGTTTTTTACAAAAATCCACAGACCATGTTGCTGCAAACTTATTTTTTTGCACATTTGTTTTAGTTATCGCGGATTTATTTCGCACATTTGTTTTTTATGTTGTCGCACATTTATTTTTTATGTTGCCGCACATTTATTATTCCGCACATTTATTTTGTCTTATCGCAGAGTTATTTAGAACCGCGGGTTTGTTTTGCACATTTATTTCATCACATTATAGCAGAGTTATTTTTTTTTTGTTTAGCCGCACAGATATTCAAAATAGTTGCCGCTGATTTATTTTACAGTTGTCGCGCATTTATTTTCTCTTGTTGTGGCGGACTTAATGTATATGTTACTGCACACTTATTTCTAACGTTGCTACACACTTATTGAAATCATGTTATCGCACAGTTATTCCCTCTTGTTGTGGCGGACTTAATGTATATGTGACTGCACACTTTTTTTTATAGTTGCCGCAGACTTTTTTTTAATAGTTACCGCACAGTTTTTTCTTCTATTACTGCACACTTATTCGTAACGTTGCTGCACATTTATTGAAATCATGTTATTACACAGTTATTCCCTCCTTTTGTGGCGGACTTAATGTATATGTGACTGCACACTTTTTTTTATAGTTGCCGTAGACTTTTTTTTAATAGTTACCGCACACTTTTTTCTTCTGTTACTGCACACTTATTTGTAACGTTGCTGCACATTTATTTGTAATGTTACTGCATATTTATTTCCTCTTGTTGTGGCGGACTTATTTGTAATGTTACTGCACACTTTTTCTTATAGTTACCGCACACTTTTTTTTTAATAGTTACCGCACATTTTTTCTTCTGTTACTGCACACTTATTTGTAACGTTGCTGCATATTTATTTGTAATGTTACTGCACATTTATTTCCTCTTGTTGTGGCAGACTTATTTGTATATGTTACTGCACACTTATTTGTAACGTTGCTGCACACTTATTGAAATAATGTTATCGCACAGTTTTTCCCTCTTGTTGTGGCGGACTTAATGTATATGTGACTGCACACTTTTTCTTATAGTTACCGCACACTTTTTTTAATAGTTACCGCATAGTTTTTTTTTCTGTTATTGCACACTTATTTGTAACGTTGCTGCACACTTATTGAACTAATGTTACCGCACACTTATTTTCTCTTGTTGTGGCGGACTTATTGTATATGTTACTGCACACTTTTTTTTATTGTTGCTACACACTTTTTCTTAATGTTACTGCACACTTTTTTTTATTGTTGCTGCACATTTATTCACGTGTTTGTTGCTGCACATTTATTCACGTGTTTGTTGCTGCACATTTATTCACTTACTTGTTGCTGCACACTTATTCACATATATTGTTAATTTCATGTTGCTGCGGACTTGTTACTATCAGTTACTGCGGATTTGTATAATAAAATCTGGACCACAAGATTTAGGATTTCCCCTTGGCGTCATCTTCTCCTTCACCTCGTTCCCCTTAGCGTTTTTTTTTGCAGCCATCTTCATCCTCCTCTTTCTTCATCATTCCTCTCTGATTTCAACCTTGTCTTCTTCATTTTCTTCTCCTTGGCGTACGTTTTGTCCTTTTTTCATCTTCATCTTCTTCTTTCTAGTTTTTCTTTGAAAGGAATGGAACAAATTATATTTGTATGTGGAAAATAGAGATTTGAAAAGTGTAGATGATTGTTTGTTGTTGATGCTAAGCGAGGATCTAGAATATTAGGAGCTGATGATAGCATGACTTGTTTGTTCTTTGGCTGCGGATTTGTTTATTATTTGGCTGCGGATTTATTTGTTCTATGGCTGCGGATTTGTTTGTTATTTGGCTGCGGATTTGTTTATTCTTTGGTTGCGGATTTGTTTATTATTTGGCTGCGGATTTATTTATTCTTTGGCTGCGGATTTTTTTATTCTTTGGCTGTGGATTTGTTTACTATTTGGCTGCACATTTGTTTATTATTTGGCTGCACATTTTTTTATTCTTTGGCTGCACATTTGTTTATTCTTTCGCTGCGGATTTGTTTGTTCTTTGGCTGCGCATTTATTTATTCTTTGGTTGCGGATTTGTTTATTCTTTGGCTGCGGATTTGTTTGTTTTTTGGCTGCGGATTTGTTTATTCTTTGGCTGCGGATTTGTTTATTCTTTGCCTGCGGATTTGTTTTACTTGTGTACCTTAATTATTGGAAGGCTTATCAGACTCTAAGACATGTTCGAGATTTGGTTAGGGGAACTAAAGAGAGTGGATATGAATTACTACCTGCTTAATTGTACATGATTAAAAGAGAAAATCTCGAATCACACACACGGCTTGAAGTTGATGAGAATCAAAGATTCAGTACTTGTTTCTAGTGTGTGGAACAAATTATACTTGAATATGGAAAATGGAGGTTTGAAAAGTGTAGATTGTTATTTTTTGTTGATGCTAGGTGAGGATCTCGAATGCTAGGAGCTGATGATATCATGAATTATGAAAATTTCATTGGAATAATGTTTGAAGTTTAAAAAATAATGTTCAACATCAAAATAACTCCGCGGCAACATAAAAAAACAATGCTCAATAGCAAAATAAATCCGCGACAACATATAAATACCTCTTTTCAATACTAAATTAAATCCGCGATAACATATAAAATCTCTTTTCAATACTAAATTAAATCCACGGTAACATCAAATTATCCTCCTCCACCTCACGTCTTCCTCCACCTCCTCTGTAACCACCACCACAACCTCCGTATCCACCACCGCCTCTGGTACAGTATCCACCACCGCCACCACCACGGCCTCCTCAGCCGATTTCTTATCCTTGAAGGTGACGAATCCAATTCCCCTTGATCTTCCAGTCTCACAATCGTTAATGATCTGTGAAAGATTAAACGTACAGCCAAAAAACAAATATGTGGCCAAAGAGTAAATGTGCAGCCAAAGAACAGATGTACAGCCAAAGAGTAAAAAAATGTGCGGCCAAAGAAAAACAAATGTGTGACCAAAAATTAAATAAATGTGTGACAAATATAAAAACAAATGTGCGGCCAAATAAAAACAAATGTGCGGCCAAAAGAAAAATAAATATGCGGTCAAATAAAAATAAATGTGCGAACAAAAGTAAAATAAATGTGCGGCAAATATAAAAACAAATGTGCGGCCAAATAAAAATAAATGTGCGACAAATATAAAAATAAATGTGCGACCAAAGAAAAACAATTGTGCGGCCAAAGAAAAACAAATGTGCGACCAAAGAAAAATAAATGTGCGGCCAAAAAAAAATAAATGTGCGGCCAAAGAAAAATAAATGTGCGGCCAAAGAAAAACAAATGTGTGACCAAAAATAAAACAAATGTGCGACAAATATATAAACAAATGTGCGGCCAAATAAAGACAAATGTGCGGCCAAATAAAAACAAATGTGCGGCCAAAGAAAAACAAATGTGCAGGCAAAGAAAAACAAATGTGCGGCCAAAAACCATGTTCAATACCAAAATAAATCGGCGACAACACAAACAAACTTGTTATCAAAAGCACTAAACAAATCTGCAACAAAGAACAAATAACTGTGCGGCAAATATCAAAGCAATGTGCGGCCAAAGAGTACACAAATGTGCGGACAAAAGACAAACAACTCAAACAAGTGTGCAGTTGAGCAAAACACAGTTCTAGAGTTAAAATCTGCAGTCAAACAAGATTAACCCAGAAAATGCCAGATCAGATTGTTGTGGTTTGATACCATGTTCAATACCAAAATAAATCCGCGACAACATAAAAAACCTTGTTCAATACCAAAATAAATCCACGACAACATAAAAAACCTTGTTCAATACCAAAATAAATCTGCGACAACATAAAAAACCCTTGTTCAATGCCAAAATAAATCCGCGACAACCTAAAAAAACCTTGTTCAATACCAAAAAAATCCGCGATAACATAAAAAATCATGTTCAATACCAAAATAAATACGCGACAACATAAAAAAATCTTTTCAATACCAAAATAATTCCACGGCAATACAAAAACATGAGTTTCAGGTTTTGTTGATTGAATCAAAAAGCAAATGAAAAAACAAAGTCAGATTTTTGACTTTTTGTGAACCCAGATCTTGTAATCAACACCCAAAAATTCTCAGATCTGAAAAAATTTCAAGCTTTAAGAAACCCTAAAAAAATCAAACAAACCTCACGAATATTAGCAAGACGATGGGTCTCTTCTTCAACCCAACCCAACTGAGCTTTAACCTGTTCACGAACTTCCATTTTCCTCTTCTCAATCTCATCTTCTTTAGCCCTAGAAGCAGAGAAAGAGAGCAGAACGAGCCATTTCTTCATCTTCTCTAGACATTTGACTACTAAAACTCAAGCTCACCATCTGCTGACCTTGGGTTGGCTGTGAAGCTTCCACCATCATCATCTTCTTCGATTTGTCTTCCTTGATTTAGTTTATGTAACTGTTCTTCTTCCTTAACCCACAACAGGAACGCGACTGATGCAATTCCTCAGTGGAGTTCTGCTGAGGTCCTCACGGCGGCAAACGGGAGCGGATGGCGACGGCGGCAACAGAGTTATTGAAAAGATTTGAGAGATTTTGTGAAAAAGTGAAAAATGAAATTTTAGGTTTGTGAAATGGTTATTAGGAGATTTTTTTTGTTTCAATGGCAATCTTGTAATAAGTTGAAAACAGTTATTTTTGGGGTAATTTCCTTGGTTAAATGAATGTATTTTTTTGAAGTGGGTCATTCTAGTTATTTTGGTTAAGTTTTGGGTCATTCTAGGTAATTATCAGTTTATAATAAAAGGTCAAATTACAAACAACAATGTTTTTTACTAAGAGGTTAGTCAGATGTGTATAGTGGAGAACTAACACCGTCACACTCATAAAGATAAATGAATAAAGAGATACAACACCTGCAAATGATACTAAACAGATAACGACAATTTGTCTCATTCAAAAATAATGCGGAACAAAGAAGGAATCATCGGGGCAACATAAGAAGCCATTCGAGAGTCTGATGCCACTCCCTAATCAATGATAGAAACCAATTTCAAAAGATGATGAAGCCAAAAGATTACTACTTCGGAAACTTAGCCGACAGATAAATAGAAGTCCCCAAAAACTAAAAGAAAATCAAAACTCAGAATCAAAGCAAGGCAAATAAAATAAACCCGAGCAATTACCGAAACAAGTGGCCTACACAGCTTCCAAACTCCACCAAAAGCCTAGCATAGCTAATTACCGAGAAAGTTGTGCAAAACAAACCAACGATAATGATTTGTTAATTAATTTTATAGTAATTAATTAATGAATTGATTGATTGATTAAATGATCAATATATTCAACCATTAACTCATCAAATTAAATAGCTTGATCCAACTCATTTAACTAAATAAATTAGATCAACTCATTATCTATTTAACTCTTAACATAATAGATAATGAGTTGGGTTGATATATCTCAACCATTTTAATATTTCTATGACCAATATTTGATGTTAAATAAAGATTACGGTGTAAAACATGACACGTGTTGATGCCACTCGTATTCGTATATACAGGGGATATGAATGAATATGATATATCCCATTGTTTATTTTTTCTACTTTTTGTTCTTTAAGGTTTGTCGTCCACGATTTGACCTTGAATCTGCTTGATTGACATTAGCTTACTTTAAGTCATAAACAAATTTTGAAAATGCTATTTCCGTAACATTTGATTTTTTATATTTTTTTTGGGCGTAAAGTTTAATGGTTCTGATATGACATTTAAGGTTTCGTATGCATTGTATTAAACGGTGTAAAATGGGCTTTAACAATCGTGAACTAACACTGAAAATTTAAAGGAAAAGTACAAATGTAGTTCATATATACACAACAGCAAACGAGGACATATATATCAGTTGAAGTTCCGAAATGGAAGTAACTCGCAATTTTTGTTTTTCTTTACTCGTCTGAAGATCCGGTGATTGGATTTTGGATGAATTTTGTGTTAGATTTTTATCCATATCATTTGTATCAAAAAATTTCCAGAAATTTTATTTTTGTTGATTACATATTCGGGATTCTCGTAATCGCTGACTGTTGTAATATTCTTTTGGAATTTCAATAAAAATGTTCTAGCGGGAAAAAAAAAATACACACAACAACAGTTTAACTACAACTGCTGATGAATAAACTCACATCTCCCAAAATTTACTGTCTCAAACTCTTTCATTATTGATCTGTCAATCAAAAATGGTGTTACGCGTTAAATTCATTAACAAGTTAGTGAATAGATTATTGACGACTTCACTAATCTAGAATATTAATCGACTTTTGGTCTGGATGACTTCCAATCAACAAACTTTTTTTAAAAATTATGTAATTTATTTGGCCGTCTCTGTTTTGTCTTTTTACTTTTTTTGCTTTGAAAGAAGAAAAGAAAGATAAAAAGAGTAAATAAAAATCTGATTTTGATATTTATACAACTTGAGATATTTTACTTAGGGTTTGGAACCTTTTACACGATCTTGTAATTTGACGACAGATGGAAAATAAAAAGGGAGAAAATTCAATAATTTGAAGACCTTTTTATGTTAATGATAAGATGCTTTACTAATAATTGATATATTCACATTCAAAAAACACATTAAAAGTAAAAAAAATGGAAGAGAAATGATATGACAAATGAAATATTGTAATCAACATTAATCTTTAACACAAGGAGCTTTGCAAGAAACAAGGGACTTAAGACTATTCTTCCCTTTAGACAAAACCTTATCATCGTCAACTTCGAAATCACTTGAACACTTTCTCATCGCAATAAGGAAAGGATCATCTTCGTCTTTTCTTCTTTTTCCTGCTTTTCTCCATTTCATTATACACGATTTCACAAACGAAGAAGATTTAACCAATCGTTTAGATAACGGATATGGTGGTGGTGAAGGTAGCAATGATGGTACCACCATTTTCTCCTCGTTATTTGACATCGTGTCTATCTCTAACTCATCTCTATTAGATTGTGATGATGAAACTTGAGACGATGCTGACAAAAGCAATTTGTTTTCGTGAGAGAACATGGTTTTGTTATGTGATATTAGTGGATCAAATTAAATCGATTATACGATTTGGGAAAATGGAGAATTTGATAGACTAGACTTGCGAACTATATATACGTGTCTATATATCACACGGTTTTGTAACGTTTTGTATGGGGTTGAGACATGATAAAGGCATGATGAACGATTGAAAAGAAATGAGGAGACATGATGCTTGTTATAATTATTGAAATAAATCTTTGAAGAGCATGCATGCACGCATTAATGGGCCTTTCTTAGTTATTCACATTCATTACATATCATACGTATGAATAGATACATAAATCGTAAAAGTCATTATAAGATCTTCGCTTTCAAAGAGAGCACATCCGAATTTAAACTGTATAAATTGTAATAACCAGACAACGGTGCAACATGATGTTTTAAAAAAGAAAACGAGGATTTTAATTTTTGGTTAGTGGTTAGTTGTAACCACTCGGATATTGTGGAATGCAAAACATCATATAGAAAGTTGAGTCTTGACAAATCACTTCAAACATAGAATTTAATTTTTTAAAATTCATGTTTGAATAACATATGATTTTTAAAACTTCATGTTTGAATAACATATTTTCAGTTGAAATTAATATAACAGACTGAATGTTGTAAGAACTAAGAAGATCAAAATCTAATACGTTAAAGATGATGAGGAATGCTAACAAAGATAAATGATAATTTAAGGGGGGCATATTGGATATGTGATTTAGGATGATAATTTTTTTTATAACAATTCTCTATTATTGGATTGGTGATTTTCTAAAATGTATTCAAATTATGTCTTATTGAATATAGCATTCGTTAAAATTATTCCAAATCTAAGCTTATTCAATTAATCATGGAAAAATGAGATTTCAGATTAAAATTATTAAAAAAAAAATTTGAGATGATTTGATAAGCAATTTATAACTAAAATAATTGGATAAAGAATCATACCTCACCTGATGGTATTTGATATTATCGTTGCATTGATAAGGACTATTTGACATTATCTTTTTTTTCTTTAAATAAAAATTGAGCATATAAATACATGTGCATCAAACTCTAGAGAACCTACGTTTGAGAACATTTTTTTTTTTTTTTTTTTTTTTTTTTTTTTATAAAAATAAACAAAATTTTTTTATTTAACATTAAATTTTTTTTTTTTTGTTTTTTTTTTTTATTTTTTTTTTTTTTTTAAAACATAAGTTTGGACAACTTGATCTTTGTTTCCAATTATACAAGGTTGATTCTGCTGTTCTTGTTTTTCTCTGGAGTTCCATATGGTTGTTTTACAATATTTAAATGTATGGCTAGCTATCTCTCATACTATAATGGAGGATTCACATGAAGAAAAAAGTAAAGGTTTATATCTACCGTGGTCTGGCCAAGAAACAAAAACATTGTTGCATTTATTGGTGGATGCTGTGAATCAGAATTGGTGTGATGCTAATAGTTCGTTCAATAAGCTTAGTGTAGAGCAACGGATATTACCGACTCTTAACAAAGAGTGTGGCACGACAAAAACATACAGTAATTATAAAAACAGAATGAAGATTTTAAAGAGTAGGTACAAGAGTTTTACAGATCTGTTAAATCATAGTTCAGGATTTGGCTGGGATCCGGTGACGAAAAAGTTTACTGCTAGCCAAGAAGTCTGGGATGAGTATTTGAAGGTAAATGATTTGTTAAATTTCTATATACAAGTTTTACTAATGCATATGGTTACATCTTATATATACGATAACATTTGTTCTTTTTCACAACAGAGACATAAGAAAAATAAAAAATTCCGTGATGATTCATTTGAAGATTTTGAGGACCTAGGGATGATCTTTGGAAAAAGGATGGCAACTGGAAAGAATGCGATTGGGTTAGGCTATACCACAGATGCCCGAACCTATGCAGCAAGAGATATTGAATGGGAAATTCAAGATAACTATATTCCTCTGGAGGAGAATGAGGATGATGGAGTTGAACAAGTGCCTGAACAAGTTGTTTCATCTTCTTTAGGTAGGAAGTCGAACGAGAAACTTCCTATAAGAAAGAAAGCTAGGACTGTGGGATACCGAGTGGAAAAAATGAGATCAGTTCAGCCAGAGAAATGAGTAACCAACTGATAAGCATGATACAACAAAAATAGCAGAAAGAAACCGAAGAAAAACATTCTGAAGAAAAGAATGATAATGTTTGGGATGCTATTAAGGAAATTCTTGATTTAGATGAAAATGAACGTTTTGATGCAATGAACTTAATTCACCAGTGGAATATGAAAGTCGGATTCGTGCGTATGACTGTAGAAGAACGTTTTGGATGGATTAAGCGTAGCTTGCATAAGCCTTGAAGTTGAGAGTGGAAGAATGATCAGGCTTTGCTTTAGGATTTCTTTTTTAAGTTATATTGGTTTTGGTTTTGGTTTTATTTCTTAATGATTTTTTTTTTGCATTTTTCATGCATTTTGTTTTGAGTTTGATATTTTGTGTATTTGCTTCCAATTAATAAGATACATCGTAGTTTTTTTTTCTTTTTGGTCAAGTTAATGTGTTTGTCTACACAAGCTTTTGTGCTTTTAATTTTGGTTCATCTTTTTTTCGGGTTCTTAGTTAATTTTTGTGTGTTATTGATGTGTTACTTATGTGGTTTGTATTGTATGAGCAGGTAAGAAAGGTTGTGATCGCATTCTACAACATCTAAACGAAAAGACGTTACATTGGCAGGTGACAACTCAATCCCAAAGGTATTTAACATTCTAAATGTTATATTTGCAGATTCTTTAACTATGGATCAAGTTGTTCGTGATAGTGAAGAACTACAAATAAGGAAAAATAGGAAAAGAACGAGGGCCTTTCAGTTAGACGTGGATATTGTGTTGTTGATGTCAACAATCAATTTGAGGATTTACTTTCTGGCACAACATCTTTTTTCACAAATTCAACGTCCAATTAGAAGGCCAACTACAACATTGGGACATGACTATATAAAAAATGTTCTAAAAGAAGATGCAGACCATTTTCGGAATCTATATCGTATGTATCCAGACAATTTTTTGGAATTATGCAAACGCATCCGACTGATGACATCTTTAAGAGATACAAGATGGATTTCAGTTAAGGAAATGCTTGCCACATTTTTGCTCATTGTTGGCCAGAGCTCGAGATATATTCTTCCTCAAGATATATTCAAAAGATCGAGTTTTGCAATAAGCGAGAGTTTTAATAAAATATTAAGGGTGTTAAACACCATTGCTCCAAGTTTGTTGGCCCAACCAGGAAACGCAGTGCCATCAAAGATAAGAGAAAGCACGAGATTTTATCCTTATTTTAAGGTATGTATAAAGTTATTTTAATCGTGTTTTTTGGTTAATTTCTAACAAAAATATACTATCTTTCTCTTTAGGATTGTGTTGGAGCTATTGATGGAACTCATATTCCTGCTATGATAGTAGGAAATGAAACAGCTAGTTATCGAAATCGAAAAGGAATTTTATCTCAGAATGTGTTAGCTGCATGCAACTTTGACTTGCAATTTATATATGTACTTAGTGGATGGGAAGGTTCCGCTCATAATGCGAAAGTGTTAAATGATGCTTTAACAAGAAATACTAATAAATTTGAAGTTCATGAAGGTACATGCTTTCCTCTAAACCAAGAAATATTTTGTGTTCTATTTTATTTCTACTCTTATGGTATGTTATAAATATTTCAGGAAAATTTTATCTGGTTGATTGTGGATTTGCAAACCGACGTAATTTTGTAGCTCCATTTTGAAGTACTCGCTATCATCTAAAAGAATTTACTGGTGGAGACAGTGATCCCAAAAATAAAGAAGAATTGTTTAATCACCGTCATGCTTCATTGAGAAATGTTATCGAAAGAATTTTTGGTATTTTCAAGTCAAGATTTATGATATTCAAATCTGCACCTCCTTTTCCGTATAAGACACAAACAGAATTAGTTCTTGCGTGTGCTGCTTTACATAATTTTCATCGTCAGGAGTGTCGTTCAGATGAGTTTCCTCCAGACGAAACTTGTGATGAACAAAGGGTTGCCCAAACAAATGATGGTGATAATCAATTCCTTGGCACACAAGAACAAGAAAGAGAGTATGCTAACGAGTGGAGAGCAACAATTGCTACAAATATGTGGAATGATGCTATCATTAGTGGATCTCAACGGTGATATATGTAAGAAGTGAGCTATCATTCTCTGTAGTTTATCTCCTTAGTATTTATGCTTGATAATGATTATTCGAAACTATGATGCACTTGTTGGCTAATACTTGTGAAATGATTTATTATTGTAACAGGACGTTCTACCTTGACAAACCACTCAAGTCTAATCATAAAACCAAACTTGGTGCCAATTGAAGTGAGTTTCAAAGCTTGCAATTTTCTGAGTTCCTTTTTTGTTTTTTTTTTAGTATGATCAATAGGAACATGATATATTTGGGATTATGCCTCAAGTTTTTAAGAAACATTGGAATTATTATTATTATTTTATTTTTTTGCAACCAGTGGAAGAACTAAATAGCATAGACGTGTTATTTTTTTTTTTTGATTCTCCAAATTTGATTGATCGATGGCACTAAAATATGTTTGGTTCCATAGTGCTATCAATACATTTCTCAAACGATGATTACTATGATGAATATTAAATACCGTCAATAATCTCTAGGATAATGTCTTTATTCTAGAAACAATTTTTAATTTAAATTTGTTTTTTTTTTAACTCTCAAATAGCCTGAAATTTCTACTTATCTTTCACCGAGATTTGTAATAATAATTCTCTAAAAGTTAATTAAAAATCTCAAAATCTTTAAAATTCTCTCAAATCTCTCTAAAATGTAAAAGTCTCAAAATAAATCCAAATTGTAGATCCAATATGCCTCCCTAAGTCTACCGACTTAGTTTTACATTGGGCTTTACAAAGTTATAAACAGGCTGAAAGTGGGCTCACAAGTAAAACGATTTTGAGTAGTTTATAAATTTATATGATGTCCTCGTCAAACTATTCGACATACAATAGAGATTTTTTTAACAGATCAGATATAAAACACTTAAGAATGTTTTGTTTTTTTTGCTGAAAGGGTTAACACTTAAGAATGTTGTTAATGGTGAAACGCACTAAGGACCATCTCACGAATTTTGGTGAACTTGCTTTAGTGGCCATTTCTTGTTCTGTATACTCTACAGTCTAGTTGTCTACACATGATTCGAAATTATTGGACCAAACAGCCTAACAAAAAAATATTAACAACAAAAAAACCAGTGAATGGATGTCATGATTCTTTTTAAATTTTAAAATTTAAACCTATATTAATTAAATGAAAATGATATAAAAATAAGGTAATAGACACAGCTACAGTGACCACATTGACATTACACTATAAATTTATTTTAAATATTTGTAACATCCAATATGAAAACGAAGAACAATTCTAAAAATTAATGAGTTATTACTCTGTTGGAAAATGGATGGCATGATTAAGATTTAAGCATGAGTGTGTTGGTACACTTGCATAATTAAAGTTGAAAAACAGCAGTATAATTACATCCAGACCCACCTCTATCCTACGCATATCTCATTTCCTTGCTAAAACGCGCCGTAATTTCTGTAACCGTTTAATTTGTTTTCGGTGCACTCACATGAAAGTTCCACTTTCTTCAACCTTTTTCAAATCTCTCTGAAGACGACGACGAGAGAGATAGAGAGATAAACCGATGGCGAGGAGTCACCGGTTTAGCTACCGGTTACTCCTCCTTATACTAGCTTTCGAAACGGCACGGCGTTTAACCTCCGCGGATCCAAACGACGAAGCGTGTTTAACGAATCTTCGGCAAAGCTTAGAGGATCCGGCGAGTAATCTCCGGAATTGGACGAACTCCGTTTTCTCAAATCCTTGCTCTGGCTTCACCTCTTATCTCCCTGGTGCTACTTGTAACAATGGAAGAATCTATAAGCTCTCTCTCACTAATCTTTCTCTCCGTGGCTCAATCTCCCCGTTTCTCTCAAACTGTACTAACCTCCAATCCTTAGATCTATCTTCAAATCAAATCTCCGGAGAAATCCCGCCGGAGATTCAGTTTCTCGTTAACCTCGCCGTACTCAATCTCTCATCTAATCGTCTCTCCGGCGAAATCTCTCCGCAGCTCGCTCTTTGCGCTTACCTAAACGTCATCGATCTTCACGATAACCAACTCTCCGGTCCGATTCCACAGCAGTTAGGACTTCTGGCGAGGCTATCAGCGTTTGATGTATCGAATAACAAACTCTCCGGTCAGATTCCGACGTATTTATCGAATCGGACTGGGAATTTTCCGAGGTTTAACGCGAGCTCGTTCGTAGGGAATAAAGGATTGTATGGTTATCCGTTACAGGAGATGATGAAGAGTAAAGGTTTATCGGTAATGGCGATCGTTGGGATTGGGATTGGAAGTGGAATCGCGAGCTTGATGATTAGTTTTACTGGTGTTTGTATTTGGTTGAGGATCACTGAGAAGAAGATGGTTGAAGAAGAAGGTAAGATTAGTCAATCAATGCCTGATTACTAAAATTAATTACAATTACGGTTTTTTTGTTGTTAATTACGGATTTTCCCTCTATTTTTTTTTTTTTTTCATTTTTATCTCATTGTGTTTTCACTTCTATTTTAAGTAATGAGAATATTATGTAAATTTAGTAAGATATTATGTTATCGATTCGAAGTTAAAGCTGAAAATATTTAGCAAATTCGCGTTATTATAGTGCGGGATCTTTGAGAGAGACAAGTGGACCATAAGACTGATTAGGGTACGTTGATGCCAGTGGATTGTCAGATTGATGAAACGGTGTGTTTTGGATATCAAAATAATACATCTCCTTTACTATGATGATCATCATTCCCACTCTATGAGATGAGGCTCATGATTACGCTTTTTTAAATTTTGAAAATCATACTTTATAAAAAAAAAAAAATACTCTCTGCATTTTCTTTTTCAAAATTTTCTATTTCTAAAGAGTTTAATTTTCCCTCCATTTAAAAGAAAAAAAAAAACTCTAGTTCGTCTTCTATAACAAGTACCGGTTTTTTTAAATAAACCGGTTCAATTGGTTAACACCTGACAGCTAAACCCAATTGGAACACAATCTCATCCAGCTGCAACCTCGTTGCTTCATAGCTCCAATCATGTTCATGGCTTCTCTAGTCTCTTCTGCTTCTTTCCACAAACCAGCGCCTGCGTAAATATTCGACAGTTGAACATAAACTGATGGATCATTCTTCTCTTTCTCCATTAGTAACCTAGCTACCATCTTCCCCAGTTTCAAATCTCCATGAGCAGCACAAGCACTAAACAAAGCCCACCACACATCTACCCGAGAGCCGATGCTCTTCTCGCTCATCTTCACAAAGCTTTCCGCTTCATTGAGGTAACCCGCTCGACCAAGAAGGTCAACTAAGCACGAGAAATGATCCACATTTGGTATCACACCATGAAGTTCCACCATTGAGTTAAAAATCTCGAGTCCCTCTTTGAGTAAACCGGCATGGCTGCAGGCAGAGAGAACAGTTGCGAACGTGGCTGCATCAGGGTCCATCTTGCCTTCATCTTGCATCGTCTTGTAGGTAAGAACTGCACGCTCTCCTTCCCCGTGTCTCGCGTAGGAGGAGATCAGAGAATTCCATGACACAACGTCCTTTTCAGAAATCTGACTGAACACATGACGAGACTTTTGTAGAGTTCCGCATTGAGAGTACATGTTTATAAGGGCATTGCCTATCAATGTCTCCTTGAATTGCCCGTGCCTGAGGATGTAAGCGTGGGCCTGCTTTCCGAGTATCAAAGATGAAATGTCTACGCAAATGCTCAAAAGAGTGCTAAGAGTATAAGCATCAGGTAAGATTAGGACCTCTGATTCTAGCAAGCTAGAGAATCTTTCCAAACCTTCAAGAGGAAACCCATTATGGTAAAACCCCGAGATTATCGCGTTCCATGAGATTAGATTCTTCTTCCGTGATCTTTCGAATAATAGGTTCGCTTTTGCTATCTCTCCATGTTTCGAGTAGGCAGATATCAACGCGTTGGAAACCTCTATCTTTGAACTAACCCCGAATTTGATTACACACGCTTGAACCATCTCCAGGGCAATTAAATCCAGAGAGCTTGCTAAAAGACTTCCAAAAGTAAACTCATCCGGTTTAACTCCTACTCTTTGCATTCGCTTGTATACCAAAATTGCAGACTCGCCCAAATTCGCTTGGTTAAAACCAGAAATCATTGTATTCCAAGTAACCAAATCTTTCTCTACCAATGACTCGAAAACCTTATGAGCAGAACCAAAATCCTTGAAAGAAGAATACATTGTCATAGTGGAATTGCCAACCAAAGTATACCTTTCGTACCCAGTCTTGATGGCTAGTCCATGTACTTGGTGTCCCATAGCCGCACATGGACACAAACTCAAAACGCTTACAAAGGTCAGATCGGTTGGTCCAAGACAAGCTTCTAGCATTTTTTTAAACACCAACAAGGACTCTTCTCTTTTGAAATCAGCCAAACCATCAATGAACACATTAAAAGTGACCTGATCACGAACACAAACATCAGCTTCTTCAAACACCAGACGGGCGTCACAAACCACTTGGCAATTGAAATACATTGTAATTAACGCATTCACAACAGATGATGCAACCAAAAATCCAGCTTTTATAACCAGCGAATGCACCTGCTTACCAAAATCCAAAGAACCAAAGTAACACATACTCAAAACAGTAGCGAAGCCAAACTTGTCATGTCGAACACCAAGCTTCTGCATTTCTCGAAACAACTCAATACTCGTTCCGCCACAGCCACTTTCTTTGCAACCAGTGATCATAGCATTCCAAACCGCAACATCATTTCTCTCAGGCATTTTATCAAACACCTCAAAGGCATACTCAATATCCCAAAGCTTAAAACTTGCACTCAGAAGCGTCGTCCATGAATAAACATCAGGTTCCTCAATCTCATCAAAAATCTTCTTCAACGAAACTAAGTTCCCTGACCTCGCATAGAGCGAGAGAAGCGTATTGGAGACGTGGGAGTGACACAATATACCGGAACGAATCGCATAACAATGAACCTGGCCACCAAAGGTAGTATCACGGAGGTGCCCAGCAGCAGTAATAGCTACCGAGACACTGTACTGGTCTGGTCTCAGAGTTGTGCAACGGTGAACATCGGCGAAGAGCTTGAGAGCGTTTCTGTTTTCGCCGGAGCGAGTGAGAGCAGTTAGTCTCCGATTGATATTTAGCAAAGTAGTTGAATTTTCGGCTATGGTTGATAAACTCTCTGTTAAACATAGAGCTTTTCTCATCAGTCATTAGCTTTGTTGTTGTTGAAGTAAAATTCGTCTCTTTTAGGGCTTTTCCATATGCAAAAACAGAGTCTGTCATTGAGAAAAGGACTTTAAAAGACGAAACGCTGTCGTTTTAGAGAGCGAAGTGAAAGATGCGTAAATTCTCTTCCATAGTCGATCTTTTCTTCAGCAAACGCTATATTCTCTTACCATCTTCTCAAGCAAATTCTCAAATCGATCTCATTTGTAAAAGGTTTCACATTTCCAGAGTTTTGAATCACAGTTTCGTGGAATCGTCACATTTCCAGAGTTTTGAATCACAGTTTCGTGGAATCGACAGAGAGAAAGAATGGGGTTGGCTTAGTTTGTCCAGAGAAGCATGAGGATGAATTCGCCGGTGACGTCGAGAAGATTTACAGAATTTTGCGGAATTACCATTCTAGGGTTCAGAAGTTGGAGCTTGCTCTTAACGAATCCGGTATTGATCTACGACCCGGGTTAACCGTACGAGTGTTGAGTCGGTGTGGTGATGCTGGGAATTTAGGTTACCGATTCTTTCTCTGGGCAACGAAGCAACCTGGTTATTCTCACAGCTATGAAGTGTGCAAATCGATGGTGAAGATTCTTAGTAAAATGCGGCAATTTGGGGCTGTTTGGGCTTTAATTGAAGAGATGAGGAAGGAGAATCCGGAGTTGATTGAGCCGGAGTTGTTTGTTGTATTGATGCGGAGGTTTGCTTCTGCTAACATGGTGAAGAAAGCAGTAGAGGTGCTCGACGAAATGCCCAAGTATGGGTTTGAGCCTGACGAGTATATTTTCGGATGCTTGTTAGATGCTTTGTGTAAGAATGGTAGTGTTAAGGATGCTTCAAAGCTTTTTGAGGATATGAGAGAGAAGTTTCCTCCAAATTTGCGGTATTTCACTTCGTTGTTGTATGGTTGGTGTAGGGAAGGGAAATTGATGGAAGCTAAACATGTTTTGGTTCAGATGAAGGAAGCTGGGCTTGAGCCAGACATTGTTGTTTTCACTAACTTGCTTAGTGGATAAGCTCATGCTGGGAAAATGGCAGATGCTTATGATCTTTTGAAGGATATGAGAAGGAGAGGGTATGAGCCGAATGCGAATTGTTACACCGTGTTGATCCAGGCGTTATGTAAGTTGGAGAAGAGAAAGGATGAGGGCATGATGGTTTTTGTTGAGATGGAAAGGTATGGTTGTAAGGCTGATATTGTTACTTACACCGCGCTGATAAGTGGGTTTTGCAAATGGGGAATGATCAATAAGGGTTATAGTGTTTTAGATGATATGAGAAAGAAAGGAGTCATGCCTTCGCAAGTAACATATATGCAGATAATGGTAGCTCATGAGAAGAAAGAACAATTTGAAGAGTGTTTGGAGTTGGTTGAGAAGATGAAGCAAACAGGTTGTCATCCCGATCTTCTGATATATAATGTAGTGATCAGATTGGCCTGTAAGTTAGGAGAAGTGAAAGAAGCGGTTCGGTTATGGAAAGAAATGGAAGGCAATGGTTTAAGCCCTGGAGTTGATACGTTTGTTATTATGATCAACGGATTTACAAGCCAAGGTTGTCTAATCGAAGCTTGTGATCACTTCAAAGAAATGGTAAGCCGAGGAATATTCTCTGCTCCTCATTATGGAACGCTGAAGTCATTGTTAAATACTCTTGTTAGAGATGACAAGCTCGAAATGGCGAAAGATGTTTGGAGCTGCATATTGAACAAAAGCTCTTCTTGTGAGCTGAATGTATCAGCTTGGACAATATGGATCCATGCTTTATTCGCGAAAGGTCACGTGAAGGAGGCTTGTTCGTATTGTCTTGATATGATGGAGATGGATTTGATGCCGCAACCTGATACTTATGCTAAACTTATGAAAGGATTGAATAAACTGTACAATAGGACGATCGCCGCAGAGATTACAGAGAAGGTGAGGAAGATGGCAAGTGAGCGAGAGATGAGTTTTAAAATGTATAAGAGAAGAGGTGAAGATGATTTGATTGAGAAAGCTAAACCTAAAGGGAATAAAGAAGGAAAGAAGAAAGGAACAGCTCATAGGCATAAGGGAGGAGGTGAACGAAGCAGAGCTAAAACGTTGTAACATTTAAGAGTTTCCAAACCGAAAAAGATAAACGAACCGACCTAAATCAAATAACCAAAATGCTTATTTATTATAAATTCGTTTTGTAGTCGTCGTTGAGATCGAGTGAAACATCAAAGATTCAAATGCATCAAGCTTCTTCTTTTGCTTCTTTCTAGTATAATCTTACATATTCTTCAATTAACAGAGAGTATCGTCGTTTAGATCGTCTCTCGATGTTGAGGACAGTGTCTCTAGCTCGGAATCGTCTTAGGTCCGAAAAGTTATCATCTTCTCCTCTTCCTTCGTCATTTCGTGTCCTCTCTTCTCCGTTTTCTTCAAAGCGGCATGCGCCTAAGACGAGCGTAGAAGAAGATTCGCCACCAAAAGATTCCGTTTTGCCATACCCTAAAGATCCTTCAAGCCCACCTAAGCTCTTTCTTGTCCAGCCCCGTCTAACACCGCCTAAGTTTCTGCAGGCGAAGCTTAACGAAGCGCTCTGTCTCGCGAATTCGCTTGAAGAACAGAGGTATGGCTACTTTGAATCTGATTTCTTCGATAAGGAATTGCCTCCTCATGTTGTTGTCCAAAACCCTGTTCGTAGATCCTCTAAACCTCGCGCAGGTTCGTGTTTAGATGTATTAAGAATCATGCCTTCCATTTGTTCGACGATATTCCTGAGAGACTGATGGTTAAAGTGGGTTTTTATGTTTAGATACTTATTTCGGGGCTGGGACTGTAGACAACGTCAAATGCCATCTAAATGCTGAAGATTCCAAGGCAAGCAACTATATTTCACCTCTTTGATTATCAAGCTCTGTATTTTTTGCCGGCTGTAATGAAAAGTTGGATCATGCTATTACTATCTCTTGATGCTCAGGAAGAAGTTGATACTGTTTTTGTTAACGCCATTTTGACAGCAATTCAACAACGGAATTTGGAGGTAACGCCACCAAACCCGAAGTTTCTTCGTTTTGTTTTTGTTTCCCTTCTGTTTAAGCTAATGTTGTGTCTTCCAATTTGACTCTTCAGAGAATATGGGCAAAACCTGTACTAGACCGTGTAGGCCTTATAATCGAAATATTTAATGCTCATGCTCATACCAAGGAAGCAAAACTACAGGTATTGTGACAATAAAAATCCTCGTTTACATACTAGGAACATTTATTAATAGCTGGTTGGTTCATCTATTACATTCCTAGCTGTTTGGTTCATCTATTCACAGGCTGAGTTAGCAGCTCTGATGTACAAAAAGAGCAGGCTGGTTCGAGTGCGTGGTACTGATGGAAGCCAGACTTTTGGACAGTTTGGAGAAGCTGAAGTTGTCAGTGCCCGAGGGTGAGTGATTTATCTTGCTACTTTGTGTATTCCCTTTACTCTTGATTTTTAAGATATTGATCAAATTGTTGTTAAATTGTTGTGCAGGAGAGCATCTAGTGGAAATGGTGGTTTTGTAGGTGGTGCAGGAGAAACTGAGCTTCAGCTCCAACGCCGAAGGTCTTAACCTTACAAAAGCTTATCTTATACCATTTATATATTCCATGTCTAATTGTTGGTTAACTGAAAGACTTAGTGTACGGCTCTCTTTTCTTATATTCAATATATGCTTTTAACAAAATCTTGATGTACCAGAATAGCAGACCGTAGGCTTCGCTTGTTATCTCAAATTAAAGAAGCCCGGCGAACACGGCTATTGCATCGTGCTGGACGTAGGAAAAGAGAGGGCTTAGAGGGTCATAGTTCAGCCACTATTGCTGTTGTTGGTTACACAAATGCTGTAAGTGTGTGAATTTTGCTCCCAAAAAGTTTCAGCTAGAAAACCAACTATTATTATCTGCTTTTGTTAGGGAAAATCGACTCTCACAAGTGCATTATCAAAGACTGCTCTCTACTGCAATGAGCGGTATAATTCAAATGATTTTAAAAATATCCTAACTGTCAAATTTGAAACTGAAGTCATAACTTTTTGAGTGCTTGGTCTGGCCTCTGCAGATTGTTTGCCACATTAGATCCTACACTCAAGGGTGTCCATCTTCCTTCTGGGTAAGTTAATTGTTACGTAGAGAATCATGTTTATAACTTTACGCTACACATGAACTTGTATTGAATCGCATGAGTTGATTTTTTCCAGCAAGAAAGTGCTTCTTAGTGACACTGTTGGATTCATATCAGATCTGCCTATAGAGGTAATGGATACCTACTTTAATTCCATTTTTCTTTTTCTTCTTCTTTTTCAAGTAATTTTTCACTTACTTTTCTTTTCTTGGCTCCCACCTTTTTGCAGCTGGTGAAAGCATTTCAATCAACTCTGGAAGAAGTTGTAGAAGCTGATCTACTTCTGGTAAGAGCTGAATAAAAAAACCATAGTCTTGAGTTAGAAGTGAAAATTGCAGATAGATCTTGGCGTTGATATGTTTTTTTCCTTGCAGCATGTAGTTGATTCGACGGCTCCTAATATCGAGGAGCATCGTTCAACAGTGTTTCATGTCCTTAATCAAATTGGAGTGCCAGAAGAGAAGCTTCAAAATATGATTGAAGTCTGGAATAAAGTAAGATTTTCTGTAAACCATCTATCTAAGTAGAAGAAGCAATCACCTTTTTCACTGGGAATTTGTTTTAGATTGATTATGAAGAAGAGGAAGTAGAAGACGACCATTATCTAGATGATGGCGAAGAAGAAGAAGAAGCTGAGTTAATCGACGGTATAAAAGCTGAAGAAACCTTTGATGAATCTGAAGCAACAATTGATAAAGACGAAATCCAGAACCAAGACGATGACTCTGTTGAGTGGCTATTGTCTGAAGATGAAAATATTGACGACTCTGAGCTCTGGAAGGTTCCAGAAGTTGCTAAACTAGATGCTGCGCAGAACAAAGGACCACATGTTAGAGTATCTGCATTAACCGGAGTTGGTCTGAAGGAATTGCTTAATCTTATTGATGAGAAGCTTAAGTCTCAGACAATAGTTGAAAGGAGTGATCTTCAAGAGCGTAAATGGAGACCACCTCGTAACGATGATGAAGATGTGAGATTAATCCCCTTAGAAGATCGAGTTTGAATGGTGAATTGGTCGGTGAGAAAATAAGAAGAAACAAAACGTAACACAGAATTTAGGCCGTTGAACAATACTAGTAGTAGTAACTTGTTTCTTTTTTTTTTGTTTGAGAAATGCATGTCGTTTCGAAACTTGTACGTGTGTGTAATAAACGGCAAGAGAATTTTGATATATTTATTAAAGGGCCTAAGAAACGACGTCGTTTTCGGAACAGCGCGTCATAGACTCATAGCTATACGCGCTTTGACGACGCGAGTATAAATATTTAGATAGCGATATTGGAGTGATGATAATAACACTTCAAAGCTTCTCCTTTAGTTAAAAATTTCAAGTGAGGTGTATAGAAGCTGTTAAAGGCGCATTTTCTCGGATCTCAGATCTTAGATCCAAACCCATCATCATTGATCCAAGGTAGATTTGATTGCTTCCTTCTTCTTCTTCTTCTCGATTTGGGTTTCGTTCGTCTCCCGTAAAATTACTTTTTATGCGAGCTGTTTCATGTATCTATTGGTAATCTGATTTGTTTCGATTGAAATTCATTATTACTGGAGACATTTCGGTAAGATGTTACTGAATTTGGAAAACGAAACGCAGCTAATTTGTGGTGGGATCTGATAAGTTTCAGATTATGTGTTTGTTTCATGGATCTGTGTTCTACTGTTGATGGTTATCTGGGAGAATTAGCTAATTTTTGTTGATTTTCGTGTTTGATTGCTTATGCTATTCCATTTTGAAATCGTGGAGAGTGAGCACAGCTTGAGAGTGGCGTTTAGTTGCACATCGATTTTATTGTATAGATAAATCTAATTTAGTGTTTTTTTTTTGCTTTGTAGATCTAATAGCTTGAGTTTGTTGGGATCTTAGTCATGGCGAGACGGCAAGTAGGTTCAACGAGACGTGTAGGTGATGGTGGAAGCTTCCCGTTTGCAGGAGCTTTACATTCAAAGTCTCGATCTTCTCCATTACTATCTATTTGCCTTGTCCTTGTGGTATGGTTTGTCTACTTTATTGTGTTCTTTAAGTTATTCGTTTCTTGGGAAATGAATGTTATGGTTCTAACTAAAATCAATGGTTGATTTATGTTTTTTAGGGGGCTTGCCTTCTAATTGGTTATGCTTTCAGTGGTCCAGGTATGTATATCATAAACCTGAGTGTATAATAGTTCTATCTGCTGTTTACAGCTCTATTTGAAAAGTTCCTCATTGCCTTCATCCTTCTGTAATTTAGGGATCTTTAAAAGTGTCAAAGATGTCAGCAAAGTTACAGGTAATCTTTGTTTCTGATTCTTCAGTACATTTGCCTTCATCAGTATTGAGCCATTTTATTAGCAGTTTTAGCCCGAGCAGAATGCTTGACACTTGGAGTTGATATTTTTGTGCAATCTGTTATGGATTCTCAGGTGACTATTCTTGCACAGCTGAAGTCCAAAGAGCCATTCCTGTTCTTAAGAAGGCTTATGGAGATGGCATGCGTAAAGTCTTGCATGTGGGCCCTGACACATGCACAGTGGTTTCCAGTCTATTGAAAGAAGAAGAGACTGAAGCATGGGGTGTCGAACCATATGACATCGAGGATGCAGATTCTCACTGCAAGGGTCTTGTCAGCAAAGGCCTTGTACGCGTGGCTGATATCAAGTTCCAACTGCCCTACCGGGCTAAATCCTTCTCTCTTGTGATCGTGTCAGATGCTCTGGATTACCTCTCACCCAAATACCTGAACAAGACCGTGCCTGAACTCGCAAGAGTAGCTTCAGATGGTGTGATTCTTTTTGCAGGTATACTACATAAAACTTGAGATAAGGTGTTGTTAATATCAAATTTATCTTTCAAATTTGGTTTCTGACCCTTAAACTTCAACTGTTCTAGGTCTCCCTGGTCAGCAGAGAGCTAAAGTTGCTGAATTGTCTAAATTTGGCCGACCCGTAAGTTTACTATTCCCTGTTCACCGAGTCCTGATGATTATATATGAAACCATTCTTCCTCACTAGTGTTTAGTAGCATTAGCGTAGTGTATGTAGTTAGTCATTAGCATCATCATGATTCAAACACCGACTCATGGATTCAATGCATGGTTAAATGACAGTTACCAATCTTTCACAAAGTTCTTCAAGACAGAGACTACAAGTACAAGACTTAATACCAGTACTTTTTTTTTTGTTTGGCAGGCTAAAATGCGTAGCTCATCGTGGTGGAACCGCTTTTTCGTCCAGACAAATTTAGAAGAAAACGAAGCACCAAGCAAGAAGTTCGAACAGGCTGTATCCAAAGGATTATACAAACCAGCCTGCCAAGTCTTCCACCTCAAGCCATTACATTAACCAGTCACCACCAAACCTATCTGGTCCACACTAAAGCATAGTCACACGTAGAGCCGCACGCAAAAGAAAAATAAAAATAGCGTAATCGATATTCTCCTTGTATTTTGTAACAGATCAGTTTTTTCTCCTTCAATGTTGTATCCGTCAACACAATTTTTCCTATTCAATTAAATCATAATTATTATCACCAATAATCCCCACATGAACACTTGCCATCTTTGAAGCAATGAAACCTAAGGTTATCTCTTACAATGATCTCTCTACCTGCAACTGCAGACATAAACTTGATTGCATTGTGACAATCCCCACATATCCTCAAATTCTTCACCACAACTAATTCATCTCCCTCTCTTGTCGACATCAACCCAAAAGCTACCGCTAGCTTCTCGCTGTGATGTTATTAGGAACTAGAATATTCCCGAAATATTAATTTAGATGCTGTAGATATTATCTCTTGTATCTTGGTGAAATCCCTGAACATATGTAACTGTTACGTCTTTATATTCAATGGGAATACAGAGCTCTCCTCAAGGAGACTTACAATATCTTTCATCGCCAGCCATTCCCTTCTTTTGGATGCTATGGCAATGCTGTTGGATGAAGAAGATCGCCTTAAGAAGGCCATTAGGCCCAATCCAACTCACACAGATCACTCTTCGTCTCCTACAGTTCTTGCCGTCTCCGACACTCAACCGCAGAAAACTTTTTAGCGCACATCAAATCAACAAAACAGAGGCAGAGGAAGAGGAAATAACAGAGGTCGTGGAAGAGGACGCTCCTCTAACAACTCTTCACGTCCTTTGTATCCTTCTTCTCCATTTCCAAACTGGAACACTCCTTTTTGGCCACCACCGTATCCAATGTGGCAACAGCAACCATGGGGCTATCAGCCTCAACAAAGTTCTCTAGGATCTCAGAGTTTTGGTGTACTTGGACCCAGGCCATCCTTCCCTTCGCAGTCCAATAACACTCAACAACATCACAGTGGGAATAGGTTTGAGCCAACAGCAGACTTTGCACAAGCTTTCAACACCTTAACCTTGCAAGATCCTTCGGACAATCAGTGGTACATGGACTCCGGAGCTACCTCCCACCTCACCTCAGGCGCAGGTATAAAACTTCAACCTATTCTTAACTCTAGCATGTGTAAATCTGTGATTGTTGGAAATAGAAGTCGTATTCCCATTGCTTCTTCTGGAACTGTAGCGCTTGTTTCAAAACCTCGTCCTCTCTCTCTAAATAATGTTCTTGTCACACCCGACATCATAAAAAATCTCATTTCTGTTCGTCGATTCACAAAAGACAATAAATGTTCCATTGAGTTTGATCCTTTTGGTTTTTCTATCAAGGATCTTCAAACCAAGACGACTTTACTCCGCAGTGATAGCACCGGAGATCTCTACCCAGTCTTTCCTTCATTCAATAAAAGCCAAGTCTCTGATTCCGCTTTTCTCACTCAAAGTCCTTACTTATGGCATTGTCGGCTTGCTCATCTTAGCAACGATAATTTGAAGACTTTAGTTTCAGTTTTTAATTTTCCCTGCAATAAAAAGTCTATGACAACTTCGTGTACTTCCTGCCAGCTTGGCAAACATGTTAAGTTGCCTTTTTATTCTTCTACTTCGTTTGCTTCTTCACCATTTGAAATAATACACTCAGACTTGTGGACTTCTCTTGTTCAAAGTCTATCTGGAATAAACTACTATGTCTTATTTCTCGATCAATTCTCTCACTACCTTTGGGTGTATCCCTTACGAAGAAAAAGTGAGGTGTTCTCTAAATTTTTCCAATTCCATACCTATGTCAAAACTCAGTTCAAGAAGAACATTCAATCATTACAATGTGATAATGGGACTGAGTACAATAATTCTCAATTCCATGATTTCTTCGCTTCTCAAGGGATCAAGTTTCGTTTTTCATGCCCATACACTTCCCAACAAAATGGAAGATCTGAAAGGATGATTCGAACTATAAACAATGCTGTTCAGACTCTTTTAATCCAAGCTAATCTCCCATCTTGTTTTAGGGTCGAAGCTTTAAACACCACCGTTCATATCCTTAATCTTCTTCCGTCTTCTTCCATAAACAATCAAATTCTTTACACTGTTCTGTTTAACAAAACGCCTACCTATACTCATCTTCGAGTATTTGGTTCGTTATGTTATCCTCACACAAACACTTCTAACAAGTTAGAACGCAGATCAACTCCCTCTATTTTTCTTGGCTATCCTACTCATCATAAAGGCTATCGTTGTTTGGATTTAAAAACAAAAAAATTATTATTTCAAGACACGTTACCTTTGATGAGTTTGTTTTTCCTTACAAAGTCACCAGCCCTCAATCAAACTCTACCTATGATTTTCTACAAAACGAGTCTGAACCAACCCCTATACAAAAAGCTATTCTTATTTCACCCTATTCTTATTACAGAAAATCCGAGAGTTGATCCGCCTCCTCCACCGGCGCAACCTTAACCTCCTCCACCTGCTGTGATCCCTCCAACTCGTACAATTGTTACAAGATCACAGCAAGGTATCCGAAAACCAAAACAAATCTTTTCTCTTCACACCAACTCTGTTTCTTCTCTGCCTAAAGGTTACAAACAAGCGCTATTAGACCCAAATTGGAATCCATCAATGACTGATGAACATGATGCTTTAATTAAGAATAATACTTGGAGTTTAGTGCCCAAACCTGGAGGTACGAATATAGTCAATTCCATTTGGCTTTTCAAACATAAGTATAATGCTGATGGCTCCTTATCAAGGCACAAATCAAGACTAGTCGCCAATGGTAAGTCTCAGAAACATGGAATTGATTTCGATGAAACTTTTAGTCCCGTGGTAAAACCTGCTACAATACGAGCAGTACTGAATTTTGCGGTGGAGAAGGCCTGGCCAGTTCATCAGTTAGATGTTCAAAACGCGTTTCTACACGGAAACCTCACCGAGACGGTCTACATGTATCAACATCTAGGGTTTGTGAGTAAAAAACATCCAGACTATGTTTGTCTCTTGAACAAAACCTTATATGGCTTAAAACAGGCCCCTAAGGCATGGAATGCAAGATTTGCTGCTTATGTAACAACAATGGGGTTTATTCAAAGCAAGTGTGATACATCTTTATTTGTTTACAAAAAAGGATCCGACATGGCATATTTGCTACTCTATGTTGACGACATTATGCTGACTGCGTCTTCCACCACACTACTGCAGTCCATTATCACGTCCTTGAAGTAAGAGTTTCTGATGTCCGACTCAGGTACACTCGGATATTTCCTTGGGATCTCTGCAGAATTTAATGAACATGGTTTATTTTTACAGCAACAAAAATATGCTGGTGATATTCTTCTGTGTGCTGGAATGAGTGAATGTAAACCGTATTTGACCCCGGTGGATCTCAAGTCTAAACTTGAAGAAAAGGCAGGTCCAAAGATCAAAGATCCGACTCTATATAGAAGTTTGGCTGGAGTTCTGCAGTACCTAACTTTCACAAGACCGGATATATGTTATGCAGTTCAACAAGTCTGTTTATTTATGCATGATCCAAGGGAAAGCCATCTTCATGCTCTGCGACGTATATTACGGTATATTCAAGGAACAAAGAAACAAGGGATTCAGATCACAAAATCACCTTCAACAAAACTCACAGCTTACTCCGATGCTGATTGGGCAGGGTGTCCGAACACAAGAAGGTCTACGTCAGGGTACTGTGTCTTCTTAGGTGATACTCTGATATCTTGGTCTTCCAAAAGACAAGGCTCCGTCTCTCGCTCGAGCACAGAAGCTGAGTATAAGGCTGTCGCTAACGCAGTGGCAGAAACTTGTTGGTTACGCAACTTATTACTCGATCTTCATTGTCCTCTTTCCCAAGCCACTTTAGTGTTTTATGACAACGTTAGTGCAGTCTATCTCTCTACAAACCTGGTGAAGCATCAACGCACAAAACATGTTGAGATAGACATCCACTTTGTTAGAGAAAAGGTTGCAGAAGGAGAAGTTCGCGTCTTTCACATCCCAGCATCACACCAATATGCGGACATCTTTACTAAGAGGCTACCATCAAAGTTGTTTAACCAATTCAAATCCAGTCTCGGCGTCATTCCAAGACCAACACTCGGACTGCGGGAGGGTATTAGGAACTAGAATATTCTCAAAATATTAATTTAGATGCTGTAGATATTATCTCTTGTATCTTGGTGAAATCTTTGAACATATGTAACTGTTACGTCTTTATATTCAATGGGAATACAGAGCTCTCCTCAAGGAGACTTACAATATCTTTCAGATGTCCTAACCGCATCTCTTCTTCTCCTTCTCCCGCTTCATCATCCTTCACCATTGCCCATTTCTTATCCATCACATACCCAACTATCTTCATCTTCTTCATCATCTCCTCTAGATACTCGTTCACTTCGCGTATCATCGGGTGAGCCCAATCTTTGCTACGAATACATGCTTCTTCTTCTTCACTTCGATCCAACTACAACTCGGTTTCTTCCTTATCCTTTTCCCTCTCATTGATTTCCTCACCGAGGCCATATCTTCCCATTTGCCTGCATCTGCATACATGTTCGCTAGTATCACGTACGGCGTGCATCACCATAAGCTCATTAGTTGCTCTCTCCGCAAGAGCCATGTTTTTGTGTTTTCTACAAGCACCGATCAACGCAGCCCAAGCTACAGCGCCTGGCTTATACGGCATTGCATCTATGAATCTCTCTGCCTCTTCTAACTTCCCTGCTCGACCTAAAAGATCAATCATACAAGAATAGTGCTCAGCCTCTGGTTCGATCTTGAACGTCTCCTTCATAGTGTTGAAGTACTTCTGACCCTCGTCGACTTTACCACAGTGTGCACAAGCAGAAAGAACGGCTACGAAGGTTATATTGTTAGGCGCAATACCCGAGTCCAGCATCCGTTGGTATAAAAGCAAAGCTTCTGTTCCATGTCCATGTTGTGCATAACGTTTAATCATACACTTGAAAGATACTACATTAAGTTCCCGCATTCGATCAAATACCCGCCTTGCATCTTGCAAGTTTCCGCTTTTGTAATACAACGAAATCAACGCATTGTTCACAGAGATTCTATTCGAAGGAATGTGAGATTTGATTGCTAATCCATGAATCTGCTTGCCCTGAGAAGGAGAGGAGAGATTCGAGCAAGCGCTAGTCACACAGACAAAACTGCAATCATAAGGTCTGTGTCCAATACGTTGCATCTGTCTAAAGCCTATGGGCATTCGGTCACAGAGTTCCTCGTTCATTGAATACCCTAGCCCTGGGCATTCGGTTTGAACGGTTTAAACGGTTCGGTTTAATCGGAATTCGGGTTATTTTTGATTTTGAAAAGCTGTCGAATTGACCCGAATAAAATTTCGGTTTGGATCGGTTCAGTTTTCCTTTTATTCGGTTCGGTTATGGGTATTAAAATTTATTCCGAAATAAATCGATTTTTTTTCTAGTTCGATTTATTTAACCCGAAATACATAAAAATATAGATAATGGGCTGAATAAAAATTAAATCTAATAACAAACCCAATAACAAACTCAATTACAAGTCTAATTACAAAATGTTTGGCCCAACCCAATAACAATTAGGGTTGTTGACGATGACGGGTTGTTGATGGTGATGGTGACGGCGACAGCTTATTGACGGTGGTGACGGGACGGTGATGATGGCTCTAGAGATTGTCGGATCTCCAGATCTCTATATCTAGTTTGAAAATCATCTCTAGATCTCCAGAATCTCTCTGGTATAGAAAGATCCACCATCATTGATAGACCTTGTAGAGCATTTCCTTCATCGTTGATAGAGCTTTTTCCAGGACTACTCTTTTCCAAATCACCAGATTTGTCAAAATAACCAGTGCCATAACATTAAAAAACTCCAAATAACAAGAAGTAGGCGACAAATCCGCTGACAAACATAACAATTTCACAAAAAACGAAGTAATTACAAAAATGAGAAAGAGGTTACATGTTACAAATTTGAAAATCGGAATTAGAGATTGAAGGATGAAGCGGTTCTTCAAACGCATGATCTGAACGAGAGTAAGAGAGAGGAGAAGAAGAAGAAGATAAGAAAAGAGGTGGAGAAGATAAAGTTTAAGAAAACGAGAAGAAAAGAAAAAGATATTTTCGTCGGAAGATGCGAGTAGAAAAAAAATACATTTAGATCTAGGGTTTTTATGTTTATATATGGTGTTTCTCTAAACTGAGTAAACCGATCGGTTAACCGACTATCAAACTGAACAGACCCGAAGTCCGACCTATGATTTTTATTGTTCCGATCGGTTATTGCCTGTGAACCGAATCTCATCCGAAAATCAAATATCCGGTTCGGTCCGAACCGATCCGAATAAACCGAATCGAATGCCCATGGCTAGAATACCCGTATTCCAGAGAATCCGGCGATATAATCTCTTCAAACACCTTCTCACAATCAGATATACCTTCACGACCTCCACATTTTGAGTAGAAATCAATCAAGCCACTTCCCACATGTGAATTCTGGTGAAATCCAGCTTTGATCAGCTTACCGTGAAACTGTCGGCCACCGATCAAATGATCCACGCTCGTGAGAGCATTTAACACTTGCCAATGTAAACATATCGATCTTGAATCCTTTAAAGATCATTTCTTTATACAAAGCTAAGGCCATACCTCCTTCCTTATGCTGCCCGTAAGCCACAATCATCGAATTCCATGAAACTTCATCTCTTAATTCATCCATCCCATAGAACACTGACACCGCCTCTTTCAAAAGCCCGCCTTTACTATAATACGTAACGAATGAGAATCAAACCCTCCTGAGACAGCGAAACAATGAAGCTGCTTTATCAAATCGATGCGGTCACAACAAGCTGCTATCAACCCTGATAACGTAAACCCATCAACTTCAAATCCCAATTTTCTCATTCTCTTAAACATAAACATCGCAGGATCAGTTTCTCTAGCATCAGCATATCCCGATATGAGAGTGTTATAAGAAACGGTGTCTGGTTGAGGAATTTCGTCGAACAACTGACGTGCAATATGGATTTTCGAATCTTTCGCGTAAGCTTTGACGATTACGTTGTAAGAGAAGACATTGGCTCTTCCGTGCAGTCGAACGCGTCTTGTGCGTAGGAAAGGCGACCACACTTGGAGTATAGATTTACGAAGTGATTTGAGAGGTAAGTGGAAGAAGGTACAATGGATTTCAAGTAGAGCGCGTGAAGTGATTTTCCAGTAAAGAGATCTCTCTCCGCTACACATTTCAGTAGAAGGTCTCGAAAATATTTGAACTTCCATGGCGTCTGGTTCATCTAATACTTTACTCAGAGATTGTATGTATCTCTCTGCTCCTCGTATTTGCAGGTCCTCGCATCCTTGGAAGAAGAAGAAGTCAGCTGAAGAAGTCAAAGTTTAGTTTCGTTGATTAATTTGGGCTTAGTCCTTATTTAAGGCCCACTTATATCATTTATGGGCTCATTTACTTCCTTAGCAATTATTGTGGTGGACTCAATCAATCATTTAAAATCTTCAAATAACAAATCTAAAATATATGGTGTTATGGTTATTGTTTATTCGTATTTGTATATTAAAACTTTTAAAGTATTATTTAATGAAATACGAATTATCTTTAAAAAAAAATCCGGATATAAAAATCAAAGAAAGGGTTAAAATAAAAACAGACCAAATAAATTTGTTGTAGTAATAATGAGTGCAAAATATATGTTGACTGATATACCTTTCAGTTGTTTGGAAATTAAACAGATGAACTACAAGAATTAGATAAACCGAAGATCCGAAACATATGGATTGAGGAATAATATTTCACATGTTATGGCACAATTATTTTTTAGATATGACGACCCAATTGTTTCGCACAATCCATCCAAGTTATTCAAATCTTGTGACAAACCGAGAAAATCGCAACGATTCCTTTATAATTTCGATATTTGAAGATAATTAGATACCTTTAGGTGGGTGAATCCAAAATAATCAGAAAAAATAGGAAAAAAAAAAAAATATATATATATATATATATCTCTTCTTATTCGTTTCATCACCCTTTAATCATAATTACTTTATCAACCCTATTGAAGATGGGCTATACATGTTTATCAACCCTAATCGCCTAAAGATACGATTCAATGAGCTGAAAGTAAATGTTGAGACCCATGAGATAGAGGATTACATGCTGAGATGCTACAAGTAGTATGAGTATATATGTGTTGTCAGTTGGATGGCTCATGGACTAAAAATGATCAAGTTAGTGACCGTGGCTGGATCTTGTTGGTGAACTAGAAACACTTATATGGGCAATGCAATGGTTCGTAGACAAAGTACCAACACATCATCGTGACATTTTATCTAAAAGTAGATTTTGTATTGTGTTCGGTCGCTAATGCATTCTCATGTGTGGGTTGTGACGGAAAACGCGTTCTAATGACAAATCATTTTAATGCTTACTATTCTACTTCACCAATAATTATTATCGCTGTTTGTTTTAATCTCATGTGTTTGTGTAATACAGTGAGGGTTAATCACTTCCTCTAAAAGAAAAATTCTAATATTTAGGCCATTTTACACGTACTTAAATTTTTTTTTGGCAATATATATATATATATATATATATATTTTTTCTTTGCAATATGTATTTTTCAATTTAATTAACTTTATATAGAAATAGACTTGAAGATATGTTTAGATTTGTTGAACACAAAAAAGATATGTTTAGATTTATACATTGGCAAAATACCAGTTTATATAATAAGTCATAAAACTAAAACAATAAATGAAGACATTTCCAATACATAGTACTTTGAATATTCTGTAGTACCAAATCTTGGATTTTTAAATTCATAACGACACTAAATGATAACTGATAAATTATTAGCTACGTCAAAGTAAGAAACGGAAGTTGTCTCTCTCACATGAGGAGACAATTAAACTAGCATTTCTCAAAGGAAAAAATATGTATATATACCTCCCACGTACCTCAAGCATCTTCATTCCATATCTCACAATTCTTTTGTTTTTTTTTTTTTGAAAACACATCTCTCTTCACCAAAACTAACTAAACCCTACCTAATTCAACATCTCTCTGTCTCACAATCGATCTCTAATACTTCATTAATCATCTCTCATTAAACCAAAAAAATATTTTTTATAAAAAAAAAATGAAACACCTGTCGACAAAAGTGACAAGCAATGCTCATGGACAAGACTCTTCCTACTTCTTGGGATGGGAAGAATACGAGAAGAACCCTTACGACGAAATCAAGAACCCTAATGGGATTATTCAAATGGGTCTTGCCGAAAATCAGGTAACTATAACTTCGAGTTTTTTTTACTAATCGTCAAATGTTGTTTTGGTACTTAATATGCTGTTTTTTTTAATATGCAGCTATGTTTTGATCTCATAGAGACATGGTTAGCTAAAAATCCGGACGCAGCCGGACTCAAGAAGGACGGCCAATCCATTTTCAAAGAGCTTGCTCTCTTCCAAGACTATCATGGCCTACCAGAATTCAAGAAAGTAAGTAATTAAATGTTTCTCAATTCACATTTCGAAAAGAATATTCAACTTAAGACGCAAGTAACTTAATAGGATTTTATCTGTCCATAGGCTTTGGCAGAGTTTATGGAGGAAATAAGAGGAAATAGAGTAACATTTGATCCAAGCAAGATTGTCCTAGCTGCCGGTTCAACCTCTGCCAACGAAACTCTCATGTTTTGTCTGGCAGAACCCGGCGACGCTTTCCTTTTACCCACTCCTTACTATCCAGGGTAATTTCTATACCCTAATTTTTTAGGTTTGATAATTACTATACTTGTCTCCCAAGAAACCTGAGCTAACAGTATTTGATTCGCTTATTTGTACAGATTCGATAGGGATTTGAAATGGAGAACGGGAGCAGAGATCGTACCGATTCATTGCTCGAGCTCTAATGGGTTCCAAATAACAGAGTCAGCTCTTCAACAAGCTTATCAACAAGCTCAAAAGCTTGATCTTAAGGTCAAAGGAGTTCTTGTTACCAACCCGTCTAACCCACTCGGCATCATGTTGACCAGAAGAGAACTTAACCTTCTCGTTGACTTCATTACTTCCAAAAACATTCATCTCATAAGTGACGAGATTTATTCAGGTACCGTTTTTGGGTTTGAACAGTTTGTGAGTGTTATGGATGTCTTAAAAGATAAGAAACTTGAGAACAGTGAAGTCTCCAAACGGGTTCATGTCGTTTATAGTCTTTCCAAAGACCTTGGTTTACCAGGTTTTCGCGTTGGAGCAATCTACTCCAACGACGAATTAGTTGTTTCTGCTGCGACAAAAATGTCAAGTTTCGGCCTTGTGTCTTCCCAAACACAGTACCTTCTCTCCGCATTGCTTTCCGACAAAAAGTTTACAAGTACATATCTTGACGAAAACCAGAAAAGACTCAAGATTCGTCAGAAGCAACTTGTGTCTGGTCTTGAAGCTGCAGGGGTTACTTGTCTTAAAAGCAACGCTGGTTTGTTCTGTTGGGTTGACATGAGACATCTCTTGGACACAAACACGTTTGAAGCAGAGCTTGAGCTATGGAAGAAGATTGTATATGAAGTGAAGCTGAATATTTCACCCGGTTCATCGTGCCATTGTACAGAACCGGGTTGGTTTAGGGTTTGTTTTGCCAACATGAGTGAAGATACGCTCGATTTGGCAATGAAGAGGCTCAAAGAATACGTAGAGTCAACAGATAGTAGAAGAGTGATTTCAAAAAGCAGCCATGAAAGGATCAAGAGTTTGAGGAAGAGGACTGTCTCTAACTGGGTTTTCCGGGTTTCATGGACCGACCGTGTACCTGATGAACGATGAATCTAATTAAATTCATCACCCCAAGTTTAAGACAAAGCAAATCTTCCTACCATTTTTTTCATTTAATATAATATAATTCATCTTTTTAATATTTTGGAAAATGTATTTTACATTTTCTAAAATGTTTATATAACTATATTCCTTTTTAATATAAATCACTATATTTTATTCATTTCTTCATATATAGCCAAATTTTATTTTTTTTGGATGTAAGTGTTACTGCACTCAATCCAAATTTGGGGTTGTAATGGCTATTTATATATCTATCTCCTTGTAATGCCAATGAAAGCTGCGTATATATCCATGAAAATGTAAGACATAGTTGATAGTTCCATTTTTATAAAATAAATATTTTATTATCTCATATTTTCATAAAGTTTGAACCATGGATATGTACACACTAATTTAATTTAGTTATAATTATATTTAGTCATCATTTAGTTATTTTCTTAAGTTGATGTATATATATTTTTCACGTTTATTTGTATGCGTGTAATAATATATACTTTTCTTTTTTGATATAAATTATCGTTTGACTCTAATGATCGTTAATAATTTTTTGTTAATGCACAAACCAAAAAGGCATTTAACAATTAGCACTAACTAATTAAATTGCAATGCCGGTTATTCAACGGAGAAAACCAATGGAACATAGTCAAAGACTCGAATGTATGCCACTATGCCTTAGAGCATGATTAATGGAAGAATTCTTTATGGGTTTTTACTAATATTTTATTATAAATTTTGTGTAAATAGAGATAAAGAGGTTCTTAAAATTAAAAAACTGATTTTAAAAACTTTTATTTAAGAACTGGTTCTTAAGAATAGGTTCTTAAAACATATTTACCAATAGAATTTATATTTTTTAATCCTAAGAACCCCTCTAGAACCTCTCATTAATCATGTTTTTAGTCTTTGGTCATCTTAGTTTACTTTTAAAACTTTAACTAGGTTAGTAACGGAGGAGGGGGTGAGAATATTTACTCAAACTATATTTTTAGAAATTTTAGTTTGTCATTTTATATAATTTTGGTACTTAATTCTAATTTACCCGTTTTGTCATAATTTAGATATTTTGTGTGATTTAGCATTTTTTGTCATAATTTAACAATTTTCATAATACACATATTTTTGTCTGGGGAGAATTAATATTTTATGAAACTGAAAATATATTTTATTTTTATTGTCATGTTTTTTATTTTGGGAATTCTGGTACCTATCATGTTATATTTTGTCTCATCCCATTTTAATTATGAATTTTAAATATTATATAAATAAGATATTTTTTTTTTACTGATTTCTGTTCTATTTCTTTCCCTACAAAATCTTGTCTCAAATTTTCGTGACAGAAAAACTCTATCTAAACAATTACGTAGAATTCAGAAACAAAAACTTCTTTAGTAAGTATTTATTCCCTAAAAAATGTCGTCCCAAATTTTTGTAATAAAAAAATTCGTACCTAAAAATCATATCTATGTGGAATTAAAAATGATTTGGCTTGCGTAAAAAATTTGTATCTAAGAAAATATATGTGTAGAACTAAAAAACAATATATGTACTATTGCATATATTTCATTTGGTATTTTTTATATTCATTAAGTTTTAAAAGATAGTATGAAATCTATTATAGATTTTAATTGAATCTTAATTCAGTTAAACTAAATATTTTCCATAATATACGTGAAAGTTTTTTTTAATTTATTATATATGGATGAAAAGTACTTTTAATTTATTTTTTTAATCTCTGCTTTGAATTTATTTGATATAAGCAAAAGCTAGGTGTTCTACATAATTTTGTTTAAAATTATAATAGAATATAATTATGTTTTAGTATATTTAAATTCTATTTAAATTTATTATAATTCTCTCTGAATGTACTAAAAATCATTTATTAATAGAAATAGAATAGAATTATTATAACAAACGTTTTTATATATAAATAACAAACGTTATTTTGTTGTTTAATTAAAAATATTTTATATTAATTGGTTAGTTGATGAGATTTTCTATATTCTGTTATTTCCGTGATGATAATTAACATAAAAGAAATTGACACATAAATTTTTAGTTAACATAAATTTAGACATATATCAACTTAGTTTTTTAGAATATAGATATAAATTGTCATCTATAGATATAAATTTTCTTTTATATCAACTTAAAATTATTATATGAGTTGTTAAAATAATTATATTACATAAAACAGTAATTATTTTAAACTATATATATGTGTGGAAATCGATATTTTATAAAAGAATTTGATAAATAAAATGGTATTTCAATTCAATAAAACGTTTAATTAAATGGGAAACTATATATCATGCATAAAACCCGAATTACCTATTTTCTGTAAATATAAAGTACTATAGTATTTCTTTTAAACTATATATATAAGGCCATCGGAATTTTCTAAAAGTGTGTGGCTAATAAAATTGTATAAGGGATTGAATTAACTATTTAAAGATAAATCAATTAGTTAATGAGTGATTAAGAAAAATAAAATGTGAGGAATGATATATGTCCAATGGCAAATAGTGTAATTATTCTAGTAGTTGTTATTTTGTTTTAAAAAACTAATCTAAAAATTATTGTGATGATGACACATCAGTAATTGGCATATCCGTAAATCACACGCCACTGTAAAATTATTATTAAAAGTGTGTTTTTAATAATATATAAGGGATTGAACAAAATATATAAGAAAATAACTTTTAAAACAATGAAATAACATATGCTCTTTTTTTTTAGCTAACTACAACGAAGTAGAACAAAGCTCCTAGAACCGGCTTAATTTTTTTATATATATAAAAAAACACATGAAACTAATTTCGATTTCTTTAAATATCGGATTGTAAAGTTTCAGTCCATAAACGAACCACCTAAACCAGATTTTAGTCAACTACAATTACTCATTTTAATTTTAAAATTACATGTTATACTATAGACAAAAAAAATACATGTTTAATTTACTACAGCAAGCCATGTGATATGTTACGATAGTTAGACACCTACAAACATTACATATCAACATTTTATCTCTGGTTTGGGAAATGACTATAGTGGTTCATCATTTAGAAGAAAAAAAGGTCTAATTTCTCATTAATAGTTTAAAAAAAAAAATTGTCAACTTCTCAGTTCTCCTTGATAGTAATTTATGAATCAAGCTCCCAAAAATATACTACTTATATTATTTATAAATCATAGCCGATCATTATCAATTCATCATATGCCGGTCAAAGATTATGGTGCTTATACGTAGGTAGGCATGGTATGAATAATTATTCTTAAAATAAATTATTCCAAAATTTCCATGTGCCTTTGTTGGTACTACTTCGAACGAAATAATCATACAAAGTAGATTGAATAAAATATCACTCGTCAGTTTTAATTTCTTACAAGAAAATCTAACAACATATCTAATATGACGGACTTTCTTTGGAAAAATCGGCCGTAAAGACAACTAATCCTTACATGTGAGAAGCTTTATTTTGGTCGTTGGGTTGTATAACAGAAGGGTTTTTTTGTTTTTGTTTTTTTTGATAATTTATAACAGAAGGTATTTCCCAATTTAAAAAACAATATAGACACGCAAAAATGATTTTGAGAATTTTGGGTTGACATTCTTATGATTTGAGAATTTTCGGATCAATGCTGTCTTAATTGCGTACGACCCATCCAGAACTTGTCGTCAGTATCATCGACCGTATATATGGTCTTACTCAAGAAATCATTAAATTTTGAGATTTATGAGCTGGTCTCGATTTGGTTTAGATTTCAAGTATCTATAACAAAAAGCAATCTGGTCGGTTGTTTTTATAATGATAGATCGAAATTGAAGATTCACATATTTTAATTAGGGAATTATATCCTGTTATTGTTTGACATTTGTCCAAGAGAAATAAATTCTTATCGATATACTTAAATATAAAAATAAAATAAAAACACACATATATTAACATGCCAAATTTGAACAAAGAATGCAGTCACGTGGGTTTCACACACGTATAAACGTCCAAGAAAAAAATCTACACTTTAAAACAAAAAAAAAGGATTTTCAAAAAAAATATATATATATATATATGTAAGTAACTTCCAAAATACTTATTAAAAAAAAAGTAAATTCCAAATAATCATATTTATCACAAAAAAAAAAAAAACTTCCAAAATAAACACGACTCAAGAAACCCATTTTAGTCGGCACTCATCTTCAATTCTTCATGCTTGCCTAATGGGCTATAAATAAATAAACTTAGGCCATAAAAACTTAGTATACTCAAGTGTATATTTGGCCTTTATATAAATGGGCCAAGAATCTTCATGCAAAAAGATATGTATAACTATAGCAAACTAAATGAAAAACTTGTACAAGGAATTTGGTAATCAGTTTTCAGTCCAGTTTTAAAAACTATAGGTCTTACAGAAATAACCCAATAAAACTAATCCAGATCATAAATCTTCTGCTAGAGTAAAGAAAAATATGGCAAATCAAGGCTACATACCGTAGGAGAGGATAAGCCATTAGTGAAGTTCATGAAACTAAATATGTAGTTGTTGTGATAAGCATTCGGTCTATCTTTGTTCTTGATAGCTTAATTGATCCACGATCTTTAAAATTAGGATTGTGGAATGCTGAGCTGTTGAATGGACTATATTCTTTCTCCTCACGCCATATTTTGTAGATGGTCGAATTTAATTAGACTTCTACACCAAATGGATGGAACATTGTTAGTGAAATAAACTTTGTTGTTTTTTGTAGTATTCCAAACAGCCCGATAGATCAAGAGCATTCGAGATACGGTTTAGTTTCTCGACTTGTTGTGTAGCCCACATAGGAATCATAACAGGTATACTTGAAGTTCCTTGTCTATCATCTATCTCTCGGATGATCTTGTCTTAGAGCGAATAGCTTAATGCCATAATCTCTTGAACGGACTACGATAAGTTAAATTAATATATTCTTCGCTATCCTTATTTTTTGAAAAAAGGTTTAAATTTGTAAACCTAAATTTTCCAGGATATATATATTCTGTTTGCCATAAGCTTATGACAAGAAATCGTCAAAACATTAACAATTTGATTATTCCATTTCCACAAACTGTTTAACTAAAACAAATTCCTTTCCCACGGGAAAATATTCCAGTATCTTCTGTAAGAAACAGATTTCCTTTTTTTTTCTTTTTTTTTTTCCTTTTTAACGTCAAGATTTCCTTCTTTTAAGAAAAGGACACTGGCTACAATTTTCTAAAGAAAAACTTTGGAAAAGGAATTTGACGTGCTAGTGAATGTCGACATCGGCTGGATTATTGAATAAAATTTTCAAAATTAACTAGTATATGTTGTAAGAAGTCCTTTTAAGTTTTAAATATAACTAAGCAAATAAATAAACTTTCATTTTTATTTGTCGCCGAGCCAATCAAGGTTTTATATGGCTTTGTTTACATATCGTCGAGGGGTTTTGACAGAATGTAATGTACAATTAAAGTTAGCTATGACTTAAAGACTATTTTATCTAATCCTTCTAGTTTTATACTAATAGTTTTCGTTCCTATATTCTTGATTTTTTGTCCCTTGATTTCTTCCTCTCCATTATTATTCTCTTTTCCTTCTTTATCGCTTTATATCTTGACCCAATACGGAGATAATGATATATTATATAAAGGATCCGACCATGTTAGATTTTTTTTTTATTTTATGAATAAGATGATTAAACTAAAATAAGATGTAATTTTTTTGTTAACCTTCTTTTGGTATGTTACGTATGTATTAATAAACTAGTTTTTTTTTGTAGTATGTTACAAAGAATATATATATATATATATATATATATATCTGTATGTCCATGGTCGATGCATATGACACGTTCTGCAATGCACTGAATCACTAATGCAAGTGGCTTACGTGCATGATTTTCATCACTAGGTCCCCTTTTTCCTAATTCACGATTAATTACTAGGATAAGAACTTTTCCACGCGTCTTAAAAATGAGGTCATCATTGGAAGTACATATTTTGAATTTGATAAGAAAGTGTAGTTTGAAACTTTCAACTATATTCACATATATATATATACACAAGTGATAATATATACACAAGTAATAAGCATATGATTAGATTCTTGATATTTAAATGTAGCCACAATTCATCGTTTGGCAGTATGCATTGCAACACTATGTTTCTTAATTTTAGATAAAACTGTACGATATTTGCTATATAGTTAATTAATGGGTGCGTGATTTATAAATATTAAATTAAAGACGAATAAATGCATAATTACTTTTGTCAATTTGCTGTTTGAAGAGAATGTTTGGAATGTTCAACGACTTGTCTTTCACGGACTAGTTGTGTAATACTCTTTGAAAACGTCAATATATATTTAACAAAAAAAAAAGAAAAGAAAACGTCATTATATATCATCCCATTTGTCATATACAAGTGAATACGAAAATCAAACAATTTTTTTTTTAATGAACCATGCGAGTCTTCTCGGACTGACTGGATTGTTTGATGAAAAAAAAAAAAATATATATATATATATAGCCTTTTGTTGTTTATATAGAAAAAACTATATATGTTGTACAGACATATTATCTGTTAGTGTTTGCAAACATTTTCTAGAAAAATATCTATGTTGTATAGAAATTCGGTACATGTACGGCTTTCAAATGTCATGCTTTTTTCTAGATAATATAGGTAAATTTAAGTAACGTTATCAAAAACTACACACAACAAATTCATCAAGTCTTAATTACATAGTATATTTCAAGCGACAGTGTCAGTTTAGGACTTTCTCAATTTGATTTGATCTGATCTTTAAATAGGCAACAAATTTGCCAAACTCATAAAGGAAAAGAATTTTCGTATGACATCATTTGATTCTGTGAGGAAACAAGAAACAGCCTAGTTACTAGCTAGGAAGAGAGAGGTCATATTTTTGAGTAGTCGAGAGTTGCACACAATCATTTATTTGGTAACCAAAGCCCTTTTTTGTTTGTCAAAATGTTAGGTATTTTATTTTTATAAATCCACAATCTTATTATTATTAACATTAATGGTTTCCAGCTAAATGCTTTGCAAAATCCGACATCCAGGTAATTATAGCCCTAACGAATCCGGGGGAATCCTAATTAAACAATAATTATTCGAAAAAGTAGTATGAACTCAACCACATACATATGGATCCGATCATGTATACGTACGTGCAAAGAACCCAATAGTCTTTTTTTTTTTTTTAATTTGTGTGTGTGTATATGCGTGTACATCTATATATTATCATTATATGTATAGATGGAAACGTAACAGATGCCCAATACACTCTTTCGTACGTACGAACTAGACGCAGCCATGCAAATTAGTCCATAACAATAACAAAATTTTGTCTATCCAAATGTGGTTACTTCGTTAGGATCTGTCGCATATGAGTTCCTACTTCTGTATTATAATTAATTTCAAATCCATATTTATTGTTTTTCCATACCAACTTAGAGATATCAATAAAATTATACAAAATAGATATTCCATGTATATATACTACATACCCTAGTTTTGTATTACCCCAATAAACAATAATGGTGCTTTTCATCTTTGGAATAATTAATTAACAAAATTGCTTTGAATCAGAATAAACAAGAGAGCTTATGTCCTCCCAACTTATGGTGCTTTGATCTGCCGAAGTACTTGTGGCAGCTCCTGAGAACAAGTCGATAGCTTCGGCCTGGAAATTCCCAAACCATTGATGATCAATACTAGTGTTAAGCAGTGGAGAGTTTGTGTTAGCGCTCAATATCGGGTTCATAGAGAAACCCTCCCCTGATCCTAAGTGGTTATGATTTGGATCTAACAAGAGTTGAGAAAAGGAGAGATGATCAAAAGCATTTGTCATCGAATCTTGATGATGATGATCAGGGTTTGTTCTCTCCAGTTCTTGATCTTCGATCTTGACCATGTTCTTGATGACCACTGTCTTACTATCTTCTTGGTCGTAGAACGAGTTGGTTTGATTCATGACAAGAGTTGGTACTTGAACATTCTGATGTAATGGCCAAGTGAACATTGTTTGGTCTTGTCTCATGATGTAAGAGGGTTGGATTTGTTGTTGTTGTTGTTGTCTCTTCATCATGAACATCATCTCTTGATGTTCCATACAAGCTTCTTGAAGCTCCTTGCGTTGTTTGTTAATAAGTTTCTTCTTGAGCCTCGTGTTCCAGTAGTTCTTTATATCGTTGTCTGTTCGTCCCGGCAATTGAGCAGCGATTATAGACCACCTTTTTTAGATTAAGACATCATAAAGCTAATTAAGAGGTTTCCACATGATAGTTTGACGACTTACATAAATGTGTATATATGAATGGTACCTGCTACCAATAGTAAGATAGAGGTTGCAAATGATGTTTTCTTCTTCCTCAGAGAAGCCACCATGTTTGATGTTTGGTCTCAGATAGTTAAGCCACCTCAGCCTACAACTCTTCCCACATCTTTTCAAACCTTGAACCACAAGCAAGAGATAGGGAAACAGATCAGAAAGAGAATCACAATATTATATAGACATATTTCAGTTCGGGACAAGAAGATAATTATTAGGAAGAGCTAGCATCTCTCTTTCCTAAGGCACAAGGCAAAAGAGCCACATCCATGGACCATGCCGGTAGACTAGGATATTTATTCCAAACATATTAATTAAAAAAAAAAACGAAAGAGTAACTATTAATACCAATCTTGTGAGGCAAAGCGATCCAATTGCCTCCTGTGCCACTCGTTTCGATGTAAGATTTAAGCTTTGCATCTTCCTCAGGAGACCAAGGCCCTTTCTTCACGTTCGCCTTGTCACAACATGGTGCTCTTCCCATCTCTTCGTGAGGTTTTGTTGCTTTCTTGTTCTTGATCTTGGTGTTGTTCTTGATATAGGGCTCTATTTTCTCTATATATGATCAAGATTATGTTGGTGGGTAAGATGGTGTGGATTGGTGTGTGATTATAGGGGAAATATTATGTGGACGCACAAAAGAAAGAAAGGAAACTATATAATAGCTGGAGGAGCTAGTATTGTGACGCGATAGAAGATGTCAAAAAGTCTTTGTAAGAAAAGATGTCAAAAAGTATGAAAATTTTTTATTTTAAAACCAAAAAATCAAAAAGTAGCTTTTTGTACATTAATAATTATTATAACCCAGCATAATTAAATACTATATATACAATATTGGAATTATTGTAATGCACGCAAGTCTTTTGAAGAAATTTCTCTAAGTTTCTTTCCAAGTCCTAACGATATATTGACTGTCTGTATGTTTTAAAATTATGAAATAGAATCAGATGTTTTTTACGGTAATTTACACTAAGTTATTTGATAAATTAATTCATGTTTGCATTACTAGTATATTATGTATTATTGATTGGATTTTCAAACTAAGAAGTTATACATCTTTGCAGCTGAAAATGAAAAGATATATATATATATATATATATATATGCCAAATGTAGACTGAAACTAAATATAAGAGTAAAATTTCGCATGTTAGGTGAGCAAAATTGCCAAACTGAAGAAATTTTACCCCGGATCCGGTAAACTAATTAATCCAATATAAAATAAAAAAAACGTGATAGATCCTTTTTCCGTTAAAAAAGAGTGATAGATCGTAGATGGCTTATTTAAATAGTTAGACATAAATTTAATTGTTAGGAATATGCCAATCACAGTTTAACAAACGGAATACAGACACTTCAAAGGAACACATGAACAGTAAGATCTCTCGCATTCGTACTAAAAGCCAAGGTGGTCAGGTCTCTTACATTGGTCGATTAAGAGAGCCTAATAAACCTATAATGGTTAATCAATTATGCGATTGACCTAATAGCGATGTCCCATATATTCATATCAAAACTTAATCAAATACATATGTAGTGTGGGTAAATTAGAGCCGTAATTTAACATGTAAAAAATAAAAGAAATCATCATTACTTTGATTCAAAAATACATATTTTTAAGATAAATTTATACTTTAAATTGGTATTTTCTTTATTGGCTGACTTTAGTTGAATAGTTAAAAAGAAAAAGAGTACAATCAATGACCGACGCTTCTAGACGAACAAAAAAAGATTGACTTGAGCTGAGATTGGAACTACAGGTTTTAAAAGTCAAAGCACTTGGAGAAATAAAGTCACCAGCGATTCAAATTATTGAGTTTTTCACACTGTTTATATGTCTTTCATATAAAAAAAAGTATTATTGGAAAAGTAAATAAAGTTCTGGACTTTGAAGCTAAAAAGGTTAAAAAAAAAAGGCAAGAACTGTTGTTCAGATTGCAACACCATTGGTAGGAATTGGTCTTGTAGGTCATCTCTTCTTTATATATATATATATATATATAACGAAAATTACTGAATCATGAATGATATAATTTTTTTTTTTTTTTGGAAATAATAGTTAAAATAAACTAAAAGGGTAAATCAAGAGGTTCATATATTTTAATTTTTAAGTAGGCATTTCAATTTCATGTCAACAAAAACAGAAAAGTAAAAAAGTAGGTATTTCTTTTCACTTTTCAATGATTTAATATTTTGGCTACTTTTGTAAGGACCCAATTCAATAAGTGTTTTGGAAGACTGTCAACGTAAAAGGTTGTTTCCATGAAAAAAACACTTCCATCTCTTTTCCTTTTTCTTTTTTTCTTTTTAGAAATAGTGATTTATGTTCAAGAATTCAATTCGGGCTCACTAATTTTTAATATAACTATAGTTCAGTAGATAGCTATGTTATTGTCTCGTAATCATGAGATAATCATGACATCCTGTAAAGTCGTAATATATCCGAGAGTTTCTTATATATTGGAATCCAACCAGTTAAATTTATCTAATTCATGGTAGTGAAGTGGTTAGAGAAACCATTGGATGTAAATATGTAACCAGAAACAAAATATGTAAAGATAACGACGATTGGTATGAGGTAACAACATCTTCTGATCTTGAACCAGCTAAGTTATAAGATCTGAACATTTAGATCAACCAGATTCTAAAAGATCCAACTTGTAGCTTCAATCAGAATCACAGACCAAAAGAAAACGAAACCAAAACTAAGCATCCAAATTGATTAGATGCATTTGCCTGGTTTAACTCAGATTCACAGTCCAATTCATGTTGTCTTCACTCAGACCCATCTGCAAGCTTGTCAGAACAGTGTAGAGTTGCTTTGAGACAGTTCCAAAGGTACCTTCTCCGTAAGACACTCTGCGTGTGTATTCAAGAAAAATAAACTCTTATGGCATACAAGAAAGGCGAAAGCTTTACCGCGTTTTAAGTTGGGTTTTTGTGATACAAAGAAAAAAAAGGTTTTACCTTTTGCCTTTGAAAGTAATGCTTCCAACAGGAGAGACAACCACCGCAGTTCCTGTGCAGAAAACCTCGTCTGCTTCTAGTAATTCATCTACTGTCACATTACGTTCCTCCACCTATGATACCAAATAAACATGGTCTGTTATCACAAGCTAATAGTGGTGTGCTATGATCCGCTTTAAAGATGTGATTGTTGTTGAGAATTTGAAGAAGAGGAGAAATTACCTGGAACCCTTGAGTTCGAGCCACGTCGATTATACTTTTCCGGGTAATCCCAGGTAAGATGGTTCCTTTTATTTCAGGAGTAGAGATCACATTGTCCTAGCAAAGAGAGTAAGCAACAAATGTTGGTAAACAAAACCCGGTGCCAGAGTCTTTATCTCATCTCCTTAAGAATTTAGACTGATGATAAGGCGAGAGACATCTTATAGAATCCATATGCCATCATTGGATTCCAAAATATTGGATTTTTCTTTACCTTCACAATGAAGATATTGCAAGACGAGACCTCCTCAAGAAATCTGTTGTAAACGCAATCAAGATACAAAACATCGGAATATCCTTTGGCTTTCGCAATCGACTGTGCCTTGAGTACCTAAAATATAAGTTACCATGTGTAAGTACAGAAGCCAATCCATAGAAGATCAAATATAAACAAGAAATAAGCTTTACTTACTGCAGCATAATTTCCTATGGTTTTAACACCTCCGGTACCACCAGGTGTTGCACGATGAAATTCACTTTCCACGATCAAATTGATCGGTGCCACACCTTCCTGACATCATATTACATAAATCCATACAATCATTTAGAAAGAAGAAAAAGGTAGAAACATACAACAATATAAGATATTTGGATTTTATTGAAGACCTTGAAGTAGTTCCCGACAGGCGAAACATAGATAAGGAAAGTATATTCTGGTGCAGGTGCAAGACCAAGAACAGCTCCTGTTCCCATTAGCAATGGTCTTACATATAAGGAACCTTTACCTGAAGGTGGAACCTGAATACAAGAAGACATCACATGCGCATTAACTCATAACACCAAACGAAAATTTAAACAACTTTCTCTGTATATCTGAAAGAAAAAAGCTGTCATTATTACCCAACGTTTGTTTGCTAATACAGTTGTTTTCACAGCTTCGACAAACTGCTCAATGGTTGGAGCAGGCATACACATCCTCTCAGCACCATTTCTCATACGGATGGCATTCTCTTTGGGGCGAAAGAGGAGAATATTACTACCGTCTTGCTTTCTGTACGCTTTTAGCCCTTCGAACAATCCCTACAAGACAAAGGGTTTGCAACAGAATATATACACAAATAAGACTCATTTAATCTTAAATTCCAATCACTCCCACAACACATTGCTTGACATCTCTCATCATCAATTGCAGAAATAAGAGGATTATTCCGTGCAACAGAGAAAGTTAGATTCAGTAGATGGCAGAACTCCTAACTAGATGCAACTAACATAGCAAATAGTATTACTAAACTCATCGGCAGATTGTGTTTCAGTGTCAAGAATCCGACAAAATTTCTCCATACTTTCAAACCCTTTTAACTTCCTAAAAGATTCTTGAGTAAACATATCGATTAAAATCCTTTCATAGAACTCATTAATGTAAAAGACAGGAATTTAAATAACTATGAAACAAAATCAACGGCAGATTACATTTAGGTGTAAAAATGTGAAAAACTGGTACATAAGTGCAAATCCTTACCTAAACCTCCAAAAGGATTTTCCACTACGACAGATTAAACTCGTTTCATCTAACTTGTTACAGTACAGGACAGGACTTTTAAGAAACTAGGAAGCAAAATCGACAAATTCTGCACCTATTTTCAAATCCTAAATCCCACAGAAAAAAGGGTTTTTGATTTACAGATTAAGCTTGGTTTAATCAAAGACATGGCATTAAAGGACATGACTTTGAAGAGAACTAGGAAACAAACCTGTCCATAGTTGAGTACACCAGCAGATGGGCTGACTTCAATGTTCCCAAAACGTTGCAATTCACCATTTGAGAACTCTCCATCGATATTACATTTCATCACATACATGTAATCAGTCGGCTTAAACCCAAATCCAATGTTATCCCAATCAATGTCGGCTAATTCAGACACCTCAGCTCTATCACAACATACCAATCTCATCAAAAACCACAAATTGATTCAGATTCAAACGAACTCGAGTAACTCAAAACCAATCAAAATGATAAATAGAAACAAGAACCTTGAAGAAACAGCGTTGCATCGAGAAGTAGAGATTCCGCCATTGATAGCAGTGGACAATACAGAGGAAGAAGACGAAGAATGCTGAAGCTGTGAATATAATCGAGAAAAAACGTCAGATCAAACAGAACAGTAGAGAAATCGATAAAACAGTAAGGAAAAGGAAAAAAAGAGTTGACCTTTAAGAAGGAAGACGACGGCGATAAGTTTTGAGTAGAGGAGAAAGAATGGAGGCGCGTGGTGAAGGGGCGTGAAGGACAAAGTAGGTAATTTTGATTAATGCTTGGCGAAATTGCTGCTCTTTCCATTTCTCTCAAAATGTATCTGTTATCAGTGATCAGTTATGTTCTTCTTCTTCTTCTTTTTTGATAAGACGGTAATGGGGAGACAGAGGAGGCTCAGACGTATTCTTTTCTGCGACTTTGCCCTAACAACTAATTTCAATTTATTTTTTAATCCAATTTTTTCAGTCTACGAAACACATTTTTTTTAACATAATAATATTTTATTTTGGTTGAAGATAATGCAATATATTTTGTAATAAAATAAAAATCGTTTACAGTTAACAAAGAATGGAATTAAAAATACCAAATAAAAGTTTAATTTTATATCCAAACCTTACCTTTAACTAATTACTAAAATACATATATTTTTAGAATTGGGTATATTGTGTAATTACCTTTGCAAGATTCGTTGTAAGATAGGAAAAAAAATTAAACAGGTGTAATCCGAATCATATATGAGAAAGAAAAAATCGTGTCAAATCATATGAATTAGATTATTTTTTTTAGTTGACAGAAAAAAATTATTACCATTTTGTCGTTAAGAACGAAATGGAGAGACATTTTTAAAAGTGGAATTTATATATAAATGATCTTTTCATCCAATTTGTCTATTTATACCTTTTTAAAAAAAAAAGATTTGGTGAGATAATCATTTATAATTCAAATATACCCTCAATTCTAATTTTTTTTGAATAGTTTCTAAAACTTCTAACTCATAAAAATTTTCCTTTTTTAATAATATTACAAAAATATATTACAATATATATATATATATTTATAATATTACAAAATATATTACAAAATATATATATATATATAAATAAATATTACAAAATATATTTTTATAAATAAATAAAAATATATTACGAAATTTAAAATATATTACAAAAAATATTCAGTTTTTTTATTTTTAAATTCAATTTCTATCTCTAATAAAATTTCAAAAAAATTCAGAATGTGTATTTTAATCTTACTAGAATACATATTCTAAATGTTTTAGAACATGAACAACTTGTATAATACATGTTCTAAATTTTAGAATACATATTCTAATTATTTTAGAACATGAACAAACCGTAGAATATATATTTTAAATTTCGTAAAAGTTGAATTATAAAATTTTATTCTAAATTTCGCAGAACATGTATAAGTCACAGAATACATAATCTAAATTTTGTAGAATATGTACAAGTGTTAGAATATGTAATCTGAATATTAGAAAATATATTCTAAAAATTTTAGAATGACTTTGATCAAGCTAAAAACCTACTTAAAACTGTCTAAATTCAAAAAGTTTCTTCTTTAAATCTTCTTCATAGTTGTGTATATACGTGTTTATTTGGTTTTTTTCAAAAAATGGTATTAATCTAGTAGTAGTGGTGGTTTAGGAAAAATTGACAATTTAAAAAAAAAAGTTTAGATGGACAAAAATTTTGTTAGAACTCCTTTATTTTCAATTTTCCTTTTTTAAAAACCTAAAAAAAAAAACAGAAAGATTAACAAGAAAATGTCAGAAAATAGCAAAACAGAAACCGAAAATGTATGTTCAGTGCTGATCACCATTGTCACCAAGACACCAAGACACCAAGACACCAAGACACCAAGACACCAAGACACCAAGTAGTTGCATAACTCCAAAAGACCACGTGTTTCGCGTTGGTCTGTCTCTTTCTCTTGAGGACGAAATGGGCCTAGCCCAGCACCAGTTTGGCTCGAGCCTAAAACCCAACATGGAGAATTTGGTGGGAATACGATAGCTTAGCAGCCACCATAGATAGTAAAGGATCACAAGCATGCGATCCGTGACAGAGGCGATGATCCTTGACGCGAGCTAAAAAGCCCTAAACTAGCCCATGAACACTGACTTGATAAATAAGCCTACCTAATTTTATGAATGCGCAATCAGTTTAATCCCTGACTAGATTATACGAGCTAATGAAACAACGGCGTTTGGACATTATAAACTTGGTATATTTTATACCAAAACTAAAATCTTATATTCTAAACGTTAAAAAGGAAAAACACATTTTCGATCCTAAATACTAAATGATAAACTCGAAACTGATTTTAATTTTAAAAGAATTTGCCTCTTTTCCTTGGTTTTATTTTCTTAATTGTTCCACAAACGTATTTGGTTGGTTGGGTTATTGAGAGTAAAATTTTGGATTATTGTTTCTTGTTTTTCTTCTTTAATATGCTGAAGTTTCCTTGGTTTCTGAATTGTGAAGCGAAACAAATATACATAAGGATTCTCTTACAAAGAATCAGAATGTGATATAATTGTGTCGGTAAAACCAATAAGACGGGAGAAAGAAACAAACATTTCAATTCAAACACAAAAGTACATATCTAAAACTAAAACAACATATTATTTCTTTTTCTTGTTATTCTTATCCTCCTTTTTTTTATTATTCGCCTTATATGTGTGTGAACCTCCATTTAAATGGAGATAAGACTTGTAATGGAACTCAATTAAATGACTCCGGAAGAATCTCAATATATAATAGATATGTATCTTTGAATGATGTAATGACTAGTATCTTCATCTGATAAGCATTTGCATGTAACATCATGTGATCGCCCCACTCACTATTTTCAGACATACTCTTTGGATCTTCGAAAATGTCCATCGGAACGTATCTTTCGTAAGATTGTGAACAAGATTTAAGCCATGTTACGAGTTTTTGTCTAATTTGTTTATCGCCATTCCAAGTTTTTAAGAACGGAACTTGCAAGTTGCAATTTCCATATCGTAGGATCTTGGCCTCCGAGAAACCTTCCTACTCCAACATATCACTTACTCGTTACTTAATCCTAGAGTTTGCATTTCTTAATTAACCTTAGAGGATCAATGTACATTAGCCATTATGACGTAATAAATTTTGTTTAAAAAATCTTAACTATATTATTATTATTATTTTATTTTTTTGACATAACTATATTAAAAATATTTGATACTGAAAAATGTATATAAAACAAATATTCTTATTGATTCTTTTATATATTTTCGCATCTCAAGAGTCAAGGTTATCCAAGAAATTAATGGATATCAAGGATCGCAACAACACCTAAAGGATTTGATTTTTGATAGGTCAAAATCAAAGTTGGGTATATATGGCTAATATTAATGAGAGAGTGATGTAATAAATGCTTCATGTAAATTAGATTCTTGCTTCAAGACAAGGGAAGAGAGTGGAAAAAAAGATCTTAGGACCATTTGATTCATTAAAGACACTAGACATACATTTTGCAATAATTGTGAGTGAGCTTTCACTTTCTTCCTTCATCAGCATAACTGATCATCAGTCCCACACACATTCATACCTTATTTTCTTCCTCTCTCCGTCTCTTTTCACATGAAATGTCTTCTTGTGCCGCAACAGCTACGACAATCAGATACAATCCAAAAGGGTAATCCAAAGGTGAGAATGTATTTATGGGTTATTTGGATAGAATATGTAAGAACACCGAATTTTATTTTTCTTTTTGAAAAGAAAGAAAATAATAACCAATGTCAACACAATGAAACCATTAATTTTTCAAGTGTTTTCTTGAGTTTTAAACCAAATTCTCATTTAAGCGCCCAGAGTTATTTTACTGTTGATGCACTAGAACCGGGCAGCTTAATCATGGAGTACTTAAGTATCATAACTGTATGTATGGTGTACGCATAATGTTCTCGACATTCGAAATTTTCTCGAAATTAACATTTATCTTACGAATTCCAAACCTTAATGTACATAATTGAAAACTCCTACTAAAGGGTAAAACTACTCGAGTATTTGTGGAGAAAAAACAGTGAGAAGTGAAACAATCTCAAGAGTTAAAACCACTAAGACCGGACTCATTGTTGCCTTACCCGAATCAGAGCAGGAGGGCTAATTAAGTAAATAAAACTTTATACCGAGACGTCGGAGACGAGCCGAAAATGACAAATTTGCCCCTCGATCAGCTATCGTCGGGAATTCTAATTACTGAGGAGATCCGGCGACGATTCATTTCTCGTCGGAGATTTCTCCGTCACGTCTGACTCCGCCGCATGCTGCTTTGTAAGAGGCATCTTTGGGATTTCGGTGAGAATCTGAACGACTTCACGCATCTTCGGCCGCTCCACCGCCTGTTCTTCAACGCAGAGCAATGCAACGTAGAAGACGTGCGTTACTTCGTGGATTGGTACGGAAGAGAGTCTAAGATCAATTACTTTAAGCACACATTCTTTGTTTGAATCCGTCATGCTTCGAACCCACTGAACAATATCAACGCCGTCGCCAAATTCTCCGACAGGTTTCTTCCCGGTGATGAGTTCCAGAAGAACAACACCGAAGCTATACACATCGCTCTTCTCATCTACCTTCAACGTATATGCGTATTCTACAAGACAAGGAATAAATAGTTCAGAGAATTGACACACACACACCAAGTGTTTGATTAAATGCCAATTTTACAAAGTGCGAATTTTTTTTTTTACATACCTGGAGCTATGTAACCGTAAGAGCCAGCAATGGCAGACATACATTCAGAAGTGCCGGAGTCTTGGAGGAATTTGGCGAGACCAAAGTCAGCGACATGAGCTTCGAAGTTGGAATCCAGGAGGATGTTATTGGATTTGACATCTCTATGAACGATTAACGGGGAACAATCGTGGTGGAGATAGCAAAGACCCTTAGCTGCTTCAAGAGCTATCTTGTAACGTGTGTCCCAATGTAAATGACCTCCTTTTTTTCCATGAAGAACCTCTCCAAGGCTACCATTAGGCATGTACTCATACACAAGGAGATTCGTTTCGTGGTTAGAGCAAAACCCGAGCAGTCTCACAATGTGCCTGTGTCTTATCCTTCCTAGCGTCTGAATCTCGGCGTTAAACCCGTGATCGTGGGAAGAACCATGAGACATTGTAGCCAATCTCTTGACCGCGACTAGATCCCCGTTAGGCATCACGCCTTTGTAGACAATCCCGGCACCACCTTTACCGATAATGTTGTCTTCCTTGAGAGAGTTCAAGACATCGTCACAATTGAAGTCTAGTCTCTGGAAAGCAGTCAATCTCCAGGCCTTAGACTTACTGGCCTTTCTCAAAGATCGAGCTTTGACTATAGCCACTATGGCAAACACCATCGAACAAAAGAGCAATCCAAGGACAAGTAACAGTTTCGTAGTAGCAGATAAAGTTTTAACATGAGGCTGGTGAGTTCCTTTGCCGACTCCATCTTTGCAAAGACCCAAATACGGACCACAAAGATCAGAATTACCCAAGAACGACGTGTAATTAAAGTAACTGAACTGTCCAGTGCTGGGAACTAAACCAGAGAGATTGTTGTACGAGAAATCAACAGATGTCAAACTCTGCATTGATGCTATCGCCACAGGTATTGAACCAACGAGATGGTTTCTCGAAAGATTCAAGTAATTCAATATCCTCATACCTGTGATTTCGTTAGGAATCTCACCTGAGAGCTCATTACGACTCAGATCAACAAAAGTTAGCAGCTTACAATGACTGATCTCCGGTGCAATCCGACCCGAGAACAGATTGTGGCTAAAATCCAACTTTGATAACTGCTGAAGCTTCCCAATCTCCGGTGGAATTGGACCGACGAACTTGTTACCGTCTAGGAGTAGTTTTTGAACACCGGAGAAGTTTCCAATGGCCGGCGGTAATGGACCTGAGAGCTGGTTATTTGACAGACTAATCTGACCAAGGTTGATAGAGACTCTTCCGCTAACTGATAACTCTCCAGTGAGGTAATTGTCTTGGAGCTCCACTTGGGATAAATTCGGTAACCCGAAAAGCCCTTTCGGAATCGACCCGTTGAGGAAATTCTCGCCCATTCGGATCCGGGTCAAAGACTCACATTTGCCAAGTGAATCCGGGATGGAACCAAACAAGAAATTGCCGAGTGTAATCAAGGTCATTAACCGATTACCGGAACACATATTCGGCGGTAGAGCTCCGGTGAGTTTGTTGGATGAGAGATCAAGAATCACTAATCTACCATTTTCCCCCAATCTCTGAGGGATACTACCGGTGAAATTGTTCTCCCACAGCTGTAACACCTCAAGCTCCGGTAATTCACCGATGAACTCAGGTATAGCACCGTACAGCTTGTTCCTGAATAGATTCAAAAGAGTTAAGTTCTTCAGCTCTGCGAAACTCGTCGGAATCTCGCCGGTGAACATATTGTTAGACAAATCCATTGATTTCAAGCTTGGAATCAATCCCAGCTCCGGAGTTAATGGTCCCGAAAACGCGTTTACTTGGAGGAACAACGTATCGAGCTTTTGAAGCTTCCCAATCTCCGGCGGAATCTCTCCGGTTAAACCACAATCAGCAGCGTCGAACCGAACAAGCTCTGATAACTTTCCAATTTCAGGTGGAAGACCATCTTCGAAAGCGTTATAGTATCCGATGTAGAGTTCCCGAATAGTCGTTAGGTTTCCGATCTCCGGTGGGATTTTACCGATTAGCTCGTTACCGGAAACCGCTAGATATTCTATAACAAGCCAGCTTCCGTACGTCGCCGGGATACGGCCAGTAAAGTAATTGCCTCCGAGGTGAAGATGCCGGAGCTGTGTCAAATTAGTGATTGAAACCGGCAAATCTCCGGTCAGATTGTTGTTATACAAATCGAGAACACGGAGATTCACCAATCCAGAGGAGAGTTCATCGGGATATGAACCGTTGAAGACATTGTTGGAGAGATTAAGATGACGAAGCTCCGATAGATTGGCGATTTCCGGTGGAATAGGACCTGAGATCTGATTAGCAGCGAGTGATAGATTCTGCAACAGAGGTAAATGAGCTACGTCGGAGGAGAGAGTTCCCGAAAGGTTAAGGCCAGAGAGGTCAAGGGAGGTCACGTGCCGGCGAGAGATGTCGCACGTGACACCGGTCCATAAACAGAAGCTTGTTGAAAGCTTCCATGAGGTGAGATGTGACTTTTCGTTGCTTGTTAGGGAGGATTTGAGAGAGAGAAGAGCATGGAGCTCAGAGATTGGTCGTGTGATGGTGAAGGAATGAGAAATGTGGAGGAGAAGGAGAAGGAGGAGAAGAAGAAGCTTCATGGCTCTGTTTTCTCTTTCTGTGTAAGTTAGGGTTTGGTTTAAAAAGGGTGATAGTGTGGTGGAGGGTAAGTGAGGAAGATGATGAAGATGTGGTGTTTTTTCTTTTTTATATTGTAAATTATTTCTTTTCTTTTTTTTGGATTTTACTTGGAGGGAGATTTTTTAAGAAACATTGATTTTTAGAAACAGGTAACACATAAACTTTCTGAAAAAAGAAAACAAAAACTTTTAAGTTTAAATACTTCAAATATGGTAGAAGACAAAAATAAAATCTTAAAAAACTATTTATCTTGTATAAACAGAAACATATATGCATATAATGGAGTTATTGAAACTGGGATTCACAAACTTTGCCGCCTTTTTTTTAACGAGCTATATGATAAATTGGACCTAAACCCTATGACCAAACTCAACACTCAAGTGACTAAAGTGCCTTTTGAACGGCATGATAATCACATTTTTACCATTAAGGACCACAACAAGGCCCAAGGCATGACCAACAAAAACCAGAGAGTCAGTCACTGATGATCAACTGAAAATGACGAGAACAACCCTGAGATGACGCAGGGTAACAGTTTAGAGCCTCGAGTGACGGGTAGTGACACGATCGTAACTCTGATTGTGGAAGGTAGTCAGCAAAAAACAGTCCTATGTGCATCATTTTCATCTTTTGCCAGTTTCACTGATCAATAGTAATGGTTTGTGCAGTGAACAAATATGTGGTTTTCCGATTTTTTTTTTCTAGATTATATATCTCACAAAATTATCTAATTTGATTTTAATTGAGAATTGGATTTTTAACTACTAGAAAAAAATTGAATATAGAGCCAAATTTTGAATGTCAACAAAAAAATTAGTCACTGGATTAGATATTAGAGCAATATGTAGCCACTGGAATAAGTCGTACTCATATTAGGTGAATTTTTGTTGTCGTATATATGGACCTGGACCAATAGTATAATTTTTCAATATGCAACGCACTTCCTTACACTAAATAATAAAATAAAACTAGTGAAAATTGTAATAATCAAATCATTTCTAGTTTAATATATTTACTTTGAATGATAAGAATTGGTAAGCACAGGCGAGGGAAGGCTTTGCTCAAGCTTGATTTCTTATTTGGTACCAAATCAATTATATTAATCTGATAGAAAGATTATGTTAGCACTAGACCTATCAATTGTTGTTTGTTATAAGAATATTAATTTTAATAAAAATATAAAACAAACTTTAACTAAGCCACATGAACCTAAAATATTTATCTCGAGTTACACATTGAGTCATTGACAAATAATTTCACCAAACATTGGATTTAAGCAAGGAAGAGCTGAACAAAACCAAAAGCTTTAAACATAACAGTAGGGTTACATTCCTCTGGTCTTCTCAATGCATATCCTCTTCTACAAGATTGTGACTAATCGACTATAACAATCTTGAACTCAATCTTTACTCTTGTAAAGTTTTTTTTTTTTTAAATATATCTTATTAATATATATCTCAAGAACATTACACAAAGAACCAAAGGTAAATTTTGATCTTTGTATCTTATGGGAGAGACACAAGTATGACTCGGTCTTTAGGAACTGTTGCTTTCTGCTGAATCATGTAAACAGAAAGACACGCTGTAAAAGCAAGCAACCCACTCGTGTAGCTAAAAGACAGACCAAAGGTCACAAAGTCATCTTTTTGTTTTTTTTGGTTTCGAAGTTGAAATAAGACACTGGGTTCAAATTTTCAGGTGGTCCATTTCAAAATTTGAAGGGCGCAAAAAAGACTTTACAATAAAAGTGAAAAATGATAAAATGGGACAGGACCAAACCAGGGACCATAAGCTTCATCATCATGGCACAACCAACAACCATACATTATCTACATATAGTCATATATAATGTACTTTGACCCATCAATATGAGAAAAAATTCAATCCTGAACGCTTTAAAGCCAATAGTATTTTAGGAACACAGACAAGCATGGCAACAGATTGATAGATACAATGAATTGAAAAGGGGAAAACTGTTTTGATAGATTTGGGTATTACTCTCAAGTCCCTTTGCTCTTGAAGGATTTGAGGAGTTTGTCTTTGCCTTAAGACCTACTTAAAAAGTTCTGAGTCACATAAGCGCTTCCCCTACACGAGAAAAAAATGAATTTTGATATAATGAAGTTAGAATCAATGTTAAAAGTTTCATCTAAGAAAGCGAGTAAGGATGATTACAGCAAAGAGAAAAAGGGTATGTATAAATACCTACATGGATGATTTTTGAAGAGAGAGTGCTGTTTCATTCTTTCTTCTGTGTCCAAATTCTTACAGACTTGTCGAGTGAGCCTGATGCGATCAAGTTCTCTGTCGGGTGGCATGCCACAGTCATGACGGGCTCAGTATGACCCTCAAGTTTCTGAACCTGTTTCCTGGAGTTCAGCTCCCACATGTATACACAGTTGTCCTCGGATCCACTGACTATTCGCTTTCCATTTGTGACGGAGAACGCAGAGGAAACACAATACTGTGAGTTGGTATGGCCAGTGTATGTTTTGAGGAATTTAGCAGACGCAATGTTCCACAACCTCTACAAATTTTGAATATCGTGAAGAGATCAGTGCATAAGGATGAGAGCAAATCTATTAGGATATTCCCCACTCATCCAACTTCCTAAATTGTAGTTTCCATCCAACACCAAACAAAGATATACAATCTTGCTCTTATTGCTTTTGAAACCTATTAATTAATAACTAATCATGAGAATCTACATCTTCTCTAATACCCTATAGATACAGATATCAAACACCAAACAAAGATGTATCTTCTCAGCTACAACAACTCTCTACCATAACGACCCTTCAAAACTCTTGAATCTCGTTCAATAACAGAACTATTCTAATTTCTAAATCTATCAAGTAACAAACTTGCAAACTTAGTTAAAGATGGCTTCTTCTACATCAAGTTTCTGTTGACACATAACCTAGAATCTAAGTTAACACACTCTACCCAAGTCTTTATGCATTTCTCGAGATAACTATAGAGCAAAACGAGTACTCACATAACAAACATCAAATGAAGAACTCACCAGCGTGTTATCGAGTGTGCCAACGAGGATGAACTTGCCATTAGGAGAGAATCTGACAAATGAAACAGGAGGATTCTCATCATCAATTAGGGTTTTCATACAATGCCCAGTCCCTGAATCCCAAATACGGCACAACCCATCATAGCTACTCGAAACAATGCGAGACCCATCTCGATTAAAATCAACGGCGGTGACGGGATCAGAATGCGCGGGAAGAACTTTCAAACATTTTCCGGTTGTAACATCCCAAATCCGAACAGTTTCGTCAAATGAACCAGAGACAATCATGTTTGATTGATGATTGAAATTGACGCAAAAGGCGTAATTAGTGTGTCCGTTGAGAGTCTTGAGTAAGGAACCGGTTTCAACGTCCCATAGCTTTAGGGTTTTATCATCGGAAGCTGAGACGATATACCTCGAGTCTGAAGAGAAGGCAACATCGGAGATTCCGCATTCGTGGCCGGTGAATTCTCGCACGGGATTGGCAATTGAATCTCCGTTGACGTTGATTGTGTAAGTGCGGATGGTTTTGTCGGCGGAGGCTGAAGCGAGGAGACGGCCATTGGAGGAGAATTTTACGGAGGAAACGGCGCGAATGTGGGAAGTTAGGGTTTGGGAATGAATGTAAGGAGTGAAAGATGCTGCTGCTGGAACTTCTTCTGCCATTGGTAACAGAGATTGGAAATTCAAATGGGAATTACGAAAATTTTGCGGATTTTGATTTGGTTGATTTAGGGTTTTGGAAAAGGGGTTTTGTCCAAAGAGAGAGACGATCAGTGTTCTTCGAAAAACCCTGACTTATTTAAACAAATTGTGGGGTGTATTTTGAAAGATCTAATACTATTGGGGTGTCTTTCAAGTTTCCGTAAATTGGAGTAGTAGTTTCTCACGAGCGGCTCACGTGCTCCCTTTCCAAGCTAAAACTCTCTGATTGAGGCCGAGTCTTCCGAATCTTTTGATTTTTTTTGTTTGTTCGTTCTTCCTCGAACACAAAAGCTTCACTAATCAAAACGGAAATATAGATTTTGCGGCATTTGCTTAAATTGAGCATCATATTAAATTAACAATATTCTGAATAAAGATATATCTAATTACCAGAGATCCTAAACTGAACATCTAAGTTAGCATGTAGGTTTTTATGCTAACAACTATAAATATTTAATGAGATTCAATCTCCCCGGAGACCAAAACAAATTTAAACTAGTTTTGTTTTTGTGGTGGTATTTGAACTCTCTAAAAAAAAAAAAAATTGGCCTAACTAATACACTATTTGAACTGTTGACATTAATTGAGATTTAGTATTTAAATTACTATCGACCAAACGAATCACTAACAAGACTACAACTACTACCGACGCTGACTTTTTGTGTTTCTATTTCATGGGTCAAAATCTGAACTTTACAAATCAAATTTATGATGCATTTGTATAATGGTACTTGCACGATCACATCGAGAGAAACACAAGTCTCATTGCTTCGTTAACCAAAAAAAAAAGGGTCTGATCATTAGCTCTCACGAGTCACGAGCATTCAAAGAAAATAATACAAGAGTTGTTCTTTTTTTCTTCTTCTAAATTTGTAGTTTTGTATTTTGAAGTATTTATTTACAATCGATCTGTAGCATTTTCATACGCGAAAAATGAAAACGCTAGCTAGCTATGAACAAAGTAACTTTATATTTATGTATATTAATGAACCGAAAGATTCTTCGGTGAGATAATAGTCATATAAACTTTAAGTCGAGTTTATAGAACATGCATATTAAATTAGAAATTAACTAGGTTTGAGTATACCCATACTTTTATGTGGGTAGAAGTAATGAATAAATAACTACGAAGATATTGGTTTCATTTAAAATTATGTGCAAGATGGGCGAAATAACAAAAAAAAAGAAAAAAGTAATATGATTTGGCAGGGTTTTAACCATCATACAATATTGGAAGATTCTGATGAACATCTTGTGAATTTTAGGTGTTCTACATGCTTGTGCGGGTGAATTGTTGAAAATAAATTATTTATATATTTCTAATTTGTTGTATCCAAAATCATACTGTTATATCCACTATCAGCTTTAGGTTTTAGCCATTTTTATTGTTGCTAAGGCTTTATCTCTATGTTTGTCTTCTCTTTTTAGAGCTTTTGGCTTCGGCTAGTTCTACGAACAACCCGGCTTTATCTCTAGAAGGATTCTATTCTTGCCGGCTTTGTGTAATTCTGTTATTGAAAGTATCAATCATATCTTTAGATGACCAAAAAAAGAAAATCCAAAATCGAGCTACATCCGAACTAGACATCAAACTGAATTTAACCATAACTTCAACAGAACTGATCGAACTAATTTGTGGTTAGGCCTAGACCTAGTAGTAGATTACGACAATAGCGCCGGAGTCGGTTAACTTCACAATTGTCAGAAAGATTTAACTTTAAGGATTTTTACTATATTGTTCTTGTAACCAACGGGGAAAAAAACTTTTGTCAACAACGAAAAATATTTTATGAAATTATTTTAAACGTCACGTCAGCATATCTCGTATATCCTATGGTATTAGATGGCACGTCGTGTATAGAGTTCACAACTTGATCAAATTAAGTTTGTTAAAAATCAATTTGCCACAAAAATCCAAATTAAAAAGCTGTTCGACTAAAATAAATTACTATTATAAAATTTTAATATGGAAACAAACTTAACCGGATCCACAAACACTCTACAGTCTACATACGGTTCGGTGCCGTCTAAATACAAAACCAACGGCTCCGATGGCGTTTCCACATCTTAATGAAGATGCACCGTCATGCATGTGATCCATTCTCAATATCCCTCTCGCACGATCTTTATTTTCCCTCTTCGGATTTTATACCAAAAAAACAATTATTATTTTTTTCCGTATTATGCTTGAGAAATCTCTCAAGCATTTATTGAATTTATCTCCAGCTTAAATCTATTCATAAATTTGAAACGGTGAATTTTACAGAGAGAGAATCTTGAAACTATCAAACATTTGAATTCAATCCTTAAAGCTCAGCTCAGCTCAGCTGAATTCTTCTTCTCTTTGCTCAGATTTTTATCCTCGCATATATTTTTAGCTGTGAGTTTTTTTGTTTGTCTTTGATCGTTGAGACTCTGTTTGGTTTCCGAGAAAATCTGTATAATATTTCCCGGAAAATTGAACCTCGCATTGGGAATTTTCTCGCTCTATACTGACGAAATGCCAAGCATTAGAGCTCCAGCTGCGAAGAAGACCACTACACTAACGGTTAGCGCTCGTTCATCCCTTAGAATTTTTCCAGTTTAATCCGTATGCATTTCTTCACCGGTTGAATTCTTCGTGTTTTCCGGTAGGTCGCTGTGAAATGTAGACCGTTAATGGAGAAAGAACGTGGCAGAGACATTGTTCGAGTGAATAATTCTAAGGTCTGCTCAGAATTTTGTTTGATTTCCCACAGTTTCTGAATTTTCAATTAAAAATTTTCGCCCTAATTTTGTTTTCGATTTCAGGAGGTGCTTGTGTTAGACCCAGACTTATCGAAGGATTACCTTGACCGAATTCAGAATCGGACTAAAGAGAAGAAATATTGTTTTGATCATGCATTTGGCCCTGAGAGCACCAACAAGGTTCGTCTCTTTGGGAATTTGTGATTCCTAGGATCTATAGTTTTTGTTTATGCTGTTGAGAAATTGGAAACAATTAGATTTATAGTGCGTATGTGACTTTTTCAGTAAGTGACTGAACTTGTGTGATATTTTGACTTGTGGTTTAAGGTTTGTGTGTTTTTGGATGTAGAGCTATGAATCTAAACATGTATTGGTTTTCAGAATGTGTATAGGAGTATGTCTTCTGTGATCTCTGGGGTTGTCCATGGACTCAATGCTACAGTGTTTGCCTATGGTTCCACTGGAAGGTATGCAGTGATGTAAATTCATGTCACGCGTTGGGATTAAATGAGAGCATCCCAGGACAAATGATGCATTATGGCCCCTTTTTCGTTATCTGACTCAATGATGCAATTTTGTTTAGCGGCAAAACATATACAATGGTTGGAACTCGAAGTGATCCTGGATTGATGGTTCTCAGTCTGAATACTATTTTCGATATGATTAAGAGTGATAAGAGCTCAGATGAGTTTGAAGTGACTTGCTCATATCTTGAAGTCTACAATGAAGTAAGGCTCAGTCTGATAAAATTGGTTATTGTTTTTTGTTGTGTGGTGTTCTTTCCCATTTTGAGTATTACTCTTTCTCCCATAATAATTTATCTCGACTGCAACTCAGGTTATATACGATCTGCTTGAAAAGTCATCCGGTCATTTAGAGCTGAGAGAGGATCCAGAGCAGGGGATAGTAGTTGCAGGCCTGAGATCAATCAAGGTCCATATACTTTTATTTCCTTTTGCAGAGATCACTTTAAAATACCCCTCGTAGTATGGTTTAGAATTTAGATTAAGAGTTCTTTGTCTGCCTTCCAATTTGTATACTTAAGTATTTCTATTAGAATTCTCTGCTGATGAAGAGGAAAACCAGACTTTTATCTCCTGTTAGCTTTTCCAATACTTTGAGGGAATCTGTCTCATTTGCTTCATTGAAACTTTTCACCTTTTTGAAATTCGCATATTGGGGCCTCAGTCAAAAACGTTTCTTTTGTAGGTCTATTCTGCTGATCGGATTCTTGAACTGCTGAACCTTGGCAACAGTAGACGAAAAACTGAGAGCACGGAGATGAATGGAACGTCATCAAGGTGAGCGGTTCTACCTCCCGAATAAGATGTTAATGTTGGAAGCTTGCCTCTTGTGAATCACTTGATCTCACAGCATAATGGTGTTCCTGTACTGTTATGGAAGCATTCTTGAATTTTTCTTGAAAATGAACTCGTGGTGTACCTATATGGATTTCACTGTCAATTACCAGATCCCACGCAGTTCTGGAGATTGCAGTAAAAAGAAGGCAAAAGAATCAAAATCAAGTCATGAGAGGGAAACTGGCCCTTGTAGATCTTGCTGGCAGTGAAAGAGCTGCTGAGACGAACAATGGAGGTCAAAAACTGAGGGATGGAGCTAATATTAATCGCTCACTCCTTGCACTAGCAAATTGCATAAACGCTTTGGGGAAGCAGCACAAAAAGGGTCTTGCTTATGTCCCATACAGAAATAGGTATGTGTGGATTTTATGATTTTTGTATCGTAAAATGGTAATCTTTTTTGGCTGACAGACGTGTGTAATTTCAGCAAACTTACGCGGATTCTTAAAGATGGTCTGAGTGGGAACTCCCAGACAGTGATGGTTGCAACTATATCACCTGCAGATAGTCAGTATCATCATACTGTAAACACATTGAAATATGCTGACCGAGCGAAAGAGATTAAGACACACATTCAGGTGACAATAATTCTTTTTCTGAATAACTCTAGTCCACAAGATTGTTAATTGGTCCAGAAGTACTTACTATTCACTTTCATGCATTTTAGAAAAATATTGGTACCATCGACACTCATATGTCAGACTACCAACGCATGATCGACAATCTTCAAGTAAGTTAACTCTCACCTACTTTTGTTACAAGTGGAATAAAGTAGCAAATTTGATGTAGTAGCAGTAGATAACTCACCGCTTTGGTGTCACAGAGTGAGGTTTCTCAGCTGAAGAAGCAACTAGCAGAAAAGGAGTCTCAGCTAAGCATCAAACCTTTTGAAAGAGGTGTTGAACGTGAACTTTCGTGGTTGGATGGTTTAAGCCACCAGATCAGTGAAAATGTTCAGGACCGTATAAACTTACAGAAGGCATTATTTGAGCTTGAGGAAACTAACCTCAGAAATCGCACTGAACTTCAGCATCTCGATGATGCAATTGCGAAACAGGTTTGGTGATAAAAGCTGCTCCTAATCCAAGGGTCATTATATTGCATTACTGTAACCTATTATCTGTTTTATAGGCGACAGAGAAAGAAGTAATCGAAGCTCTAAGTAGCAGACGACAAGTAATACTTGATAATATTCGCGACAATGATGAAGCCGGTGTTAACTACCAGAGAGTAAACCTTTTTCTTTATCATATATTTCAACTCTGCACTTAATTATTATCATTGCTTATCATCCTTACATCTTCGTTTTTACAGGATATTGAAGAAAATGAAAAACATCGCTGCGAACTACAGGATATGCTCAATGAAGCAATAAATAACAACGGAAACAAAACTTATCTGCATATTCTCAATCAGTATAAGCTCCTGGTGAGTAAAATAAGCAAAGCTTGGTTTCATTATCTTGATCCTGAGGTTCTTACACTACTGAGTCACATTTATTGTTCTTTTTGTTATAATTCTAGGGGATGGGTAATACTGAACTACAGTTCGAAATGGCAATGAGGGACCAAATCATTTACAACCAAAGGGAAGTCCAGAGGAACCTTTGGAATTTGCTCATGGGTTTAGGAGTTGAAGAGAAACAAGTGTTCGACCTTGCTGCAAAACAAGGAATCACAATCGAAGACTGGAGTATGCCGTCGTTTCCAGGACTCCCTTACCGGAAACAGCCACCGAGTTTCATTCCTGCAAACATTCCTTTCATGGGCCACTCATATTCTCAATCTTCCTGCACTTTCCAGAGCTATCAAGACTCTTCTTCTAAAGGACAACAATGGAATCCTACTCCTACTTTATGTAGAGAGGAACATCACAGGTCTTACTACTTCATGGGACACCAGCCACCTGCATTTGCCAATCTTAGGAAAAGCCACGATGGTTGGGTTGGTGGTGGCAGAACAGCATCACGGATCGACACAGGAAGCAATCATCGACGTGTCTCATATCCACAAACTGTAAACAGTTCTTCTCCACGGATTGTCTCTTCGCAATTGGGTCCCACCTTTTACCAGCCTCCTCAAAGGGTACGTATCAAAATACTCCATTTTCTTCTTCCATTTTTAAAGTTAGATCGAACCCACATCATGATGATTCGTTTAATTTCAATCTCACTTGTTTGGCTAGTGAAAACAACACTCTCTATGTTCTGATTACAAAATCTTATTCACCAGGAAATGTTGGTCAACACAGCGAGTCCTTATGGTAGCCCACGAGCTGTAAACACCACCCCGACCGTGCAACCTCTCTATGGAAGTCCTCGAGCGGCCTCCGTGAGAAACAGTTCATACAACAGCCCACGCGCTTCCACTGCAGTATCATCATCATCCAATGGTGCAAGAAACCAACAACGAGTGTACGGAACAAGCCCACTTTCAGGAACCAAAGGCGTCAAGAAGTCTTCGTACGGACAGACCAGCCATACAAAGTTGTACAGAGGAGGCACTAAAGGTCAAAACAAAACTCAACGCCAACACCAATGACAGTTCGACACATACGGGGTTCGATTTTTCAAGTCGGTTTCTGAGGCCCAATTTTTTTTGAAACGCCTCACTCACTCTCACTTTCACACGAGTCGGTTTTTTTGGTTTGTACATGTACAGCAATTTCCACGGTATTGATTTCTTTCTGATTTGATTGACGTGTGTATATATATATATGGAAAAAGGTTATTAAGAAGAGAAAAACCAATTTTTCCGTTTTGAAAAAAAAAAAAAGGCATACTGAATAAAAATCTTCAGCATTATGTTTCGACTACGATAAAAACAGAATACAGATAAACCGCCGTCGTTTTGATAAAAATATCCAAATTGAGTTCAAAGCTAAACCCTTGAAAATCGATATCTTCTCTCTCCGCCATTAGCACGCGCCGGAATCCCTTCCCCGGCGTCGCATCGGACTTCCGTACGTCTCTCGTCGTCTCCTTGAAAAATCGAACTCTGATTTGTTATTTCTCTCTCTCTTTAGTTCTCAAAAGTCTGTATTAGATTGTCGAAGCTCCTTGTGTTTGAATTTTTAAACCAATTCTTGTTTAACGAATCAATCAACTGTTGGCTCTGAATTTTTCTTCTGGTCTTAGCTTGAAACAATGTTACATGTGTTCTTTTAGAATGAAAGACAAAGAGATGGAAGCTACAATTGAAATGAAGCACAAAATTTACGAGATTTTCAAAGAGTTTATGACGGGGTAAATTGTTTTGCTTTGATTCTCTTACATATATTGTGCTTTCAAGTATATTCTATTTAGTCCATCTGAATCCTTGAATCTTAATGATAATAGAATCACAAAGCTTGAGGAACTAGGAAATGCTGCAAACAACTTTCTTCTACGGTTTCAGCAAGGACTAAGTACGTTTGTTTTGCAATATCTTCACTATCGATTGCAAATTTGCAATCTTTCTATGACATTACTATTTTCAGGTTTGCTTCAACGCCCTCCAATGGTCACTTCGTCCAAGTTGATCGACAACTTAATCAAGAACAATGAAACAAGACGGCTTAAATCATATATAGAAGCAGGATGTATTAACATCCATGATGCTGCACAAAGCACAAGAGCTTGTAAGTTACTGATCAACTCTTTTGATCAAGTCCTCAAAGTTATGTCTAGTTTCATGTTTTTAGAAACTTTCTTCTTACACATTACTCCTTTTTCGTATTGGAAAAACAAGTGCATACATCCCTATCAGCACTCTCTGACCACCTAATCAAAGGTAATGTATTACTTTTTTTATCGCCATATTTAGTTGTTTTTGCAATTAGTTACTGTTTCATGCATCACTCACTCCCACATTATTATTATATTTTCTGTTTCTATGAGCAATTATGGCTTTTGAATCTTTTAGATGTTGAAATTGCAGCTCAAAGCTTGTTAATTGAGTTGGAGTGTCTCTCTGATGAGGCAGCCCTTGTAATTGAGTCTGCCACACAGCTAAATACAGACTCAAGTGATGAATTGCTACAAGTAACGTGTGATGAGGTAAGATGTCAAAATTTTTTGTTTCTTGAGTATCTCAGAAAATGATTTTAGAGAAGAGTGATGTAGTTAGGATGTGTTGGTTTTAGGAAAACGCGACGGTACATTTCCCTCAAGAACCTGAAGTTACAGAGTACGCTACAGTTATTGCAGTAGTTTACAGTATGGTGAAGCAGAACTATGCGATGCAGGTGTGCAATTTGAAAACCCTTGTCTTTATGTTTGATCTTTAAACCTCAAAACTTACTGAAGAAAAAATGGATATTGCTTTGCAGGAAAAAATTGTGAGATCACTTAGTTTGAAGTCATCATCTAGTGAACTAGAGACTTACAGTCTTATGTGGTCATTGCGTCCCTTTGTAGAAGACGAAATTATGAACAGAGCATGGAAATGTATTCACTAAAAAAGCTCTTTTTCATCCAATTTTCTACCCTTTCCATTACTTAAAACATCATTGTTTATCTCAACAAGGTCAATGTTTGATATCGGTTAACCATGAACACAACTACAATGGGCCTAAATTAAACATGACATAAATTATTATAATGGGCCTAATTAAGCCCATTTACTATCATAAGCTGGAAATTTCTGCGCCGATCTAGCGAAGAGGAAGACGAAGATGGATTACCAGAACAAGCTCGTTCTTGCTCCCATGGTTCGTGTGGTAAGTCCAAACCTCGAAATTAGTTCCCAATTTTTTTTGTTGTTCTTTCTTTCACATGTGCTTACTCCGGGAGGTATTTTGTGGTTTAGGGAACGCTATCTTTCAGGATGTTGGCGGCGGAGTACGGCGCCGATATCACCTACGGCGAAGAGATTATCGATCATAAACTTCTTAAATGCGAACGTCGAATCAATTGTAAAATTTTTAGTTATATATATCGTGTGTTGTGTATATTCACTTTCTCTTGTTGTGTAGGAGAGATTCAACTACTGTGAGAACTATGAACAAATCGAACCAACATTGTTTAAGATCTGTTATGCAAATTTTTATTTAATTTCTAGCTAATTGAAGTCTCCTTTGAAATGGTAAAACTCTGCATATCGCTTGAGATGAGAAGGAGAGACTTAAAGAAGATATTTTCTTTCTTTGGTGTTCCTTTGCTTATCTACTTGAATCATTTAGGCTGCTATTTTGTGGTTCTTCCTGATTCTTCGAATTCTTATTGTAGTGTTCTCCCTCTACAGTTGCTGCTAACACAACTGAGTTTGTGGAGAAAGGAACAGAGAATGTGGTCTTTAGCACATGTGATGAAGAAAGAAATAGAGTTGTTTTTCAAATGGGAACTTCTGATGCTGTTAGGGCTCTTAAGGCTGCTGAGATTGTGTAAGTTTTCAAAGAGTCAATGTTCCATGTGTTTATACGATTTTTGAAATTGATTTTGTTTTGTTTCGTCCTTTAGGTGTAACGACGTTGCAACTGTTGATATTAATATGGGTTGCCCTAAGGCATTCTCTATTCAAGGAGGAATGGGTGCTGCTCTGTTAAGTAAACCCGAGCTAATTCAAGATGTATGTGATTTCTTTTGCATATATATATATGTATGTGTTTGTTTCGATTTTTACTCATGTGGTATCTTCTCCATCGCAGATTTTGGCAACACTTAAGAGAAACTTAGATGTACCAGTTACTTGCAAGATTCGTCTATTAAAATCACCAGCAGATACTGTTGAATTGGCTAGGAGAATTGAAAAACTTGGTGTACCAGCTCTTGCGGTACATGGGAGGTAATATATACCACTGTTAGTTTGTTCTCATTTTTTATTTTTTATAAAAGGTGGTAATTGATTTCTCCTTCCATAAATCTAGGAAAATTGCAGACAGGCCAAGAGATCCTGCTAAATGGAATGAGATAGCTGACGTGGTTGCGGCATTATCTATTCCCGTTATTGCAAATGGCGATGTTTTAGAATATGATGATTTTTCTCGCATTAAAACTGCGACAGGTACATAACATATGATAGACTAATTGAATTCAGATTTATGAGATTTATCAATTATAATCTGAGTTATATAATAACCCACCCTTTGTCTTCGTAAAGGTGCTGCATCAGTGATGGTTGCAAGAGGAGCTATGTGGAATGCTTCAATTTTCTCTCCAAAAGGAAAATCACACTGGGAAGATGTGAAAAAGGAATACCTTAGAAAGGTAAAAAAAAAGAAAACCCTTTTAAGAGTAGAAGATAAATTTGATTTGCAGATTTCGGGGTTATTGTGTTGCAGAGCATATTGTGGAATAACGATGTTAAGAGCACGAAATACACGATAAAGGAGATGATAGCACATCATTCTTGTCTTGAACTACCTGAAGGGAAGTCTATCAACAAAGCAGACACTGTGGAAGATGTAGCGTAAGTTAACTTGTTACTTAGACTTGCTTTATAATTATAACACAAACTCTATATGGGTCTTTACTAAAGAATGAATCTGATCTAACCGAAATCGAAACCGAGATCTTAAGGACCAATTTGGTTCATTTTCATGTCTAATGTTGTTAGTGGGGTGTTGATGTTTCAGGCGGCTTTACGATTTGGAGGATTACTATTGGACAGTGAAGAACATTCGTCCACTCACACATGACTTGCTTTGATTTGTGATTCTGAAAGAAAATGCCTAACACTTTGCATTTTCCCATTGACCCAATTTAGTAAAATACTAAAACTAGCCGATTGGTAAAAAAAAAATTGTAGAATTTTTATTTAAAGTATAGAAGCCAGATTACAATTTTATTTGTATTTTTTATTAGAAGTCGAAATTCATAAAACTGAACCTTGTTAACCAGATGCTCTCCGTAGACAACTGTTTGACAAGTTTAGATGTTTCTCTTAACGGGTAAATCTCTTTGAAGATATGAATTTTAGCCTTACTGTATAGACTATAGAGTGGATAATATATGTTAAAAAGTCATGAATTATTAAACTTCCACAATGATATGAATTTGAGTAATAATAGTAAATGATTTTTTGCTTATGTTTAAGTGTTAGTATCAAATGATGATCACACATTTGATACACTTTACATGTTGGACGTTATTTTGAGCATTGACAATCTAGGAAAAGCCCTGAAAGCAGGACTGGTTATTGTGACAAATCTTGTTCGGGTTTAAGTAGACCGGTCCTGACGCTAAGCATAACGCGCTTTAACACACAATTCATTCAAATTGAAGCCAAACATGAAACAACAACAAAAGAAAGGGGAAAAATAAAAAACAGATGACACATTATGGAGAGCAAGGATGCTCAAAGTCTTTGAGACATTAATAGGACGACAAAAGTGGCATCTAGAGACTAAGCCAACTAATCATCGCCTAGGTTCATCGGAGAAAAAAGAAAGTAATGATGCAAATTACACACAACTGAAACACATAGAGAAAGAGAAATTTCATAGATGGCCAGAGTTACAGAATCACTCTGTTTTTCGATGATCATTTCAGTTCTTGTGGTCTCTTTGGTCCTAGCTGAGGATAGTTATAGATTCGTGCGCTACGACTTGGGATTTGTAGAGCTATACATGGATGGAATGGCCAGTACTGATAGTTCACAGGGCATGCTTTCTGGAATACCCCAATAAATTTTACCCAGACTTACACTTGTTTTTCTACGGAGTTCGTTTTTGGAACAGGCTTGGGTCATGGAATGGCATTTGTTGTGTCTCCAACGGCTTATCTAAGGTATGGCGATGCAGGAGCATATCTATGATTGTTTAACAAGACTAATGATAAAAATCCTGATAACCATATATTCGCTGTGGAGATAGACACATATCTAAACCATGAAGCTGTTGAAACAAGTAGTAACCATATTGGTGTCGTTGTTAATAGCATTATATCGATAAAGTCTGAGGATGCTAGTTACAGCGACTTGACATCATAAAAGGAGTTGCGTCTGCTGTGCATTATCTACATGAGGGCTGGGGACAGAGATATAAAAGCAAGCAACGTCCTTTTAGATGCCAATCTGAATGCAAAACTAGGAGATTTCGGGCATGCTAGGTTCCACGATCGTGGCATGGCTCTTGAAGCCACACGTGTCGTGGGCACTGTAGGTTACATGGCTCCAGAGCTAATGACAATGGGAGTGTGGGACTGGCCACGAGATCCAAATAGACCAAATGAGCAGAAGATTCTGGTTGACTGGGTTTCTAGCTGCATGAAAAGAGGTGCTTTATTGGAGATCATTGACTGTGAATTAGCAGGAGATTACTTCTGCAATGAGATAGAGATTGTACTCAAGCTTGGGCTACTCTGTACACAGTACAATCCAGAAGACAGGCCTAGCATGTCCCTAGTAATGATGTTTTGCCTGAGATGCCTCCAACACACCATACTAGCAACACTTCTTGTTGGGCTTGTAAGCCCAAGTCAACTCTTTATTAGTATGATATTGTCCACTTTCGACCAATTTGCCATGCCCGCATGGATTTGTTTTTGGGCTTTTTTCCAAAATGCCTCATACTAATTGATGATTGACTTCACTTATATATTAAACAAATATTTTCTAATTTTCCGACGTAGGACGTTGGTTTATATCCCAACAACACTTTGTCTTCTTTTCTCACAAATATATATGCTCTATAATTTTATTCACTGTTTCAAATAAAACCCTTTTATGTATGGCTTGTAATGTTATAATGGCATGCATTTTATTATTACATTTACAATGATTTCACAAGTATAAGAGTTTCCCTATAATTCTTGTTACCAGTTTTCTACCAATAACAATAAGCTCTATTCCTCTCCATTCTTACCCTTGTTGTGTCAGAATAAGCTCTATTCCTCTTCATTCTTACCGTCGTTGTGTTCCACAAAATTTGCAAAGGTGGCCTGAAGCTTCTTAACCAGATGCTCTCGGTAGGCAACTCTTTTGACAACTTGGGATGTTTTTTTTAATGGATACTTGTCTTTTCCAATGGCTCTACCTCCGCGTCGAAGTTACCCTGTTTGTACAAGATAATCTATTTCTAAAATCCAATCGAATGAGCTTGAAAGAATGTTACAAGTTTTACTACGTCGTAAAAGAATGCGACGCATACACGGTATCGAGGAGAGTTATTGATCACTCTATGAAGTGTTGATTCGTAAACTCCGTTTGTAAGTATCTGTGCATATAAAATGATAGGACCCAAACCTTTTTCAAGTATTGATAGAAACGAAAGAAATTAAGATAGATTAGAGAGAAAAAGAGATAGAAGAAACAAACCTTTAACATGTCACCAATGTTGCAGATAAATGATCCAGGGATCGGAATAGCTGGTATCCAGTTTCCCGCCAAATCTCTCACATATTGAAAGATGCAAAATAACTCTTTAGTATTTTATTTTGTTCAAACACAAAATTTACTGAAGATCATAGTAACAATATATATACACAAATTTCTATCCGCGATGGTTAAATCGTAAATAAGCTGATTCATTTGTCGTGTTTATATCATATTGTTTTTTGCGACAACATGATATTCTTTATATGATCATATCATACTATTTGTTTAATATCACACGTCAAAAAATACGCTTCTTACCAATGGTTTGGTCACTGTTTAGTATACCGATTTTGACCAAAAAAAAAAAAAAAAAAAAAATCTTGTAAAATAAGCCCAATAATATATACCTGAAGAGCAGTTTTGTCATCATCTTGATTTATAAGCGTCAACAAACCTGCAAAGTTATATGGTTTGTCTCCCTTTAGAGACAAGAATAAAAGAAGACTAAAGCTATGAAAATATTCAAGTTGATTGATTCCAGTTCAGGTTTACTTGCCATAGTCAGTGCGAGCTCCACTGAAATTTTGTAAAGAGAAAAAAGAGAAGGCGAGTTACTACTACAAGTGAAGCTGATAAAATGAAAAGAAAGTTCATCGTAGTAAAAAAGAGCAATGAGAAAAAGTTACCATCCAATATCATTCTCTTGGTTATTTACATGAACACCTGGATAACCAATTATACGCATTACCCAAAAAGGATCTCCAACCATTTTTCCTTCAAATTCATAAGGAGATTCCCCTCATGATATATCTTGAAAGATCTTGAAAACCATATAATGAAATTATTATAACTCATAATTACCCTCTTGGAAACAAAAACACATCAAATAACGAAACATAAAAAAAGAGTAAATTACCTGTGCACAGCTTAATATATTCCTCCATCAACTCTTTGTACTCCTTAGGATTCCCCGGCCTTCAATGAAAACACCAAAAAAAAAAAAAAGAGATAGAGAAATAGTCAGAAAAAGACGAAAACTCAGGAACAAATTAAAAAAACACTATGATATGATTTGTGTATACTTTCTTTTTAAAAACATTTTTCATTTTTGAACGTGTTTCTGTTATTCGTACCATTCCCACTATTCATTGGGGTTTCATGTGTTTATTAAGTAATTGTAATTATATACTTTATACTATGGAATTGTCAAAACTACAAAAACAGTTAAAATATTTTTGCTATTCGATCATTCGACTATTCTTATCCATATGTATCTACAATTAACAAAAACACAAAGTAGATGCAAAAGAGATTTAAAATAAATCAATCAAACTCTTACTTACCACTGGTTTGACCCTTCCAAGACCTTTCCAGTGTCCCCATACTTCCCTTGCTTGAACTCTCTGTAACACTGTCTTTGTCGCAGTCCATAAGAGAAAATAAAACAATATACTTAGAATCATTACTTGGAAACATCGCTTAATCCATGGCTACTTAGACACACACTTACATCAATGGCTTCGTGCATGTCTTGTTTCCCACTCGTAAAGTTTACTCCAATTCTTTGATATCCTCTGTATAACTCAACACCCATGAATCATGAATGGTTCGATTCTCAGTAAGAGTATTTTGTTTTCTAGAGTGTTTAATTCGTGTAACTTTCCCGGTCCGGAAACTATGTAAGGAATATACAACCAAAGCTTCTAATGTTTGTTTTCTTAGATATTTTCAAAGAAAAAACAATTTTAAACAAACCATTTTAAATAAGACATATTCTGTGTTTGGAATGTTTTTTTTTCGTTTTACCCAAATTGAACATCACTTTTTATATGAAAAAGTGGACATTCGGTTGTTTCGAATTCCATTAAATTTTGTATTTTAAAAAAATAACAAACAATATAAATAAAGAACTAGTTTTTATGCAACACTACTATTTTAATATAATCGATCTATTACTTTATTTGATATTGTTTTGTTAAAGTAAATAATTGCACATGCCGGGATTATTTATTTTGTTGATAAATATTCGTTTCCTTCGTTAAGAACAGTGAACAAAATAGCAACGATCAGTGATACCAACTTTGGTTCATATATAAGTTGAGATATATGGAACAGACCTGAATCCAACAGATGGAGTAATCTTGATCTTAAGTTTCTCCTCGTAAGGGAGCTCGAAGAATTGATGCGTCACCACTCTCACCTTATTTATAAGATCCTTTAATATAAATATATCCTTAAAAAAAAACCCAAAATCTGAGAAATCTATGTTTCATCCCATCATGTCTCCTTCGAAATAAAATAATTTTTCTAGATATAATAAATATTTATAATACGTTTTAAAAATATATTTTATTTTATACAATTACAATTTAATTTACTGATATATATTTAAAGTAATGAAAAAGCCGTTTAAAAAAAGTTATTCTAAAACTTTATATTATTTCAGTTCTCATTAAAATGTAAAATATTTTAGTTTACTACTTTTTTGGGATAAGAATTTACAATTAAGATTAGAAAATATATTAACTAACTTGATATTATATTCGAAATAGTATAAAATTATTGAGATTTCGTAAACTAATTAATGTTTGTTTCTAAAATAGAAAATATTTGAATTAAAAAGAATTGTTTAACATATTCGAATATGTTAAATTCAAATTTAATATCTTTTAAATATATTTTTTATATTTAAATTTAAATTACTATCAAACGGGAAATGAAATTTTAGGTTTTAAGTATCAAACCACAAATTAATAGGTGCTACCAAAATTCAAAATTGAAATTAATAGTTTTAAGTATCAAACCACAAATTAATAGGTGCTACCAAAATTCAAAATTGAAATTAATAGTTTATATTTTTATATTTATATTTTTATTTCATTTTAATTAAAAATAATTTTTATTTGAAATATGAAAATTTCTTATATTTTAATTATCAAATAATATTTGCAATGTAAAATTAACAATAATAACTGTTAACTCGAAGTATATTATTTTCATATGAAGAAACCTATTATTATTATCAATGTTTTATTATAAATAATATTGTTTTCTGATAAACATATTAATATTAAATATTTAAGCAAATAATTTAATTTTTTTAAAACGAAAAATATTATTAAATTAATATTATACGGATATCTTTAATTTTTTTAATTAATGTTAAAAAAAATTAATTGCGTTTAGTTATATGAATAGCAGAGAATTAATTTTGAAGATTGTGGATTCAAAGATATACGTTAAAATACAAAGACATTTTTGCCATTAATGAAAGTTTTTTTTTGTTTTTTATTCCAATGACATTTCATGTAAATTCTTACAATTTCATGTCATTAAGTTAATAGCGCTTCCCAATTAATAGTATAGATTTTCTATATTTAAAAGATTGAGTTATACAAAAACAAGGATCGACATAGATCCATAAACAAACCCCCCGACCAAAAAAAAAACCCTTTAAACAAACCATATTCAAAAGAAACTTTGAAGACTAAAGCCTCAACACGAGGAAATAATCAAGAAGAAAAAATTTAGAAAATCGGTCAAAAAGACTAACACCAATCGGAGCCAAACCACTAAAATCAGAACTTTGAAACCAACTAGAAAATAAACAGGGTAATTTTACTAAAAAGCAAAAAAAAAGCCGGGTAAAAGTTTTTTTTTTTTTTGATTAATTATGTCATGACGAAACCAAACAAGGGTAAAAGTATTTAGAATATCAAAATTGATTATTTGAAGTTTACCTTAAAAAAAAAAACTGGTAAGGTAATACTGATAGTGGGTAGAATATGAATAATTTAAATATTGAAAATAATTTTTCTTTTTTTTTATAAATCTTATCAGACTAAAATGTTTAGTAAAGATGTACAAATCATAGATCCAACAGTGCTAAAGAAACTCTAAAAACTAGAGTTTTTTCACAACGTAATTGGTAGCCTATCCACCTCAGCTCGATTTCAAACAGCAGCAAAAACTTCCTTTCATGAAGAGACTTTCTTCCCCAACCTAATCTCGGATGGATTAAGCCCACATAATCTAAGGACTGAAGAATTATTCCAACATAAATAGAGGGTGATAAAAACCAAATAAAAGAGAAAAATGCGACAAAGATGAATCCAAAACCAAAAATATTAGGAGACTTCAATAGATCTATATCTAGTTTTTCAGAAACTTCGAAACCCATCAAAATACTTCAACTAAACTCAACAATTGATAAACATAAAATAACTTAAAATCACCGCCAATAGAGATAAGGCGAAAGGAAAGCCGTACAATAAGCCATAAAACCAGCCACAAATGACAAAACGAGGTGAACTTATACCGGAAATAGAAAACGCACAAAAGCGTAAAAGAACGCACAACGACAATAAAAAGCTTGAGAAGAAGAGAGAACAGAGCCGGCCCTTGGTGCTTAGGGTCTTCAAGCTATATTTATTTAATTGGTGGTTTCTCAGTAAAATATTCATTGGTTCAAGTAGTAAAAGCAACAAAAGTTTTGATCTTAGAGGCATGGTCCGAATCTTAGAGTGTTGCAAAGTCCCTTTTCAAAAGCTTTTACTTTTCTAAACAATGTATAATAGGTCACAAAAAACATTTGGGTTTGGAGCCTTACAATTATCACACAAGGATGCTGACGCCGTAAACACACAAAAAGATGGAAATAGCTTGTAAAGAATCCCCACTTACTTGAACACCGTAGTGAAAAATTATTATTCAAACATGTATAATTTGAATTTGAATTATGATAATTACAACTAATTTTCGATAATCTGAGAAAAACAAAATTTATATATTATATATCTTTTGAAATTTTTGGAAAACTATGAAAAAATTTGGAGTAGTTTTATAATTTTATCAATCAATTTAAATAGTATTAAAAAGTTAATTATCCACCAAACGATCCATTTGACAATAATATTATGTAAAAAATAATCCAAACGACGTAGTTTGTAACCTTTTATCACCCATTTTATTATTGCTTCTTTTTTTTTTTACTTTTCAAGTAGATTTTTTTTTTCATCTGGATATATTATGATGAAGTGTAAGCCTAACACAAACACCATCATATCGAACCAACAAATTACAGAGGAATGCAAAAGCGCAAAGCTAAAAAGAATCAAGATCTTTCTAGAGACATGGCCGGATAGTTCACCGGAGCCAAAAGCTCCAAAACGGAGGTAGATTTGTGTTGAAAAAGTAGATTTACAAAGTATAAAAAGTTTAAAAGTTTTTTCCAATTTTCCCTACGTTAACAGCCATAATAAAAAAAAAAAAAAATTTGTTTCCACACCTTATTGGGCCTAAGCCCAGCTCATAACTTATATGCTAGTAACTAGGCCTTTTAGGCTTTGTGGAACAAAATGGAGCTCAGTTTAACCTCTTTCGTTACCGACGTTCCGTTTGATCTGAGATATTTCTTATCTTCACCGTCGTCTCCTCTGTGGCCGCAAGCCTAAGCTGCATCGGCGATTCTCATCTTCTCTCATACACTCACTGGTAAATTAGCTCTAAATCGAAGATCTGTTCCTTTTACCTAGTTCCTATTTGGTTTTGTGTTGTGATTGGTTTCGTTTAGGGTTTCGATTTGAATCTGAACCTCTTCTCTTCGATTTAGGGTTCGTAGAGAAAGAGTTCAACGATGTACAACGGAATAGGGTTACAGACAGCAAGAGGATCAGGAACTAATGGTTACGTTCAAACGAATAAGTTTTTTGTGAGGCCTAGGAATGGTGGTAAGCCTGTTAATGGTGGAAGAGGGTTTGAGGATGATCAAGGTACTGCTGGTTTATCTAAGAAACCTAACAAAGATATACTTGAGCATGATCGTAAGCGTCAGATTCATCTTAAGCTTGCTATTCTTGAGGATAAGCTTGCTGATCAGGGTTATTCTGATGCTGAGATTGCTCAGAAGCTTGAGGAAGCTAGAGTGAATCTTGAAGCTGCTTCTGCTTCTGATGAGAGTGATGCGCTTGGTGACTCGAAGATCTCTGATACTCAAACTCATCAGGTTGCTGCTAGGAAAGAGAAGCAGATGGAAGCGTTTCGGGTTGCGCTGGGTTTACCTGATCAGCAAGTTGCTGAAGAGGGTTTGATTGATGATGAACCAGTGGAGGAGGCTTATGAAGGTAGACTGAAAGAGAGGCGGGAACATTCTTTTTTGGATAGAGATAGTGGGAGGAAGAGAGATGAGGATGTAGATGAGAAAAATGGTAAGCTTAAGGAAAGCAAGAAGCAGCGGGGTGATGATGATGTGGATGAAGTGAAGCGTAACAAGAAAAAGGAGAACAAGAAGAGAAGACATGGTGACTCATCTGATGAGTCTGATGAATCTGGTCGTGACCGCAGAAGGCACTCTAAGAAGAAGACTAAGGGGCGTAAACAAGAAAGTGAAAGTGAGTCCAGCAGCTCGGATTCTGAATCTGAATCTGATTCTGACAGTGATGATGGAAAGAAGAGAAGAAAGAAGGCTACAAAGAAACGCAGTAGAAGCAAAAGAAGTGTCTCTTCTGAATCTGAAGATAGTGATGACAGCAAGAAACTTAGGAAGTCACACAAAAAGAGTCGACCCTCCAACCCATCTGGTTCTAAAGAAGTAAGGGACAAGCTTGATGAACAAAAAAGAGCTGGACGAGAGAGGCATGATTCTGATGTTAGCGAGCCCGAGTCTGAGGACAATAAACAACCACTGCACAAGAAAGAAGGTGGAGGACGGAAGCAGAAAAGAGATGAGGAAGATGTGGAGTCCAATCGTACGAGGGACAGGTATGGAGGTGATTCTGGTGGCAAGAAAGCTGCAAGAGACTCTGATGACAGTGAGGCTGAGGCTAAGTATGAGAACAAGAAGCAACTGCGCAGTAAAGTAGAAGTTTACAGTGGAGGAATAAGCCAGAAAAGAGATGAGGAAGAGGCTGTGTCCAAGCATGGCAAGGACATTTATAGAAGTGATTCCCGCGGCAAGAAAATTGCAAGAGACTCTGATGACAGTGAGAGTGAGTATGAAAAGAAGAGACAGCTGAAGGATGAAGAAAACTACCAAAGAGGAAGGAAGCAAAAAAGAGAGGAGGATGTAGATAGCCATGGGAGGGACAGGTATAGAGGTGATAATGAGTATGGCTACAATAAGCATAAGATGGATAGGTATAGAGGACGAGACATCGAGAAAGAAGACAATAATGATAAAGGAGATGAAGACAGGGATAGATACAGATCGAGACGCAAAATTGTCAAGGATGATGAGGAAGACTATAAGCATAGGAGAGACAGGTACAGAGGCGATAAGGAGGACAGGTTTAGAGGTGATGCAAGACGTGCAACGGGTAAGGAAGATGAAGATGTCGAAAAAGTAAGCAGACGTGAGTACTCAAACAAGGGTCGAAGTCGTTACGATGATGGCCGATCAAGTGGCAAGAGATCTTCCTATGGTGATAGAGCTTGATGATTTTGTTTTCGTCTGTCTTCTTAAGTTTCTCAAATGTTTGTGTTTTTATTGGTTTGTGACAACACTGTACTTGTTTTTGCTTGCAAACGATATTTGAGACCTTTAATTAAGTTTACATGTTTGTCACAATGTAACGATTTTTGAGACGTTAATTTAGGTTACATGTTTGTCACAACATAATCATTCTTTTACTCGGATTTGTGTTGGTCCACGTTTGAATGGGACCAATTGGTCAATTGGTGAATATGATCAATTGGTCAACATTTCTGAGTTAGTTATGACATTTGATGCATAATCTAAATTAAGATTTAGTATATTTTTGACATAATGAAATCTGATCTAAGGACTAAGGATATACAAGGTAATAAAATCATGACGAATTAGTTAAATTGATGATTTTCGTTTTTCTTCTAAATAATCTGAAATGAGAGAGCGCGGGACGAGAGAACTGGGAAAAATAAGAAGAGAAATAGAATAAATAAAAACAAAATTCTGTGCGTAGAACGGGAAGACGAAGGAGTTGAAGACGGCGGAGAAGCTAAGCTCTGTTCATGCTCTCTACTTTGCTAAGCTTTTCTATCAGCTCGTTCTCGTTGATTCTCAGGTACTTTCTCTGCGTCGCTCTCTTTTTCTTTTCTTTCTTTTCTTCATTTTGTTGTAATTCTTCGGTAATTATCATCACTGTTCATTTTTCGATCTGGGTTTCGACCTGAATCGTTTAACCTAGATTCGGTTTCATCTCCTAAAGTTTGCATTTTCAATTGGGGATTTTCTTGAATCGTTTTAATCTAGATAAATGTCTTGTTCTTGTTTCAAATTTCGCTTTAATCGGAATCAAAGTGGATAATAATGTTACTGTGTTCTCCGTTTTTTCTAGGGTTTTGCGATTGTGACACAATGAATAGACCTAACACTCGAAACAAAAACAAAAGACAAAGACCATCAGACGCTGTTGAATCTTCTTCTCAAATTCTCCGGTACAAGAAACAAAAACCTAGCTTTTTCTCAGTTCCTGCATTTTTTTTTCTTTTTTTGTTGAAAAACTTGCTTTATTTCAGGAAAATTCACGAGGTTAATGATGTAGCTGATGATGACATTAATCAACTCTTCATGATTTGGAAACCTGTTTGTCAAGGTTGTCGTGTTAACACTCGTGACAATCCCAACTGCTTTTGTGGGCTTGTTCCACCTGTTACTGGAAGCCGTAAATCTGGTTTATGGCAGAAAACGTCCGAAATTATTCAGTCACTTGGTCCAGATCCGTCCTTAGATCTTCGTGCTTCTGACTCTACACCGGCTGGTCTGACCAATTTGGGTGCTACTTGCTATGCTAACAGTATACTTCAGTGTCTTTACATGAATACTGCTTTCCGGGAAGGAGTTTTTTCTGTTGAGGTTGATGTCTTGAAACAGTATCCAGTGTTGGATCAGATTGCTCGGCTTTTTGCACAGTTGCATGTTAGCAAAAAGTCTTTTGTTGATTCGGATGCTTTTGTGAAGACGCTGGAGTTGGATAATGGGGTTCAGCAGGATACCCATGAGTTCTTGACATTGCTTCTGTCCTTGCTTGAGCGCTGCTTAAGCCATTCTGGAAATCGCAAAGCCAAAACAATAGTGCAAGATCTCTTCCGTGGTAGTGTCTCGCATGTGACAACGTAAGATTGAGCTTATTTTTTATTTAACAAGGTCTTATTTCGTTTTAAGGGGAAATAGTATCTACATCTGAGTTAGTTAAGTGAAAATGTGATGAAACATCGAGACAAAAGAACATATCTTCGTTATGGTGTCTTTGTCATCCGTTTATTTTGTTTCATTTTATTGTCTTGTAGGTGTTCAAAATGTGGGATGGATTCTGAAGCTTCTTCAAAGGTGGAGGCTTTTTATGCCCTTGAGTTGAATATCAAGGGGCTCAAAACATTGGATGCTAGTTTGAATGATTACCTTAGCTTGGAGCAGCTCGATGGGGATAATCAATATTTTTGTGGAAGTTGCAATGCTAGAGTAGATGCCACACGCTGCATTAAGCTGCGTACTCTACCTCCAGTCATCACTTTTCAGCTCAAACGATGTGTTTTCCTTCCTAAGGTGGTTTCCTCAATCTTAATACGCCACATGAATCTATTGTGATGAGAAATTATCTCCATGTTTTGACTAGTCATTTCTTGTGATTTGCATCTAATTCAATCATTTTCCCGTTTAGTTTTTTTTCCAGCATCTTACTCTTGTATGTCTTTGTGTGATACAAGTGCTGAGCGATTTTTCTTGAATTTTATCTTCAGCTGGTTGAGTTATCGATTTTTTGCTCATGGTCATTGTCATACCTTTGCTTTTTTGCTTCTCCTGCTATAAACTTGCATGTTTTTATGCTTAAACCTAATCATCATTTCGTCCTTTTTAATCTTAAGATAAGACCATGTTTCAGCCGCGTTAACTTTTCCTTTTTTTTTGGGCTGGATCATGTCAACAGACTACAGCGAAGAAGAAGATTACTTCCTCGTTTTCTTTTCCTCAAGTGCTGGATATGGGATCGAGATTGGCAGAGTCATCTCAAAACGAGTTGACATACGATCTCTCTGCTGTGTTAATCCACAAAGGAAGCGCTGTGAATAGTGGACATTATGTTGCTCACATAAAAGATGAAAAGACTGGCTTATGGTGGGAATTTGATGATGAAACTGTTTCAGAACTGGGTAAACGTCCATTTAATGAAGCTTCCTCCTCTTCAACTCCAAAATCCGATAGTAATGGTACGGCTAGTAGTGGGAATGCCACAGATATTCAATCAGGCTCTTCAGACTGTAGGTCTTCTACTAAGTCAGAGGTTTTCACATCCAGTGATGCTTATATGCTGATATATAGTCTTAGATGCAGTAAACAGGAAAATCAGGAAGGACAAAGAGAAAATCCCATTGATATAACTAAAGAAGTTGATAGTGTTCAACAGCTTGAAGGTGGACATCTTCCGTTGCATCTTTATGAATGGATCAGTAACATGAATGCATTATTTCTTGAAAGTTGCAAGCAATTTGATTTAAGAAAGGAAAGAGAAATGAATGCTTTGACTGAAAGGAGGCAAGAAGTACGGACAATACTTTCAGAAGCTGCTGTTCAGTCACTTGAAGAACAATATTTTTGGATCTCCACAGATTGGCTTCGTCTATGGGCTGATACCACTTTGCCTCCGTAAGTAAAGCTCCTCATACATACATTTGTTGTTATTCTCTTTACCTGTGCCAACTGCATGCTTTCAGCATACGATACATTTAAATCTGCAACAAGATATTAGAATATGATGGCTGACTTTTGTACCCCACATCAAACTTCTAGATATTGTTTTACCTTTGAAAGTTTGTATTTGATTTCAGTTTTCATTTATAACTGGTAGTGATAAATATGATCTTCTATTTAGCAGATCAGATCATACCCACGCTTTCAAGTCTTCTTGATTATATTTCTTCTTGTATGATGTAGCGCTTTGGACAACACCCCTTTACTGTGTTCCCATGGGAAAGTTCTTGCCTCAAAAGTTAATTGCATGAAGCGAATATCTGAAATTGCATGGACCAAGTTAGAATCAAAGGTATGCAATATACTCTGTGTGGCTCATGGTTAGTTCCTTTCCTTTTTCAGGACAAAAACTTTTCTTGTCTTCAAGTTTTGCATCATTAACCATTTGCCAGACAAATTCGTAGTTTCTAGATTCCAGTGAACAGACTTCTGTTTTGTTTTTTTTTTCCACTCTTATCTCAACACATTTCTGATGCTATGTTATTATTGCTGATGCAATCATTTTCTCTTACTTTTAGTTCAATGGTGGACCAAAGTTAGGGAAAGAAGACTACTGCAGGGACTGCCTTATGGATGGTGCTCGCATGGTTGTCTCATCTGACTGTTATAGGGATCGAAGAACATTCATGAAAAGCACAGCAAGTGATGTTCTTTCGGGAAAGTGTGAGGACGGAATGTATTATGTCTCTAGAGTATGGTATGTATTCAAGTGTCCTGTAACTTGTAGGTTTCTGATAACACCTTTTTGCTTAGTTTTGCATGTTGACAGCTTGATGCATATGCAGATACGCCTATATTCTATGGAGCACTTCATTACTATTATTTTAAGGGGTGTTTCCACAGTTAGCTAACCTATTACACTGAATCTAGGTTATAAAAATCTAGCTCCTTCTAAAGTGTAATAGCATGTTTTCAGGTTGCAGCAATGGATAAAAAGGAAAAACCTTGATGCTCCCAGTGAAGCAGATGCGGGGCCCACAAATGCAATTATGTGCAATCATGGAGGGCTGATGCCAGAGCAAGCGCCAGGGGCCAAAAGAGTTCTAGTTCCAAAAAATTTCTGGTCATTCCTTGTTGAAGATGCTCTAAAAGTGATGCCAGAAGATACTTCTGGTTCTACTTGTTTCCCTTTGGACTCCAGCCAATGTTGTCTTTGCACAGAGGAACTCTCTGAGGTTGCATGCCTCGAGGATTCACTAAGGTTAACAGTAATTAGCTATTATTTCTGTTGGTTTTGATATTCCTACGTATTTTCTTACCTCTGTATGATGCAACAGAACATTAAAGGTTAAGCAGCGCCAAAATCATGAGAAGTTAGCCTCGGGAAAGGGTGTAGTATTAACGCCACAAAGCCGATATTTCCTGTTGCCTTCTCAGTGGATAGTGCAATGGAGAAGCTATATTAACATGACTGGAAAAAGTAGTTCTTCCGCACCAGAGCCTGAACTTCTTGATGGAATCATTAATACTCTCAAATGCAAGAAGGTAAGATCCATTTCTCAGCAGCGAGTAGGTTTCCAATTTACTGGCAGTGGTATATTGTGGGATAAAGCTCTATATGGAGAAGTTCTTAGTGTAAATCGGTTTCTCTGACCGCTTTCTCAAACACCTATTTTGATATGTGTTAGTAAACGCGGGTGAATATAACCTTTTGTATATTAGTAAGCAAATTTAAGCATAAAACTAATGGTTTGTTCCTATGGTTGTTTGTTTCAGCACACACGACTCCTTGAAAGGCTCCCTGAAGTTGTTTGCAGACGCGGCTCATATTTTCAGAAAAGTCCATCTGTAAGTGCATCATATACCGTGAGATGATTCTTAATCTATTTTGAAACAATAAAGCCAATGTCGGAATGGGAACTGATAAGTGTTCATCACAAACACAGGAGAGCCTCCTACTAACACTTATCACGTGAGCATAACTAACTTGTTTCTGTAGAAGTAAGGGTAGCATAAATAAGAGGTTAATCAAGTGAGGAGAGGTGTCTGAGTGTTTTGGGACTGGTTTTAGGGTTTGGGATGTAAACTGGTTACTGGTTCTGTGGTTATGTAGTGTGCTTGTCGTTTCAGTGAGTAAACTAAAGGGAGTCATGTTCTGAATTTAATAAATTGGTGTTGTGATTGTTGATTCAGTTTGCATCCTCTCTCGGGGTTCCTAGCTGTTTTTAGTGTCAAACGCAAACAGACATGAGATGGGGAACTCTAACTTTATCTAATCTCTAATTTTCTTGCACCTGCTTTCTAGACTGACAAGCTGACAATCATCCCTGAGCATGATTGGAAACACTTCTGTGAGGAGTGGGGAGGAACCATGGCGAATGGAATATCTGCTTTTATTGAGGGTGGCAACAATACAGATCAAAGTTCATCTCAAAACGTCATTGATCTTGTGAAGGATTCTTCTCCTGATGATAATATGGACATTGATGCTCAACAGCTTATTATCAGGACATCCCCAGAGGTATTTTCATTATTGTGTTCCAATACATGTAGCAGCTATGTTTATCTTGAGCCTTTTATTTTGTCAACATCTTGGGCTTGTGGTAATATATTGAGTGGCAATGGTGGCCTAGTTTTTTACATGGGTCCAATATATGAGGTTCAGATGCATTACGGGATATTGTTTGTTCTAAAAAATAGATGTGATCATTTACATTTTACATTGATTATCGTTTGACTTCCATGAATAGAGTTACATTTAACAGGATCTTTTATTTTCGCTAGATTTGTGAGGAATGCATAGGAGAGAGAGAAAGCTGTGAGTTGATGCAGAAACTTAGTTACTCTGAGGGAGATGTATTTGTCCATCTTGTGCGTGGAAAAGAAGCTCCCAAAGCAATGTTAGAGGCATCTGACTCCAGTTTTGACGTGGATCGACGTACCTCAAAGCGATCTCGGAGAACAAACTATGGAAACATGACAAGTCTGAAAGTGTCTGCGACAACGACTGTGTACCAATTAAAGATGATGATATGGGAATTACTTGGGGTATGGTTCCTTCTAGACGAGCGTTTTTGTTTCAGTAGATGGCTTGCGGATGTACAATAACATAAGCGTTTAATAATATGCAGGTGGTGAAGGAAAACCAGGAACTTCACAAAGGCACAACACCGATTGATCAGGAATCTGCAACCCTTGCAGACATGAACATATTCCCTGGCGACAGGCTTTGGGTTAGAGATTCCGAGATACATGAACACCGCGATATTGCTGGTAACCAAATTTACCGTTATTTTACTGTCTGGTTAGCGAAATGTCCATTAAAAAAAAAATCATCTTGATGTTTCAACAGATGAGTTGTGTGATAAGAAAACGGGGGCTCAAGATATCGAAGCAGGGTTTCGAGGGACGCTATTGACTGGAGATATCTCTTCTGAAGCCAGCTAGACATTGTATCTTGAGATCATAGTGTAAAAACAAAATGCATGAGATTGGACCATCTAGAGGAGGTATAAAATCTCATAAGAGCTAACTTTCTCAAAACTATATTCTCTTATATGTGGCGTCTTATGCATTTGTGTTTCTCAGTAGTTGTGCACGAGACGGACGACACATTTTTTGGGCACTTTTTTGTGAAGGCAAGCAAGGCTTTGAAGCTTTATTTTGTGTGTATAAACAAACCCAAAGATTTGGGGAAAGCTTGCACATGCTGAATTTGTGTAGATTCAATGTGGGTGGATATTTGAAGCTGAGCTTTTGTGTGTTTTGGTGTACCCTTTACCTAAATGGGGCTTTGCGTTTTAAACTCTTGTCTCTCTCGTTGAAGGCAATGGTCTTAAGAACCCTTTTTGTGCTGCTCTTGTGACTTTATGGCCAAATATATATATGATCCAACTTGGACGGTACTGCTTTTGTTCTCTAGATTTTAGATTGTTATCACAAAAATAGGAATTTGGCAATTTGGTCTTTATAAATGTGGCTCATTACATGGTTTCACAAACCTAACAAAACAAAACAAAATCATTTTGGGCACATGTTCAAGTTAAATCGAGTGTTTGCAGGTGGCTCGGATTGCAATATTTCTGTATTTCTCAGGAGGTCCTGATGAAAAAACAAGGTTTCTCATATGATCAATCAACAACAGCAAAGATTACCCTCTAAAGATTTCACTATATAATGAAAATGTTCAAATTTTTTTATTTTTTTATGTACATATGCAAAGGCAAGTTCTTTTACAGAAACTAAAACGTGATTGCTCTTTGGCATCATTATACAGAAGAAGTCAAGTATTCGTCATCAAATCCATATTTACAAACATCCATCATAACTCATATCTTAATTACTCTTTTGTTTGGCTCAGTGGACACGAGTTGCTCCAGATCCACTCTTGGATTTGGCGAGAAGCAAGTCTTTGAGCTGTTTGTAGTTTCTTAGCTCCTCTAGCGCATCTGATGTGCTTCGAGCCATTGAATATTCAGATTCTGTACCTGACACCGACACTGACACTGATCCTTCTCTCTGAACCCCAGACATTGACGCCATGTAAGTGCTCGAGTCTTGTCTTAATGGCGGTGCTGTCTTCAGCATGTGAACCAGAACTCCAACTGCTGCGTCCTGTGACTTTCTCCCTATAGGTAGGGACTGCGATATAGAGCTTGAACTTTTCCTCCGGTCAAGACTTTGGCTGCACCGGAAAAATATTTGCGAATTCTATGTCATTAATCATTATATCACCAAAAACTATAAATCTCAAGAAGTAGTGAAATTCACAGCTAAAAAGTAATATAGAGACAGTAAGAGAAAGGCCAAGTTTAGAGTGTCAATGTCAACAATTTCACATTAAAACAGCCAACATTTTAGTGTTTTCTTGATAACATTTTGTCATTGATCAGCTCTCTGTGTACAGATTCAGAAAACCAATCCAAATTTATATTATCCTTCGAGTGATATAAGTTAGGTAATGAGGTAAAGCCAACTACCTGTACTGAAGTCCTGACTCGTCAACATCATCGAAATCGAAAGGGCATGTACAATCAGGGTCATCCAAGTCGTCTTGGGAAGATAATCTACTGGGGCTTCTAGAAAACCCGAATCTTGGTGAGCCACTTGAAGACAGAAGTCCTGAGAACCGGCCTGAATCATACTTGCTGTCCTTTGACAGCTGAAGAGTAGATTAAAAACAACACAACTTATCAGATGAGGCAATAGAAAATATTGTGATCTTGTTCTTGCATTAAGCAAAACACAAAAATTAAGTAAGAAGCATAACCTTCTGGGCAGGGTACTGGTTCATTAATCCGGAAGGAGACTCTCCGCTTCTCGAACTCTTGTACAATGCAATCCCAGGAAAAGAGTCCTGCGATGAAGGGGAGCGTCTCATGCTTTTGGGGGAAAAAGGAGGGAGTGGATTCCTACTTGGCTCAGAAAAGTTAGATGAAACGTATCTATTGAATGTTGCTGAAGAGGGAATGGTCACTGGAGCAGTCCCTGGTCTCACACTAATCTGCGGACTGTTACTACCTGAAATGTATCTTGGAGTAGAGGGAGAACCCGAAGGAGAAAAAGGAGGTGAAAGCTGGTGATTGTCACCAAAAGCATCCGTACGTGACCAGTGGAAATCATGTAACCCAGGTGAAAATTGATGTGAATGAGCAGGCGAAAAAGATTGGTTTGGTGTTGCGAATTGAGCTGGAGGTCTGTGAAAGCCGCTTGTCCAGCTATGCGGACGTTCAGCAGATGAACCAGTCAATGGAGGTCGACCAGCTCTAACTGGAAAAGATGTGCCTTCAACACTTTTCCCTGGGGAAGGAAAAAACCTCATAGGATCTGTTGCAGGACTTCCTACATAATCAATAATGATTCTTGGAGGCAATGTGATGTGAGCACCAAGATTGAAATCAGACAAATCAGAACGGTAAGTAACCGAGGCACAAAGACGACCAGGAGGCACTTCAACCGGCGCGAAATGAAACTCTTTCATAGTTTCAGTCACAGAACCAGAGAATATATCACTGAAAGAAGAAACCTTATAAATCAGGTCATAACCAGAAGAAGCAAGAGACGAACTCAGCTGCCTAGAGACACGATACGCAGGTAAAAGCCGAGTCTGCGAATAAAGAGACCGCAATAGAATGATAGATTTCTTGTAAACCTTCTGATAACGCGTAGAAGAATCAGAACTCTGAGGAGACATTATCAATGGATTCTCATACTGAACAACCCAACGCTCAATCACAGTCTCAGCTGATCTAACAATGGAATTGCCATGATCATCATCATCATCATCCAAATTATTACTTGAAATCGGATGAACAAGAATGATATCAATAATCATAGAATCCAAAATATTCCTATGCCAAGAATGCAGTTTCTCTAACGCAGCAGGACGATCTCCCATCACAAGATTAAACCATTTATCACTTTTTCTAACATTAAGACCTGAGAAACGCTCACGAGTACGACCACGAGATTGCAACGAAGGGATTCTAGAATTAAGAACGATGTGTAATGCCTTTGGGAAGAAATGAGAAACTATCTGCTCTAATCGTCCTGTATCCGACGATGGCAAATTTTCTGGAAAATCCATGTTTACTACGCAGACCCCCCCCCCCCCGCCCCCAAAATCGAGTTTCTACACAAATCCCTAAACGGATAATTCAAAAATCTAGAGGGGATTGACGACAATAGAGATGACGAATCGTTGTTTTGAAGAAGGATCTAGAAACGAAGCAAATCTTCAGGAGAATGAGAAGGAAATTTTTCGATTCCAGTGTAAAACAGAAACTGAAGGTTAATAAGAGGATCAATAGATGAAGAAACTGAAGAGCAAATTCGATAAGCTAGAGTTACCGTGGGAAAAGATAGAGAGAAGCTTATTTGAAGATCTGAGACGTCAACGATGGCGTGAAGGTGCTTTACACGCAGATGATGATGATGATGCTGATGATCAACATAAAAATGTTTCAGAGCTGCAAGTGTAATTAATTACTGGAAATAAACTATAAAAAACATTGATATTTACATTCGAGTTTCGTGAAGGACTAGAGTAGCAGACAACCAATGCGGAACCGCCACGTCTTCATTCTCTTCAGTTGAAATTTTTTTTTTTCCTGGTTCTACCCTTATCTTTTGCTCTTAATTACTCACGCGCTTTTTCTGGTAGAGACAGTGAAGTATACGCGCAAATCTGAGACTGTTATTTTATGGGCTTAATGTTTAACACATTAGGCCCAACGTTTCTGGACAATCGGAACAAATTTAATTCAGTGATCTCGTAAATATATGTCACTCATATATGACCTACCTATGTCCCCAAATTAATAAATTGAAAAAATTTTCCATTTACAAGAAACACTATACTGATTGGCTTCAGACGTCACCTATTTCAAGCCCTACTTAATAATGTAATCAATAGACACCACATACACATACATCACACTAACATAATTTTCTTCAACATATTCGACGTCGACGGGCTAGATTTACAGAGATTTAAATTGAATTTGTGTAAACCACGGCACCTAGAATTATTGTTTGTTGTTATGTTTTCACAAGAAACTTATTATTAATTATATTTTCTATTATGAGTTACGGATCTAAATCCATACATCTCCAAAGATCACAGATCAGAATATGTAATATAGTTTCGTTCCAAAAGTAACTTAACTCTTGGCTTCTAGATTCAAAATTTCTTGATCAACTAAATTTTCTGGTGATATTAACTTTTAGCCTAATTACACATATGGATAAACTGAAAATTTTGTAGTCATTTTCTGTATAATTAAGTTTTTCATCGAATAAATATTTGAATTGATATCTAACTTGAGATATAAAATAATAATAATATATTTTTGGGTGGTCTATATATGTTCTTCAATTTTAAAAAATTTGTTTATTATTTTCCGAAATAGTGACATACATAAGCCATGAGTATCTTTAAGTTTTAAGTAAAGGAGAAAATATTGACCCAAATAAAAGTGAGGAAAAAATAAATATCAAGAACAGATACATTGAACCTGGACATACCAAAGCTACACACAAAACGCCTATTAAATATCAAACCCTAACACGCTACAAAAAAACAAAGTAAAATCCTTTATAAGTCTAAAACTGCAATTAAATTAACCAATGGCTAGCGGAGGAGGCTATGTAACGGTGACGGCGGAAGAGATGGAAGAACTAAAGAGGAGGAACAAAGACCTCGAGAGAGAGGTGGAGGAGATGAAGACAGAAATGATTCAGTTGTGGCGGCGGACGGTGGTGGCAGAGGAGGCCGAGGAAAGACTCTGCTCGCAGCTGGCGGAGCTGGAAGTTGAGTCTCTAGATCAGGCTGGTGACTATCACTCTCGCATGCTTTTTCTTATGGACCAAATCTCTCGTCTCTCTTCTTCTTCTGTTGTCTCCTCGTCGTAGGACTATTTATGTATTGTTGTGTATCAGTGTATGTGTATAGATACGTTTGGTATATATATATGTATATAGATCGATGCATATATGCATGATCTGTTTTCAACATAAATGAAATGTTGAGATCCATTTCTAATGAATAACTATTTCTGATCATTGCACAATTTGTCGGTTCCTTGTGTTGTGAACCAAAGAATATTAAATTTTAGTACAGAAGTAATAACATACGTCTTAGAAGACCTAAAACTATAGTACTAGTTTAACCGGTTAGATAATCTTGAAGGCCAATATTAACTATAAATGTTTATGGAAACATCAGAGATTGAGAGGAGAAGAACACCGGAACTTTAATTCTATAGAATCCTAAATAACTATATTAACTGAAATTGAGTGTAGAGGGTTCATGGATCTGTATTATTTTGTTCCCAATCATACCATTAATTTATATATACTATAACCAAGTGCAATGTTTCAAGAAATGCATGATAAATTGAAAAGAGATCAGCCTTCTACGGTGTCTACACATTGAGTTGGTTGGCTACCTGTAAAAATGTGAAGGAAGCTTAAAGTCTTCGTCCCCTTCTCCCTAATGTCCTTTTTTTTGAAAATCTGTAGACTGTAGTCTTGGCCATTATTGAGGAGCTCCAATATCTTGGATCAATATTCTAGAATCACTTTAATTTAAAGCAAACATCTTCAGACTCTTAATTGTCAAGGAAAAACATAGCCATAGGAGGTTGTTTATGTATAAAGTATCTCAAGGAAATTAATGAATCAAATTTTTTTTTTTATTTCTTGCTGGGAATCATATTTTTAATGAGTTTAGGGAAAATACTGATATATATTTCCTCCGTTTGTTTTCAATATAACTTTTAACTCTAATTTTTTAATTTACCCTTAATTTATAACTATTTCTCAGTGAATTTAAGTGATTAACCACTTATTAAATAGGGATATATAAGTATAATTATTTTTATATATAGTCGGAACCGTAATCCATTCTATTTTATAAAAATTTTTGGTTAAAAGCTCATACATTAAAAAATCTACTTTTCCTTACAAATGTATTATTTAACATTTTAATTTAAATCTATTCAACTAATCAAAATTTAAGTTTTACATAAAAACTTGCAAAATTTCTAATTAAAAAAAGCTAAAATATTTTATAAAATGGGAAGTACTGATATTTTATAGGAGTCTACATTGGTTACTACTATACCTTCGTATACACATTCATTTACCCAAAATTTGGATATCCTAAAACGTTGGGATAAAAATCGACGGTTCGTTTTTGTGTATCGGCAATCGAGTGTTCGTATACATACATACATGTTCCGTGCAAATTCCTTTTTAGTTTTCAGTAGGACAAGTATTTCTTTTTTTGTTAAAAGAAAACACAACAAGTTTTCGAAATAATTATTGTAATAGTTCAGTTGATAAAAATAAAAAAATAAAAAAACGAAAATACGAGAAACACGAGATACAGTGAAACTGGACACTTGGCGATCCCCAAGACCTATTAAAAGGAACACACAGAGAATTAACAGTTTAACACAAAAAGCAGCAACAACACCGAAATCATTTGTTTTCTATATACATCATAATACACATAGAAATTTCAACTGAGTTAATGGGAAAGGGAGAAGGTTACGTGATGGTGTCGGCAGAAGAGGTGGTGGAGCTACGGAAGAGGAACGGCGAACTTGAGAGAGGAATGGAGGAGATGAAGAGGGAGATGGTTCAGTTGTGGCGGCGGACGGTGGTGGCGCAGCTGCAAAGCTGGAGGTCGAGTCTCTAGATCAGGCGCGTGACTACGAGTCTCGCATACTATTTCTGATGGACCAAATCTCTCGTCTCTCTTCTTCCTCCCTTGAAGTCGTAATTAGGAATTCGTAGATAGATCGCTAAGAGATTAAGATCAATGCCATTTTGTTTTCCAAGGCCTCTTGGGAGGAAGTATAGTTTAATGTAAAAAATAGAATTAAATATAATATGAACAGAATTTTACAAGAATTTGTTAAAAAGTTTCGTTCAATTTTATAAAATTATCTAACGACAAATCAACAGCGATTGAAATTGTTTTAGTTAGATTTTGTATACGCCATAAACGCAAACAAAATACTATCATTTGAAAATCATCCAAAAAAAAAAAAACGAAAACCCATTTGTAAGACAATCACCCCCGATTAAAAAATAAAAATTTTCAAAATCCATCTTTGATTACATATTTCGTTGTTATTAACTGTTCATTGCTTTTTTGAATGTTTTCCCGTAAGTTATTAGAACTGGAAGATTAGTTTCCGAATGTCATACTTTTCCTCTCCTTTGTAGCCATGTTGACAAAATAATATTTTTTGTTGGGTATTGAAAATACATATTCCTTGATAGAATCGCATGAAAACAGCCATTATCGTATTCATGTATCTTTTGTGATTACAGAGACGTCTCACAGTTTAATCCTTTCGTGGTCACTCTTATTGTTCTAATGAAGATATTTTGATCAAAGAAATTATACTTTCCTTCATAAAACCCGCATTAAAACAGGCATGATTGTCTTCATGAAACTTTAGTGATTATGACAGATGACAGAGACGTCTAACAACGTTTCTACTTTTGTGGTCACGCTTATTATCCTAATGAAGATATTTTGATCAAACCATAAAATCATTGAAGTAAATGGAGATTCACAACAACATCAAAGACTAGGTAAAAGAGAATCAAACATTTTAAACAAGAGCTTTTCGAATGCCTTTGGTGATTGGTGGCCAAATTTAGTATTATCGAATCTTAATCATAAGCCCATTCAACTACATCTATATAAAATATAATCATCTTAATCTCGTACAAATCATACTCCATTTTTCGTTTTATTCAGAATCTATAATCCAATTTGATTTGTGAGGAAATACTTTAAACTTTTTAAAGAGAATCAAACATTGCTACTAGAAGCAGAAGAATCTAACATCAGTTCTTCCTAGCAACAACATCTCAAAGTAAAAGACATTACATCTGTGTTCGAAGATTCTGGCATATAAACGAAAGGTTCAGTTATTACTTCCCTCGTTTGCCCTTTAACTCAGGGTCCCTGTACTCAAAACAAGTAAACAACAGAGAACGGTTTGTAACAATTCAGTAATTTACAGATTCGAATCTTTGATCAATGGAATAGTAGAGAGAAGTTGAATTCGAACCTCTGGATATGGTCTAGTATCAGAAGTCTTGGCCCTGGCGGGATGCTCACATCTCTTAGAGCACTGGATTCAAAATTTTCATTAGCTTTTGTTTCTACAAAAAACGAAAGCTTAAAAGGGATATATACCTATCGGTAAGCAATGGCAAGGTGGGATCAGTTAAAAGTCCTTTCTTGAAGTTCTTCTCATATTTCTGTAGACCTAACTTCAATAGCATAGTTCTTGATCGTGTATAAAACGGATCTTCAACGCTCGGTTTAGAGAATCTTTCTCCCAACTGACAAAACAACCAGAAAAATGAGGTTAAGAACTAATGCTTATAATACAGTTCCATTCATGACTGAGTAGAGAGTTTCAATATGAACACTCACCTTAAAAAATATTCCTTGGAAAACAGCAAAACCAGCAGCGGTAGTGATTGCGTTCATAGGTTGTCCTTGCAAGCCTTGGCTCACCAAAGAGTAAGCAAATCCAGATCCTAATGCTGCTACCACACTGAAAAGTTAAAAACTCATTACTCTCTTAACAGTTTCATTCTCAATGATGATAAACCAAATAACAAGTAAAGGCTACATAGAATCTTCAGCTTCCATGAGCAAAGTTTCAAGACTTAATCTCAAATATCAAAACACTAAGAGGAAGTGAAACTTACGCAGACTCAAGATCTTCTTTGCCTCTAATTCGTTTCATTACGCAAGCAATTCCAGCATTAACACCAGTAATTGCAGCAAAATTACGAGCCTGGACCCAAGGTCCACCCACTAGAGCCTACAGATTTCACACACCAAACTCTCTTCCATCAACTTATAATCACAACGATTAACTTAATCGGAAGATTTAGGGTTTATTAATTGGAAACCTGAGCTTGTTTCATAGAGGCTATGGCTTGAGAGTCAACGCCGGTTTGAGGCATTTCAGGGGAGAGTGTCCCCATGAGACCACCAATGAAAGCTCCTTGTACGCCACTCATGGTACAGACGACGGCGGCTTCCACAGGCAGCGACTGTTTCGACAACCACGTCTTGAAACCAGTTTCTACTTCCTTGAATTTAACCTGTAACTGCTGAATTGGATTCTGTTGATCGGTGAACATACTAGCCATCGCCATCATTTCTCCGCCGGCTCTTCTCTGATCTCCTCCTCCTCCTCCTCCGCCGCCGCCTATGCCCATTTTCGTTTCTTTTTCTGTTGCCACTTTTTTTCAGTTCTGTGTCTCGTCTTATCTCTCTTCTATCCATCTTCATTGGGTTATTACATAACTTTATACATAAGTTGGGCCTGAAAAAGCCCATTTGATCTCTCTCTCCCTAAATGGCACATTTGCTCAATGTTACTTTTCTGAAATTGCTCCATTTCACAATCGTTTTTAGGTGGCTTCTCAGGGACAGGGATGTTTTTGGACCAAAACAAATGAGTGACAGTGTATACTACAAGCTTATTTTGTTTCTGAACTTAGATAATGTTTGAAGCATGGACGAAGCACAAATAGAAGAAATATGAGCAATTTCAAGAGAAGGGCTTCTCTTGTTTGCATGGATCAACCAAAGAGAAGAGCTAAATTGATATTTGAAGATGGAGCTTAGTGGTTATTAAAAAATGCAAATCAAATTTGTCTACAAAAGCTCAGCGAGTGTGATGGTGACTCCATAATTTAAGGATCAGATTGGTGATTCACCATAAAGATTCTGAGGTACTAGGTTTGGATCTTGCTACTGATATTGGGGAGCCACACCTTTTCGTTTCGATTCTGCTGATTTGGGTCAATCCAAGATTTGGCTGCTTAGTTCATTCTAACCTGGATTTGATACAGAAGAACAACATTTAATTCGAATTTGATCACAAAAATATCAAAGATTAATCAGAATGTACACAGTTTTCAGCTAAGTTGAAGAAAGCATCATAACAAATTGATAGGCACAAGAGACTGTCATATAGTTGGATTTGATCAACAAAAGAAAAATTTCCAGGTTTAGATGCCGAATTAAAAAAAAAAAACATCAGAAGTTATGATACTAGAGTTGATCTTTTAGTACGCTCAAAACGTTTGTTTCTTACATTTTGCTAACATTCATTATTATAATCAATCAATAGGTAATAGGGAGAATTGTTCCTGCACTGTACCTTGTAGCAGGGGACGAGTCAACTACTGATACTTGGCCAAATTGTTGGGGAAAATTTCTCTGAGATCTCAAATCTAGCTCTCACACCAACCATCATCTTTCTGTCAAATATGATAATGTATAAATCCATCTCAGGTTTTTCTCACCAACAACATAACATTTTCTATTCCAACTATTAAAATCACATGAATGCAACATTATTTGATGGTTCATTTAGCCCTATTCCCTGGCTGAGTTTATATTCAATAACATGGATATTTCGTATCCCTTTTGCCTTCAGACAGGGAGCCACGAGTAATATAATTCATAATGCTAATCTGGACCTTTTGCCTATTTTACACAACTATAGTCTTAATCATAACTACAATTTTGATGCTTCACAATGAATTTACTAAGTACTAAGGAAACATCATTCATATTCAACAAAGGATAAGATCTTCAAGGAAACCAAAAACGTAAGTGAAGAACCAGTAGTTGTAAATATGCTACTACGCACCAGAGTCATCCTTAAAATTTACCATGTATTTGCTAAACGTGCTTCTTGTTGGGGATCATTTCATTTGACTACCGTCCTCCTCTTCTGCCTCAATCATCAGTTAACAAATTGCTAATGGATACACCAAGGTCGTAGTTGCATGCTGAGCACCAACATAGGTGGACCTACAAAGAAAGGTTCAAGCTTCCAAATGTTAGACTTACTCCTCAAACACTGTAAATTGAGAAAAATAAGAGTCAAATCATTGTAAAGAGAATGATGGCAGTTAAACTCTCCCGCATGACAAGATTATGAAACCTGCACAAACAGAAAACATTTTCAGAAGTTCTAGTGCTCATCAATCAAGAGAAGGAAGGAAGTTGATCTTGAACAAAGTATAGATTACAATCATGTCTCAAACCAGAAAGATTCTTTAAATTGAAGAACCTGGTGAAAACCTACACTGCATTATTCAGCATTGTGACAAAAAAACCCTGTCCCAATATGTTTACAGGAATCACCAAAGGTATCTTGTGCTAGTCGAGGCTAGCAAAAACAAGATACACAGCTAAACAAAGGCTGCTCCTACACTGTGTATATATACGAGGACAAATTTAAGGTGCGGGAGGAGAATATCAGACAACACTACAAAGCTGAAACAAGCATGTTATTCTACTTCACCTATTAATATGAAAACAAGAACGTTCAGAACAGAGTAGCAGAATTAGGAATAGGAAGTCTCTCCTACGTTTAACTACTACATAGAGTCCAACAATACTAAGATAAAGTGCTTCTTCAGACAGAGAGCTAAAGCCTAGTCTCTCTGGAAGAGCACTTGAATAATGTCTCTTATTGAATAGTTGTCCAAAATTTAAAAAGAAAGGAAGTTATTCTAAGTGAGATAAAGAAGAGCCTCTCAGAGATATAAAAGATTTAGTTCATCTCCATTCCATCTCCAACTTGGCTGCAGATTGGGCTCACGGCAGCAAAAGACCTCTCGAAAGGAGAAGAATGAAACTGGGCATCACGTCGACGACGCTTAACACAGCTTTCAGAGGGTTGTTGACTCTCATCATCAAGCTTCCTCCGAACTCCTTTAACCGCCTGTTCCTCAACCGACGAGAGTGGGAATATCCTACCACTTGCTCGGCACAAAGAGTTATGGTTATCATACAGGATCCGTTGGTTGCAGTTCTTGTCACAGACGTGATTCAACCCAGTTAGTTTGCAACGGTACATATTCCCACAAACATTCTCATTCTCGCATTTCCAATCACATTTGTGACACGGACTGGGTCCATCGCGACCCAATATAGCAGACAAGTAAATAACATTGGCAGAACCAACCACTGAAGATTTTCCAAATACCTCCATTGTGTTTTATCAAAGTTGACAAAGCAATTGCTTCAGCTCACAAAGCTCCAAAACCGTCTTCACACTCTGCATTTCCCAAGAAACCCGAATAAAACGATCAATGTCATCTCAACGTTAGGCGCCATGTTCAATCTCTAAATTTCCCATTTCCAGATCACATAAATTATATTCCATAATGCAATCTACTCTATCAATACAGATAAGCTCATTATCACATTAGATAAGCTCAAATCACATATACTATGAAATTTCCTTTATCCTAAATATGAAATCGATCCACTAAACAGATAATTTTCCTAATCGGGATTAGATAATCACACAAATTCAATCAACCAGACCTAATCGCTCCGGAATAAGTAATAAAATACACAGAGAAAGGGAAAGAGAGAGGCAAACCTGATCAGAAGCAGCAAATTGCAAACCCTAATTTTGACTCGGACTGAAAACTAGCTGGAGGAGAAAGTTTGTGAAGAAGACGATGCAAGGGGAATTTAACTATTTATAGATCAAACTCGCAGTTTCTTGTAACTGGTAATAATGTAACTCCGTTACTAAACAAACGGTTCCAGTGGGGCCTACCTAATCCACTATTTTTTCCATTTCATAATAGTATTGTTTATTTCTTTTATTTCCTATTTTAAAACATTTACAGAATACTTCAGCTAATTTATTAATTTTCTCTTCAATTTCTTTTTGTCTTTTTCTTGGCGGTAAATGTGGCAACTCACGTGTCCATTAATTTATTGGTTAGATCTCTACTCTATATTACATGCTAATAAATATGGTATTTATTAGGCGTGGGCAGTACACGGAATTAATAGTTAGTTATTGGATATTACGGTAGAAAAAGACAAGAAGGTCAGTAAAGAAACCGTAACGGTAAGAAGGACGTGAAGTACTGTATTTATTTATATTACGAGCCACAAGAGAAGGAGATGGCTTTGGCCCACCTAACGTCACCCGCCATTCTTGCTCTCTCATTCTTTTCTAATTATTACCCCAATTAAAATTAACAACGTTTCTTAAAAATTTTTTTTTTAAGGATATTCAATCAGAATAAAATTACACTTGTAAAGTAAGAAATAACCATTGAGGTTTGAAATATAATATTAATTTAAATGTTCAGATTTTAATATAACTTACGAGTTTTTTTTCTTTAGGAAAACAATGCTATATATATATATTTTACTTTTTTTGTATGAAAATTCTGGTAGTAGTTATTGTCCATGATACGCTAACCTTGTTAAGGTTTTAGAGGTTGCAGTTATTAACAGCTAGTAATAAAAGATAGGGTCAGAAATCAAAGATCAATGATCAACAACTCAAATTGTTTGAGAGAAGTTAAGAGTTTTTTTCTGGGAGATGTATGAATCTCTATTAGTTTCTCTTTTTATTTGATGAGAAAAGAAGCATAGATTTTAAGTCACACACGAGAAATGACAAATCAGCTAAAGAAACGTTTATTAGAAATATATGTGACGCAAAACTGATTATATTAATTGAATCAAAGAAGAATCATTTTGAGATACAAAGAACAAACAAAGCCAATAAATCTGGTAGTAGCAAATCAAAATAAATCAAGGTGGTATACAACAACAATCAAAACATTTTCAATGGTTTATTAATCATCAAACGGTGGCAACAACTTCTTTTTCTTCCTTTACTGGTTCCGCCTCAGCCTTTACTGGTTCAGCCTCAGCCGCAACCTCAACCTTTTCTGGTGCAGCAACCGCATCCACCTTTGCTTCATCGGTTTCTGTTGCAACCTCTACGTTCTCCACTACTGTCTCAGGTGCTGCTGTTGTAGCCTCACCAGCAGAAGAAGATTCTTGCACGGCTACAACCTCTGGTTCAACAACAGGAGTTGTTTCCTTGGTTGGCTCAACCTCAGATTTCTCCTTGGCTTCAACATAAGTTGTTTCGGTGGTCTCAGTCTCTGTCTGGTTCTGTTGCTCACCACTTTCTGTGTTGTTCTCCTGTATAATCATAACATAAGATCATAACCGGTTAATCCGATTCTGTGACAAAACTTTAATTTTCATATTTAAAACCTAGATTGTTATGTTGTATACCTTGGCTACTACAGTTTCAGACACAACCTTGTTAGGAACAGAGCCTTCTTCGTTGTTCATGTCTGATTCCTTGGGTCTACTCGCACAGCCACCCATTATTTATTTTTGTTTTTTTTAGTGATTTTGGTTGGGTTTAGGCTGTGGAGTGTGAAAAAATTACACACTATTTTATTTTTCTCTTTGATTTATTGTTATCGACCCGATGATTGAGCAAATGAAGAGAACATAGTCATGGTTATATAGATGATGATGAATCCGAATTTTATGGAGAGTTTGGTTTCTTTTGTGTTGAATGATTCAAATTGGAGATGGCTAAAATTAGATATTTACAGAAAGGTTAGGAACTTATATTAGAGTTTAGCAAAGAGGTTGCATCTGTATTTGGATAGCTTCATTGATATGGTCAAACGTATGGAAGTTTCGTAGACCTCTCGTCTCTTGTTCTCCATTTTTAGTAATACTTCGATGGAGAAATATATACAACTACGATTTTAATTTGATTCTTTAGTTTTAGTAAGAACATGTGATGTTACAAAAAAAAAAAAAGAGCATGTGATTTTGCCGTGTAAAAATCACATTTTATATTGAGTTAGGTCTTTCCTTATTGTTCGACTAGCGTTTAGGAAAATTTTTACATAGAATTATTAATTTTTGTGTTACACTTAAAATGTATAGATCTAACACATATGAACATACTCTAAACTTGAAAAGCAATTTAAAAAAAAAATCACGATTTTGTGTGTTAGACCACCTATACAAAATCGCAGTGGTTCTCAACTGATTTAATCAAATGTGGTCGTATCTATAAGAGTTAGAGTGAACGAACACACAAACCAAACAAACAAAAAAACATTGAAATGGAAAAAGTCTGAATGTGCCGGAAAACAAAGGATTAGGGAATAATTTTCCAGAAGTAAAAAAAGCGAACCATCCCAGAACTAAAAAAGTGAGGTGCACCGAAACTTCCTTTCGCGCTTCCATATGTCACTATCCCATTCGCTGAATGACATATCCGTTTACATGTCATACACTTACTTACTTTACCCCTGTACTTAAATGAACCAACTTCCTATTAACCTATTGCTAAAAGGGTAAAGTTGTACTTTCCAAATTTCCACAAACGCGTAACCTACGTGGCTTACTGTACATTTGGGAGAAAATGGCGCGTGTATATTACCAAATGTCACCACGCGCTGCTTTCATCATCTCTATAATTCTTCACACCCCAAAGAAAAAAGTTCACATCTTCTTCTTCACTTTACCAAAATCGTATCGATTCTAGGGTTTATTATTTCCCAGTATCTCTGAATTTTTATTTGTTCTCTTCTTCGTGATACCTTCGAATCGCATCTCTGATAATAAAAAATCTGGGCTCTTCTTATTCGTATCTGAGAATCTTCAATATTATCGAGTTTCAATTCGTCAAAAAAGCACATCTATGAATCAGAATCTTCAAGTATTATCCATGGATTCACTACCGGTAGGGTTAAGATTCCGTCCAACGGACGAGGAGCTAATCCGTTACTATCTCTGTAGGAAAATCAACGGCCACGATGACGACGTCAAAGCCATCAGAGAAATCGATATTTGCAAATGGGAACCTTGGGATTTACCTGGTACGGTATCTACTTCTTCTTCGTCTCTTGCTTCAAAATTTACAGACTTTTGTGATTTCTTTGGCATTATGTTGAATTAAGATCAAGATTGTCTCAGTTTGCATTAGTTTCTATTTTGGTTAAATTTGATAACTTTTGGACTTTAATCTCCTTATCCTAAAGTTTCTATGTATTCATATTTAGGAAAATGTTATTGATTTGAGTGTTTTGGGTATTTAATTATAGAGATTCATTCAAAACTCTACTTTGGTAAATGAAATATGATTAAGAGCTTGTGTTGTTTTTTTGTTGTTGTAGATTTTTCTGCGATCAAAACAAAAGACTCAGAGTGGCTCTTCTTCTGTCCATTGGACCGGAAGTATCCAAACGGAAGTAGACAGAACCGGGCAACAATTGCAGGCTACTGGAAGGCGACAGGAAAAGACAGAAAGATAAAATCTGCTAAGACCAAACTTATTGGTGTTAAGAGAACTCTGGTTTTTCACTCTGGTCGAGCTCCTAAGGGGACAAGAACCAATTGGGTTATGCATGAGTATCGAGCCACTGAGAATGACCTTAGTGGCGCCAATCCTGGCCAGGTAATTTTGCATACTTTTAGATGTTTAACCATTGGAAAAGTAGTTTGGATTATGTAACTTACATCATGTGTTTGTGTTGATTTATATATGCAGAGTCCGTTTGTTATATGCAAGTTGTTCAAGAAACAAGACTTGACTTTAGCAGAAGAAGATTCGAAGTCGGATGAAGCTGAACCTGCTGTATCGTCTCCAACTGTTGAAGTGACCAAGTCTGAAGTATCGTCTCCAACTAAAACAGAAGATGTGAAGCGTTACGACATTGCGGAGTCCACTCTTGTAGTCTCCGGTGATTGTCATAGTGATGCTTGTGATGAGGTTACAACTGCTGAGGTGAGGACTTTGCAGAATCTTCTTAGAAACTTTCTTAGATGATTGTCTTATTGTCGTTTGCAAATTAACGAATTTTATTTTGATATGCAGCTTGTAGAATTTAATTGGTATCCAGAGTTGGTGGATTACAAGATCTTCTCCCCATTACACTCTCAACTCCAATCAGAGCTTGGATCCTCTTACAACACATTTCAGCCTGACTCGAGTTCTTTTTCAGGGAACGACAATAACAGCTTCCAAATTCCGACTCAGTACGCTACAAATGAAGTAGATACGTATATATCCGAGTTTCTTGATTCAATTCTTGAGAATCCAGACGAGGTTCTTCCAGAGATGCAGCAGAGTGGGTTCGATGGTGCAGCACCAGATCAGGTTCATGGAGTTTCCTCAAAACTCATAACATCCTTTGTATATTCATTAAGAAAACACAAATCATAACTAACTCTTATCAATCTACTTGACTGCAGATTGCGCCAGCGTATCAACAGGGCTTAGCAGGTGACAAGAGCAATGATGTTGCAGGAACATTTATCAAGATTAGGAGTCGGGAGGCACAACCTTCAGGTTGTACTAATGAATATATAGCGCAAGGAAATGGCCCAAGAAGGCTGCGTCTACAAAGTAACGTTAATGGTATGAGGTCGAAGAATCCAGAGGTGAGAATAACACCTGCCTTCTCATGAATTACTCGATTTCTTGGTTTCTTTCAGTAGGATGTGGTTTCGCGTTGCAAATTGAAATCGAACAATGACATTAACATGTTACCAAATTAATGCTACACAGGCTGAGGACACAGTCGGAGGAACTATAGAGAAAGGATGTGGAAGGCTAATGAGATCAAAGAACAAAACCGGTTTCGTGTTTAAAAAGATTTTGTCGTTTAAATGTTCCTACGGAGGACTTCTCAGGGCGGCGATAGTTGCAGTTGTGTTCTTGATGTCAGTCTGCAGTCTAACCGTAGACTTCCGAGCATCTGCAATGCCCTGAAAACTGGAACATTTTGTAAATATAGTGCTCGAACCGGGGTTTTTACTTTTGTGTTGGTTGGAAGGCTTTCGCCTTAACCGGGGACTCTTTATAGGAAGTATTTGTTTTTACATGTAGTTAGGCTTATGTACCACGTTATGTTGAGATGTCAAGACTCTAGTTACTTCTTTGACTTGTTAAAGTTCTTACATAATTAAAGGTTTCTGTTGTTTTTTTGGTTAATTAAGGTATTGTTTGTCATTTCTAGATGCACAAAATGTAAAATCTAACTTCAAAACTTGACGAATCACGATTCGTAGACGCAAAACCACGCGTAGCATGGGTACCAAATGGTAGCGCAAGAAAGAAATCAAAAGGGTTTGATATAAGCATCGACTCTGTTTGTGAGCCCTGGTCCAGACTTGGATACTATATCCATGCCTAGCTAGAACATAAATAATCAAAATCTGGAAAAAAAAATCAACAGAGAACAAATCCTAAGTGTAATATAAATGCATTCCCAATATGAGTCTAGCAAGAGAAGACTCAGAGTTGTATAGCAAGCAAACTATGGACCTTCAGTACTATATTGGATACATGGGAAGGCCAACAAAGACTTCCTTTGCACGGCAATTAATGATATCTTCAATATAAAAGGATCTTCTGATTTTCAGATTTTCAGATTGGAAAATATAAAAAACTAAACTGGAAAAAGTGATCTTAATTAAGTTAAACTAAGAGCAAACTTGTTCAAAAGAAGATGATAGCAAAAAAAAAACAAATAAAGAATATTGAAAATGGACTAAACTTGGAGTTGCACTAAACTTGGAACATAAGAAGAGCTCACAAGTTTGCCAAATCTCCAGTCAAGATTCGGAACTAGTCCGATATCGATCAATTTGAAGTATCCATCCTCTCCAATGATGCAAGCCATTTGGTAAAGAGAGGTCTCGTTCCCTTTATATCTGTCAATATTAAAAAGCACAGCAACTTTTTTCTCCTCGTCAATGAAGAAGCTCCTAGCTTTAAAGTATCTCGAAAAATCAGCCGGTAAATCATTGATTAGTGTCATATCTAGTCTCAAAGAAGTTCTCCACGATACCGCATTGGGCTCAATCTTAGTCGAAATCCAAATCTCTATAATCTTAGGTGTGGCGGAGTGGTTATATAACACAGCAAGCTTCTCATCTCTAACCCAAGATATAGCCACAGTTTCAAAACTAAAAGAGGGGGGGTTAAATGGCAGAGGCAGACGCATTCCAAATCTCTCGGTTGTAAAATCAAAACAGAGTAAATAATAATTATTATCATTTACCTCTAAAAATTCTGTTGACATTAACCGTTCTTGTAATGTTGTTACCTTTTGACCCAAAAAGTAAGAGTTTCCTTTCAATGACACGCCTGTATGGTAAAACGGTCTATCCGAGTTGGGATTGACATCGAGAACCCTCCAAGAATCAGAGCTTAAATCGTAGACATCAATTTGGTTTCTTTGACCATATCCTTCGTTTCTGTAATTATCACAAGAAAACCTCAAGATTTTGTGGTTACGGTTGATGTCGTATCCGATAGCAAAACTGTCAAATATGTGGAATTGGTTTCTGGGTCGAATCCATTTGGTTTGACCTAAATATGGATTCCATACAACGAGCTTTGACTTGCCGTTGGCGATGCATAACAATAAGCCGTCACAGTGATAGACTTGATATATATTGACCAAGTGATTATTAGGTATACTTATTTGCTTCATAGATGGATCAACCAACTTGTCTTCTTTGTCTTCATTGCGGATTCCTTGGAGATTGAGTCTCAACGAACAAACCCTAGAATCTATAACTATGAACTCCAGAAACTGATGATGATTCCTTACTCCCTTTTTACCCAAAATCAAGTTTTTCGATAAAGTATTCCAACGTTTACAAGTAGATCGGACTGCGCGTAGAGATGTCAATGAAACCCTAGAAAGAATCTCCCCTAACAAATCACCTGCAAGATCGGATATTGTCGTCATTCTTCCAAACAAAACTTGAATCCGACGTTGCCTTCTAATGTGTTTATGTCGAAACCCCTTGTATATATAGGTTTTGTAGAAGTGTTTTGGTTGGGATTATACTAAAATTTGTTTGCTTTGGTCCAGGTTATTTAAATGGCCCAGTTGTATTTTTAACTTACCGGTTGAACCCTATAATGACATAATTGAAAGCTTTCCAAACCAAACCACCATAATCGTAGAAAAACAAAATTTTAATTTCTTCTAGTCGGCAAAATATTTTACTCCCGAACCAAATTGAAAGCCTTATACACGTCCAAACCGAATTAAACCGACTTTTGAGAATTATTTTTAGCCATAATGGTAATGACCTGTAGGCCATTAGGAGTTGGACTATTTTTTCATGTGTGATGTTAAACGGTTTGTTATGGCCGAATAACAGAAAAACTCGAATTTTATATCTTTTGAGAATCCCAAAAGATAAACAGAACATTCTGATTACCCATGATTTATATAATTTAGTATTTTCCCTAACAAGTAAACTCAGAAATCATATAGTTTAATGCGTTAAACATGAATGATATTACCTTTAACGGAACTCAGAAATCATATTTCCCTAACAAGTAAACTATAGTGTTTTATTTAGCCCTGTATTATGGGATTGATAAAGGGGAAAGTCTCATAAAAATGTTGAAAGTTGTTACAACTCTCAATCTAAACCTATGATTATTTTTCTATTCCTACAGTACACAACCTTCAGCATACCAAATAACTTAGAAAAAAAAAAAAAAAAACTCAAACAGAACATAATCAACTCTTTCCCCCATCACCACTCACCAGACAACATCCACTCTGTTCTTGCTACCTCACGTCTCATGTTACTATATTTATATGGGTAAAAATTAAAAACAAAATACGTCACTATTTTTGAACGGAATTGTCGCACACTCAAATCCTTTTGGATTCAAAACTCTATTTGGTCATGGGTGTTTTGGTTTATCAATTTCAACAGTGCTGCACAAAACACTACTTGTAGATGAAAAACCGCACTTAGCATGGATATTGCCACTGGCCTAGTGGTGATAGCACTAGAAAGAAATCAGAATGGTTCAATTGTATATAAGCATATACTCTGTTTGTTTGTACTGGTCCAGACTTAGATACTATCCATGCCTAGAATATCAAATACCCCAAATCTAATAGAAATCAACAGATATCAAATCCTAATTTTAATGTAAATGCATTCCCAATAAGAGTAAGAGCCTAAGAGGGCTCAGGTTTGCAGCAAGCAAAGTAAAGTATGGACCTTAAGTACTACATTGCATACAACGGCAAACCAATATAAAAAGGATCTTCAATCTAAACAAAAATATCAGATTGGAACTTCAAACACTAAACTGGAAAAGGTGATCTTTAAGTTATCATATTTATTATCAACTAAAAGTAGTCTTGTTCAAAAGCAGATGATAGCAAGAAACATAATAAAGTATATTGAAAAAGGACTAAACTTGGAGTTGTACTAAATTTGGAACATAAGAAGAGCACACAAGTTGGCCAGATTCCCGCTCACGATTCGGAACTAGTCCAATGTTGATAGATTTGAAGTATCCATCCTCTCCAAAGATGCAAGGCTTTTGCCAGCCACGAGTCTCGCTCTCTTTATATATGTCTGTATCAAAAGCACATCGACTTTCTTCTCCTCGTCAATGAAGAAGCACCTAGTTTCAAAGTGAAGATCAAACTTATTCGGTAAACCAATGATTTGTGACGTATCTATAGTCAAAAAAGTGCTCCACGAGACCGCATTGGGCTCAATCTTGGTCGAAATCCAAATCTCTATGATGTCAGGTGTTTCATAGTGGTTATATAACACAGCAAGCTTCTCATCTCTAACCCAAGACAGAATCACAGCTTCAAAACAAGGATATGGAGGCAGACGCGGTCCAAACCTCTCATGGTAAAATCAAAACAGAGTAAATAATCTTCAATGTCTGTTACCTCTAACTCTTCTTCTTCTGTTGCTTCTGGTTTCACTGTTGTTACCTTTTGACCGAAAAAGTAAGTGTTTCCTTTCAAAGACACGCCTGTCTGATGAAACGGTCTATCCGAGTTGGGATTGACATCTCCAAGAGTCAGAGCCAAAATCGTAAACATCAATTTGGTTTCTTTGACCATATCCTTCGTTTCTGGAATCACCATAAGAAAACCTCAAGATTTTGTGGTTGCGGTTGATGTCGTATCCGATAGCAAACCTGTCAAATTTGTTGAATTGGTTTCTGGGTGGAATCAATTTGGTTTGACCTAAACGAGCTTTGAGTTCTCGTCTTTGGTGACGCATAACAGTAAGCCGTCATAGTGATAGACCTGAGATTGAAATATCTCAATCTGATTATTATTAGGTATACTTATTTGCTTCATAGATGGATCAACAAAGTTGTCTTCTTTGTCTTCGTTTCGGAGATCGAATCTCAATGAAGAAACCCTAGAATTTACAATCATGAACTCCAGAAACTGATGATGAATCCTTGCTGCTTTTCTACCCAAAATCAAAATTTTCGATAGAGCGTTCCATCTTTTCAAGTAGATCGCACTGCTCTTAGAGATGTAAATGGAACCCTAGAAAGAATCTCCCCTAACAAATCACCTCCAAGATCGAACTGTGTGTTAAACATGAATAGCATTACTTTTAACGAAACTTGAAATGAAATATACATATATATATATGTAAAAAAATAAATTTGTCGTAAGTCTAATTACATAGTGTTTAATTAATCTCGTGTTAAATAATTGATAAAAAGGAAAAACCTCATTAAAAAATCTTGAAAGTTTTGTTTTCTTAGTTGTTGAAAGTTTTTATCTCTCAATCTAAACCTATGGATTTTTTCTACTCATACAATACACCTTCAACATACAAAATAACTTAGAAAAAAAAAAACCAAATCGAAATTCAAATGCTCGACAATAATCTCATTAATAGAAATGTTATTTTATCGTTTAAAAATAGTGACATTGCTTTTTAAAATAATTTTTCAAAACAGAGAAAAAATGGTTTACTTATAAACCGATTTTTGTTTCCTACTTCTTTCTTCCACCATCAACTCTTTCCTCCATCACCAAACAACCTCTCCTTACTTGTCACGCTACCTCACGTCTCATGAATCATGATACTATATTTATAAAGGTATAATTTAAAATAAAAAAATAAAAAAGAAAACATGTTAAAACGACGTCACTATTTTTGAACGAAATTGTTGACAATTCCGTTAATGAGACTAACCTCGCACATTCAATCCTTTTGGGTGTTTTTTTTTTTGGGTACACGTATACGTGTTTTCTTGATTATTTTGTATGGTGAAAGTTTGTTGTAGGAGTAGAAAATTCAAAATACTAAGGATTTAAGTTTGGAGTCGGACAAACTTTCAAACCCTTTTGTAAGTGTTCCTGAAAATTAGAAAAACATAATTGAACGCAACGCTGATGTAGATTTCTTTCATCAATGAAATAAAAGAAGTAGATTACATCAATGGTGCACTCAATGATGTTCATTCAAACGCAGGGAAAGACACAAAATATATTGATCTTTTCTATAAGTTTATAACCATGGAGATAAACATAAACATTATTTATAAGACATTGTCGTGTCATTGGCTTGAAAGCAGTACAATGCTTGCTTGTACTACTGTGTACGATTCGTTAATCGTACTAAATCATATATTTTGAAGTTCCAGAATTTTTAAATTATAGTTAATTTACCTTTTGACCAAAAAAAGAAAAAGAAAAGAGAAAGTTAATTAAATTTGCCTTTAGTTTTCATGTGATTGTAATGCAACAACATTGTTAATGTATACCTAATCAAATAGTTCAAGTTTATGTATGTACTACAAGATCGGTGTTCTTGTGTACTGCAGCTAACCAAAGCTTCATGTTTATGTACTACATGATAACATCTCCACGTCAACGACGTCGTTTGCCGTGAAACTCCCATTTTTGCTTTTTTTTTTTTTCAGACCAAATCATAATTCAATAATTCATAATTAGCTTTCATCATTATTAAATATTTAAATACGTTTAGTTACTTTGCTGAATTCGAAGCAAATATTCTCTAGGGTCATGAGTCATGAACACCATTTCCTTTCGTACTCGGGTATATAAGTTAATTCTATGACTTATGCTTGATTGATGTTAATTCTAACTATCCTTCAGTCTTTAGATTGTTTCTAATAGACGAAAAAAAAAGAAGATTGTTTCTAATTAACCAACTTCTAGCCTCAACAAGTTCTACTAAAATGATCCACCTAACCATGAATCAATAGACTGAATTACATTCACTTATAAATAAATAATCTCTCAACTAGCGGTTCTGAGTGTTGGTTGACTTGCATATAAATTATAAGATCATATGCAACTTTATGAATTTCGTTATCCAAATGTGTAAATTTATTTGTTCAATAAAAACATAAGTGCCTTCCAGTATAAAAAAAAAGTTTCTTAAAATATAATAAAACACAGGGTATTTTATAAATTTCTTAATAACATTGTACAAAAAAAGGTCCAAAATGGGTGCGGAGAATACAAAGGCCCATATTTAAAAGCCCAATAAGAAGCTTCTAATCATTGAAGCTCAACAGTCTCAAGTTTCAACACTCTCTTCCACTCTCTTCCGGTGGCACAACTATCTACCATTAAGAAGCCATGGCGATTTCTCGGTAGAACGCTAAACCCGTATAGGCATCGTCTCTTTTCTTCTCCGCCACGCTTCCATGTCGCCGTCTCTCGCGATATCGTTACCAATTTCAGATTAAAGAGCTCACTGTGTAAGTCTCATGGGTCTCTTTTCTATAATTTTGCAAATTTTTCCAGTTCGATTCATAATTCAATTCGGTAATTAGGATTTTGGTTTATAAGATTTAAACATTCCCAATTGAATCATTGTATTTGTAGTTGGAACCAGCAATATCGTCTCTTAATTTGAAATTTCTTTCCTTTGAACTTTCAACTTGGAACAGTGAATTAGGGATTTTCTTTAATCGCCATTGTTATAACTTCGGTTAGTATGGTTTTTAAAAATATATGCAAAAATTGATGGTCTCAAAGGGTCAACCATGGTCTTATTGGATATTAGTTTTTTCAGTCTTTTCCGTAATTCCAATGTTTTTTATTGCACAAATTCCTGCTTTTTTGGTTGTGGAAAAAACCAAAAATTTAATTATTCTCATTGTACACTGCAAATATATATGGCCGCTGACTAATCTCCACTAAGAAATTGTCATTTGTCTGATTGTTTGTAGATGATGATAGCTTGACAGGTTACTCCTACATGTCTCCCATTGAGATATATCTTAGATTTTTGTTTTGTGTGTTACTTCCTGTTTGGTCAGTGACTCTGAGCATGGCTTATTTTCTCATTAGAATTTTCCAATTCCAAGCTTATTTTGGAGATTTCCTTTTATTCTTTGTTCTTCTATGATGATCTATCTGTTTGGTCTTAGATGCATATAGTCTAGTGTGTTCTGCATGAAATCTGGTTATGTTTTGGCCTTATCTTTATTGTGTTTATTTGAATCATCATTTCCATAAATTCCTAACTTGCGTAATTAGTTATGTCTTTTGGTGTTCTGATTACTGAGATTCTGAAATCATATCTGCTATTACTTATCAGCCGTTTCCTGATTTCGAAATTTGGTTTTTTTTGTTGGAAGCTTCTCCTATATTTTGAGGCGACATGACTATTTTATTTTATTTTATCAGGAGAATGGGGTCAGAGGGAAACATGAAGAACTCGGTTGTGACACAAGTAAGCATTGGTGGATTTGGGGAGTCAACTACTGCTAAAGAACTTACAGATTATCTTGAAGAAGAAGTAGGACTTGTTTGGCGATGCAGATTAAAGACTTCTTGGACTCCTCCTGGGTCTTATCCTAATTTTGAGATCGCGGGCACTTCAACTGTCCCCAAAATTGAAGATTACAAGAAAGTGGAGCCTCATGCATTTGTCCATTTCGCAGTTCCTGAATCAGCAGATCGTGCCAAGGATGCTGCAGGGCAATCCAAGCTTATCCTGGATGGTCAGCCGTTAAAAGTCAGCTTGGGTCCTAAGAACCCATATACCCTTAACCAGAGAAGAAGAACGACCACACCATATAAGTTGGCTGGTATTTCAATTGAGATTGGGACCTTGGTTTCCCGGGATGAGTTTTTTGTTTCTTGGAGAGCTGAAGGGGTCGATTTTCTGGTAGACCCTTTTGACAACACGTGCAGATTTTGCTTCACAAAGAGCACTGCTTTCTCTTTCAAGGACACAGTGATGCATGCTGTGATAAATTGTGATTTCAAGTTGGAGTTATTGGTGAGAGATATACAAACATTCAGGCAGTACAGACCGTTGGATGGCCTTGTGCTACTTTTGCAGCTGGCTTCATCACCCCGTGTCTGGTACAGAACTGCTGATGATGATATTTACGAAACTGTCCCTGTCGATCTCTTGGATGACGATGACCCTTGGATCCGTACCACAGATTTTACCCAAACTGGGGCAATTGGTCGATGCCTTTCATATCGTCTACTCATATCTCCTCGGTATGAGAAGAAATTGACAACAACCTTAAATTATCTACGGATGCTGAGGGTGCAAGAGAAATGTGTGAGGTGGCCTCCCAGGATTCGTAACGAGCCCTGTTTTGGAGAGCCTGTGTCAGATCATTTCTTCTCCATTCATCACAAGGAAGGAATCTCCTTTGAGATCATGTTCCTAGTAAATTCGGTGTTGCACAGGGGGGTTTTTAACCAGTTTCAGTTGACTGAGCTTTTCTTTGATCTTCTCAGAAACCAACCCAAAGATGTCAATATGGCTTCTCTCAAGCATCTCTGTACCTACAAACGACCAGTTTTTGATGCGTACAAGAGGTTGAAGCTTGTTCAGGAATGGATTCAGAAAAATCCAAAGCTTTTAGGGAGTCATGAACTATCTGAGGATATCTCTGAGATCAGAAGGCTAGTGATTACCCCAACCAGAGCTTATTGCCTACCTCCAGAAGTTGAGCTCTCCAACAGGGTACTCAGGAAATACAAAGCTGTTTCTGAAAGGTTTTTGCGCGTAACTTTCATGGATGAAAGCATGCAGACCATGAATTCAAATGTTCTCTCTTACTTTGTTGCTCCTATTGTGAAGGACCTGACATCAAGCACTTTCTCCCAGAAGACCTACGTTTTTAAAAGAGTGAAGAGCATATTAACCGATGGGTTTAAGCTGTGTGGTAGAAAATACAGTTTTCTAGCATTCTCAGCCAATCAACTGAGAGACCGCTCTGCATGGTTCTTTGCTGAAGACGGGAAAACAAGCGTGTCAGATATAAAAACATGGATGGGGAAGTTTAACAACAGGAATGTGGCAAAATGTGCTGCTAGGATGGGCCTGTGCTTCTCCTCCACATATGCCACTGTAGATGTCCTGCCTCATGAGGTTGACACCGAGCTTCCAGACATTGAGAGAAATGGGTATGTTTTCTCAGATGGAATTGGTACAATCACACCTGACCTTGCCGACGAAGTGATGGAGAAGCTTAAGTTGGATGTGCACTGCAGCCCTTGTGCTTATCAGATCCGTTACGCAGGTTTCAAAGGAGTTGTTGCTCGTTGGCCATCAAAAGGTGATGGAATCCGGCTTGCCCTTCGAGAGAGTATGAAAAAGTTCAATTCCAAACATACTATCTTGGAGATCTGTTCCTGGACGAGGTTTCAACCTGGATTCTTAAATCGGCAGATAATTACCCTTCTTTCTGTACTAGGGGTTCCAGATGAAACATTCTGGGCTATGCAGGAATCCATGCTCTTTAAACTGAACCACATACTTGACGATACAGATGTGGCATTTGAAGTTCTTACAGCATCATGTGCTGAACAGGGAAACACTGCAGCTATCATGCTAAGTGCAGGTTTCAAACCGAAAACTGAGCCACATCTACGTGGAATGTTGTCTTCAGTCAGAATTGCACAACTATGGGGTCTCAGAGAAAAATCACGGATTTTTGTTACTTCAGGAAGGTGGCTTATGGGTTGCCTAGACGAAGCAGGGATACTTGAACAAGGACAATGCTTTCTCCAAGTTTCAAAACCGTCATTAGAAAATTGTTTCTCCAAACATGGCTCTTGTTTTAGGGAGACAAAGACAGATCTGGAAGTTGTTAAAGGCTATGTAGCCATTGCTAAGAATCCTTGTCTTCACCCAGGGGATGTACGGATTTTAGAAGCTGTTGATGTACCCCAACTGCATCACATGTATGACTGCCTTATTTTCCCTCAGAAAGGTGATAGGCCTCATCCAAACGAAGCTTCTGGCAGTGACCTGGACGGGGACCTGTACTTTGTGGCTTGGGATCAGAAACTCATCCCTCCCAGCAGAAAAAGCTTTCCCGCCATGCAATATGATGCAGGTGAAGAGATGAGTTTAGGCCGTGCTGTCAAACACCTGGTCAGTATCTACTTCCCCACTTTATTTTTTTTCAGTCAGCTGAGGTGATGCGCTTAAGATAAGATGGATAAGTGATTCCAGTGTAACTCTCTGATATCTCTGAATGTGCTAGATACTTTTTTTTTGGGATGCTTGAAAGTGATTTTCTATACTTGCTTCTGAGTTCATAGACTGCATGGTATGGGTTATTAACAGCATACTGTGTTCATCCTACAGGAGCTAAGATGATGACATATAAGAAAATGTTCGTCACATATTGTTGATTCTGATTTGACTCTTCAGCATGCCTAGCTGTAACTTTTTAGTTAATATTAGGTGTAGTATCATGATGCTAGCGCCTGCCAGTCTAGTTATGATTTCTTTGTTTAATTTCTTTTCTTTGGGCTTGCAAAACAACTCTTGGGTAATTGATTGTTTTTGTTACAGGATATAATAGATTTCTTTGTAAGAAACATGGCGAATGAGCATTTGGGTACAATCTGCAATGCACACGTCGTTCATGCTGATAGAAGTGAGTATGGAGCCATGGACGAAGAATGTTTGCTACTGGCAGAACTAGCTGCGACTGCTGTTGATTTCCCAAAGACAGGGAAAATCGTGTCAATGCCCTTCCACCTAAAACCAAAACTCTACCCAGATTTCATGGGTAAAGAAGACTACCAAAGTTACAAGTCGAACAAAATCTTAGGCCGGCTTTACAGACGGGTAAAAGAAGTTTACGATGAAGATGCAGAAGCTTCCTCAGAAGAAATATCAGACCCAAGTGACATCCCTTATGACACTGATCTTGAAATACCAGGATTTGCAGATTTCATCCCTCAGGCTTGGGGTCACAAATGTTCTTATGACGGGCAGCTCATTGGTCTTCTCGGGCAATACAAGGTGCAAAAAGAGGAAGAGATTGTGACGGGTCACATCTGGTCCATGCCTAAATACACAAGTAAGAAACAAGGTGAACTGAAAGAAAGACTGAAGCACTCTTATAATTCCCTGAAGAAAGAGTTCAGCAAAGTATTCGAGGGGGACCACGAAAATCTCAGCGAAGAGGAAAAGAACTTGTTGTATGAGAAAAAGGCTTCAGCTTGGTATCATGTGACTTACCATCCCAAGTGGGTAAAGAAGTCTTTAGAGCTGCAAGATCCAGATGAGTCGTCTAGTCATGCTGTGATGCTGAGTTTTGCTTGGATTGCTGCTGATTATCTTGCAAGAATCAAAATCCGGTCACGGGAAATGGGAAATATCAACTCAGCCAAGCCTGTTGATTCTTTGGCTAAGTATCTTTCTCAACGTCTCTAAAAGGTAATGTTCGAAGCCGCAAGGCCACTCTGCCACGTATCTGTGGAAATTCACAGATACTCCAATGTAGTTTACAGCTAGTTTGAATGTGCATTCTCATATTCTGGAAACTTTGTATGTGTTTGATGACACATGTTGGCTTCGAGAAAACAAACTGCTTGCCGTTCACTGTTTAAACAGCTCAACTGCTTCTCATTGTTTTGTGTTAATGACTTAATGTATGTTAACTGTTTTAGGCATTTTATGCAGCGACTCTTTTTATCTACACACAAAAATCTACGCTAAAATAGTCGGATTAAGAAAAATATCAAATGAAATGATATTTTAATTTGTTTTAGTGATTAGAAAAATAATGACAATTGTCTAAAATAGTATTTTTCTGGATTACCTGTATCTGTTTTGTCTTCCCCGAATTTTCTCAGACGGATTCTCTTGTTATCTTATAAGTTCCGGAGCATTAAAAGGCCCATTATTAAAAGCCCATATTTAAAAGCAGATTAAATAAGCGTCTATATCCGGATTATCTTTGACATTGTCAACACTTGAACAGAAGCAAACACTTTTTTGCTTCACCAGTCTCTTCCTCGTTTTGGGGGAAATAAACGATGACCGATGGATTTGGCTATGGAGGTTTCTCTGGAGTACCGTACCCGTTTTGGCTCTCTTCTCAGTCTCCGCATCCTCCAGCTTCTGCGCCACCGTTTCTATCAAGCCATCCTGTTGAATCATCTGATCTAATCCAAGGAGTGTTTGATCCGATGATGTACCATGGCTCCTATCAACGATCACAGCCTGATTGGTCCAATAACCCCTCGTTTCGTGAAAATTCTCGTTCTCAGACTCCTTCTTCATCGTTTTACGCTCACAATAATCAACTCGGTATGATTTGAATCCCCTTTTTGAAACAAATTTGGGGTTTAACGGTACTCTGATGGTTTCGAACTGTGAATTTGAGGATATATCATGTTTTTGGGAATATTTTGTTTTTTTTGGTGTTTGATCTTCTTTTTCGATGCTCTGATGTATTATAGTGTTAGCTAACTCGGTTTTAGAATTGTCACTTGTCATGTTTGTTTTGATTCTATAAATGTTAGTATATGATATGATAATGATTTTGTAGTACTGAAAGGAGCATGAATTTAGTGTGTATTGGATCATTGGTGAAAGACAATATTTTAGTTCTTTGTTTTAAAGCCGAATGGATATGTGTTTGCAGGAAATTATGGTACCAGGGGTGAAGATTATAAAGACATGTTATCACCGAGTGGATTTTACTCTTCGAGGGAATCATCATCTGATTTTGTGTCACTTTCCGCTGAGAATTTCTCAGAGAGGCAACGTTTGAACTTTATGCCTACCTATAACCCAGCTACCTTACCTCCCGTGGCTTCTCATGCAGAGATGGTAATCAGAAATTCTCAGGAACCATTCTTTACGCCTATTACGTCTTCTGGTGTTTACGCTTCTAGCAATGCTCTTGATGAGCAACGTCCTGGATATTACTTTCCTGGCTCAGATGGACCTGAACCTTTGAGTGTTGTCCCTGATTCTCATGTAGAGCCTTATGTATGTGTTAAAGATAGTAATCCATCTTCGCCAATGCCAAATTTGAAAACACAAGCTCTCTTTGATGGAAGTCAGACCGGGATTCATGTAGGAGATAGAAGAACATTCCCGAGTAACAGTGATGTTTGTAGTCATGCTCCTGAGAATTTTTTAGGAGCTCAATCCAGCTTGCATGGTTCATCTATTGAACCGGTTAACTTCGATGTGTTGCTTGGATATGGTGAAGCCACTGGTCATGTTAAGCCTTTGCCCGAGAATCCAGGTACCAACCTGCTACCATCTAATATCAAGTCCTCGGGTTCATTGTTTAAGGATAAACTAGAAGGTAGTGGTGTCTCCTCCCTTTATCAGAGGCCATATACTTTGGTTGCTGACAGTGAGAATGATGTTTCTAAGAACTCCTTGAAGAATGCAATTGAAGATTTAAATTACGATGAGCCTAGATTTTGGAACCACTTCATGGTAGCTTCTGAGGGACGTTCAGCTCCCATGATGTTTTCTGTAGGAAGTGAGTCACATGGTGCAATGAAAGCGGATAATGAGAATACTGAATCAGCTGTCGACTATAAGCCTCCTTTCGAAGGTAGTACTAATCAACCTAGTGAAGATGTTCAAGCCAACCAAAAACCATGTAAGCTGCAGGAACAGATTTTTGATATAAAGAATAGAGATAAGAAGACCACGTTGTTGACAGATATGGGTATCAAAGGGAGTATAAGATCAAATGCAGATGATGTCTCAACTGGCCGATCACCTGAAAGGCATTTATGTGATCAAGGAGATTTTCCATCCTCGTCTTCTTCTCCAAGAGTTTCTTCTGTGGTTAATGCCATGCATAATCTGTCGGAAGTGCTTGTTTATGAATGCTTTAACAATGGGAACTGGCTGAAGCTGGAGCAACTTGAGAACCTTGATAAAGTAGTTGATAATCTCACCAAGTGCTTAAAGAAAATAACCAGTAATAAGACAATAGCAGGGGAAGCATCCCTTCCAACTCAAGCTATGCATGTTTTCTGTCCAAACGTGGTTAACCTTAATGAGGTATGTGATGCAGCTCGACCCCGGCAGTTGTGAATTATATCGTAGGTAGAAGTTTAAAAATAAATATACGCATATGATTTATTTCTTATGAGCCCATGATTTATTTCTTTTGAGCACCACTTGTGATAACTAGAGTTTTCACCTGAGCGTAGATGAATTCTTGATTTGTGCTATGTTCCAGACCTATTTGGTTTTTTTTATAGAATAAAAAACATTGTTTGTTCTTGTTTGCTGTTAGTTACTTAACGGTACCCTTTCAGGTCCCAAAGGTAGATGCTAAGGACTTTCAGGGGTTTAATGTCAAGCCACAACTAGACAGCTTTGGCATCAAAGAACCGGTGGATAAGAATGAGATGACCCAGGTATTTATTTACATAGTAATTTTGTGCATTATTTGTGAACTCTTTGCCTACTGAATCTGAACTTTGCAGAGTATTAAGAACATACTTGCTTCCAACTTTCCTGATGGTGAAGAAACCCACCCACAAACTCTCTTGTACAAGAATCTCTGGCTCGAAACTGAAGCTGCATTATGTTCCACAACTTGCATGGCTCGGTATCATCGGATCAAGAACGAGATTGGTAACCTCAAATTGCACGATGGAGGTTGGTAACTTTCAACTTGCGGTCTCCTTTGTCTGCTATTATTAGTGACTAGAGTTGCATTGCAAGACCATTTTCTCCACAATCCTGTCATAGATGTCACTGCTATGCTTAATTTTTTATAACAGATAATCCACAGGCAGTTAAACACTTAGTTGTTCGCTTCCTTTTTCGAATTCAAGTGAATCATCTATAGACGATTAGTTTTGTATCTTTATCTAAGAATGGCAGGTTGTAGTTATTATGGATTCGATTTAACCCAGCTATTCGTCAATTTTGGTTTACACAATCTAAACATTGACAAACAGGTGGTTTAATCATGCTTTAGATATAGTGTCAAAAGCGCTTATCCTGCACATCATCTTGCTAATAGCCTTAAAAAATGTTAGTTTAGCCGTTCATCTTTTTCTTTCATTTCTCAGAGATCTCTGCAGATGCATCAACCTCGATACAGGAACCTTCTCTTAATCCCCAGAAATCGGTTCCCATCATAAACAATGCAGAGCAGGAGACAACTGAATCGCTCATCAAACACGGAACCAATTGTGGGAACAATGTTGTAACAATGAGTCATGATGCGCCACAAAGCTCCAGATTCAACTCAGATTCTCTGGATGCAGTACTATCGCTTATGTCCAGAAGCTTTACGGATGGTTTAGAACAGACGATTCATGGAAGCTTAAGGCCTGATGCTGCAATCTCTGGAAAGATACCGGATGCGATACAGCAGGAATCTCCTGCATCTACCACAGAGGACAAACATAATGATGTTATAGACCGGTTTCAGATTCTGAAGCATCAGGAAACAAGGCGCAAACTCAAGTCTCAGGACTGTCTAGATTCAGAGATTGATGTAATAGACAGGTTTAAGATTCTGAAGCAGCAGGAAACAAATCGCAAACTCAAGTCTCAAAACTTCCCAGAGATAAAATTTGGTGACCATGAGGAGAGTCCAGAAGCTTTGGAGATGGCTAATATTGGCAGAAGCAACAATGTGAGTGATGTTATGGATAGATTCCAGATACTGAAACGCCGGGAAGCTGAACAAGTGCAGAAATCTCTCAACAGCTTGGATAGAGATTCAGATTCTGAATCTGACAATGACCAGCCAAGTAACAAAACACAAGTGCGTGATCATCTCTGGTCTGCTTCGATGATAAGAAATTCTCAGATAGAGACACGCGCTGCCGATACTGAACCATCTGCATCAGGCAAAGGCTATGAGAGCCCGACTTCGGATTGGGAACATGTCCTCAAGGATGATTAAGTAGTGGAACTTCCTTGGACAAGAAGTTTCGGTCGTTTTATAAAAGCTTGTTAGTATAAATAAAAAGGATTTGTGGAGAAACATGAACGCCATATGAAAACGTTTGTGTATGATAAGTTTGGATGAAACTGCGTGCGTGGAGTGGTATTGCTGATTTTCAAAATGTGGTCTAGATTAAGTAGAAGTAGCGAGTCGCTCTTCTATGTTCTTCTATAAAGAAATACCCAACTTATTATTATTATTAATGCAACTTTCACATGGAAAGACATGTAATTTTGGAAATGATATCTAAATGTTACACATTTTATCACTTAGTTACAACCGATACAGTTGGAAATATACCGAATTCTTTAATCTAGGAAAAGTAATCAATTCGTAAATCTAGGAAAATGTCAAAAACACGGGAATATCTTGCCATATCCTAGTAATATCTTGTAACTTCACTGTGAGATCTTATTCTCCAATTGGGAATTTTTTAACAATTTCCTAATTAATTTGACTTATTTTATTTGACTCCCCTAATGTAACCAAAGCTTCCTCGGAAATATTAAACCCTAGGAGTGACGAGGTCGTAGGATTAACTTTTCAATTATGGCAGAAGCCGAAAGTCCTAGGAAAATTCAAAAGAGAGTCTGTGAAGACAGAATCAGTTCGTTGTCTGACGATTTGCTCATACATATATTACTGCGTGTTCCGACCAAAGATGCAGTGGCCACCACGTTTTTGTCTAGAAGATGGCGATATGTCTGGACGATGTTGCCTAGACTTACCTACAAAGAAACCAAAAACAGTAGTGACTTACAAAGCAAGAACGTTTGGTGGTTTCTTGACGAAACAATGCGATTTCACAAGGCACCTTTATTAGAACGTTTGCATATTCAACTCGGTCAACGATGTCCTGTTGATGTTGATGTTGTAAAGTGGGTTGCAAAAGCACTTGATCGTCCCGTGTGGTGGCTATTTTTCGAGCTGCTCTGGAATAGCGAGCCGACCAAAATGCCTAAGAGCCTTTACACGTGCAAAACCCTTTCGATATTGACTCTTTCCCGCAAGATTATAGTTGACGTTCCTTCTCCGGTTTCTCTCCCATCACTTACAGAACTTGATCTCCTCTCTGTTGTGTACAAAGACGAAAATTCTCATGTTAGGCTTTTATCAAGTTGTCCCGTTCTCAAGTGTCTAAAGGTGGTTCGACGTCATGATGTGGATGATAATGTGAAAACGTTTAGCGTGAAAGTGCCTTCTTTATTGAGTTTAAAGTATGTGAATACAATATTTAAAAAAGATGAAGATGATACTTATGTGTCTTTGGTTATAGACACCCCGGCTTTAGTTTATTTAGACATCTTTGACTATATGGGAAAGTCTTGCTCGACTGAGTATATGCCTCGTCTTGCTGATGCAATTATTGATGTTGACTTCAACCCTGATGGCAACTTTCTTAGTTCTCTTTCTCGGACCGAGTTTATGTTTTTAGGTTATATAGACAATACAATGGTTCCGTGGTATAACACCATTAACTACTCTCGACTTAAAGAGTGTCATCTAGAACTATATCACATAGACTTGTGTGAATCACTTGTGGTTTTGCTCTCTAATTGTCCTAAACTAAAAGTGTTTTTGGTCAAGTGTCAATATGAGACTGATCATGTAACACTTTCATGGAACCAACCGAGTTCGGTTCCCGGATGCTTGTCGTCTCATCTCGAGATCTTTGAGTGGGATGGATATGCAGGAAGAGAAGATGAGAAAGAACTCATAAAATACATTCTAGAAAACTCCAAGTGTTTAAAAAGAGCGGGAATCTTGCCGAATTCAACCTGCAATGCTGAAGAGAAACATAAGATCATTGAGGAGTTAAAATCAATGCATAGGGTTTCGACGTCTGAGCTTCTGTTCTCTGCTCTGAATGTTAATTAAGAAGTTAGTACGATGACCAATAACTTCGTCTATTAGCCAGAATACTTTGTTTCTAAATTTCTAATATTATTTCCAATGTAAAGAAAAAAAAGAAGAAGAGGGATTTCAGAACATTTATGAGCCTTACTTGAAGGAAAATATTCATTCATATCTGTATGTTTATCTTCCGAAAGAAAGTTTTATTTAATATTTTTTTGACGGGATTTTTTTCTTTTAAACATGATTACCAACATTTGTGGGAAAACATGAAAGCCATATGAAAAACGTTTGTCATAGGGGATGGAGTGATACACATCGCTCTTTCTATAAACACCCAAATTTATCGTATTTTCACATTTTTGATACTTTGGGACACTCTTGTTCGATTGAGTACATGCCACATCTTGATACGGCAGCGATTAATGTTGAGTTCTACCCTAATGAAAACTTTCTGATGTCTCTGTCTCTGTCTCTCTCTCTCTCCGGTTAATACAAGGGTTCCAAGGTTCGTGTACTATCCTAAAGTCCTAACATTTGGAAGTTTCTCAAACTTTGTTTCTTCTAATTTTTAATGTATTTTTTTCTCCAATACGATGTAGAGAAAAAACACATTAACAGTCAGATACTGCACAAGCATTATAACTAAATGATATGGAAGAAGATCAATCTATGAGATTAGATACCCGAAAGGACAACAATAATCCGATTATCTGACAACTCGAAAAGTATTTGAAAACAAATCTGCAAGTGAATGAGGGCAGAGAGACTCATTCTCTCTTAACAGTCTTAAGTAGTGAGTTCCATTATTGCACTTACAATGTCTCCATCATGACTCTTGAGCGCCTTAACCGCTTTGCTACGCGAAACTCCAGCCTGAGTCATGACCAAGTCAATGTCACGAGCCTCAACACCGGTCTCATCAACTTGCTCTTCATCTTCTTCCACCTGTGCTTCTACTGCGGCTGTTGATGCCTCAGCTCTCTGAGATGAGGCTCCGATTTCAGGCATCCTAAACTGTTGAGCAGCTTGTGTTTGAAGCTGAGAGCTCAAGTCTTCGATCTTAGCCTCACCGAATATAACATAGGTTTCTGAATGCGGGCTTTTGAATACATCGGGTTTTGAGATGAAGAAGAGTACCTGGCAACATTAGTGTTATGTATCATTAGAATCTCACATCAATCAAAACTTAGTGAGAAAACAGAGAATGGTTCTTGATTTTACGTTTTTGGTTCTTTTGATGGTTACTCGACTAACACCGGTGACTGGCTTCATACCAAGCTTCAACATTGCTTTCCTACTCTTCTTTTCGCTTCTACTCTGCTTTGAACTTCCACTTACACCTTCCACAACAAAACTTCATTCAATTTCAAGAAAACGATTCACTATGATTCACTATACCAAGTTCTCATCAAAATGATTAATCTCCCACACCTCTCTATGTGTTAACAAAGACATAAATCCACCATTTCTAAATAACTATGTAGTCAAATTTTTAGATGTGATACTCTTTGAATGCCCAAAACTATGAATCTGAGAATGTGCAAGGCCAATGATTCAAACTCAGACACACATATTTCTAACGGACTATCTAGAAAAACTCAATTGGCGAGAAAAGAGGAAGAATCACCTTGAGCATCGTCGTCTTCCTCTTCTTCGTCATCATCATCATCGTCTTCTTCATCTTTTACATCTTCTACAATCGGTTCATCAGTCTGGAAAATCATCGAGCGTTAGGACTAAGCAAAAATCGGGACAAAGAAATGTAAAATCGTTGAAAAAAATCTCACCTGAAGCTTCTTCTCGAGCTCTTCAGCTATGGCAGCAGCAGCAGCCGGTTGCTCAGGTTGTCCATCGGCGGATTCAGTGACTACAGCCGGAGGAGGAGACATTGCTTCGAGAGATTTAAGGGTTCCGAATCGATTTTTTCGTCAGCCAAATGGATAAGGATCGGTGCGGTGGTGAGTGGTGACGAGTGACGACTCAGGTTTTGTTTGTGTTTACTTTTTTGAAACCGAATGTTTATAGTTTTTTGTGTTACGTATGTATGTGGGCCATAAATCACAGTCCCAAATTTTCTGTGGGCCGCACATGAGGTTCACGTGCTCAATTCAAAATATTGAAATAAATAGACTTTCCTTCTTTGTTTGGTAGAAATGTAGAATGTTAAAAAAATTAGACTTTCCTTTTTTTTTGGTAGACTTTTCTTTTTTGTTTTTCATTATAAATGGAGATTTTGGTGAACCCTAAACTTGCGATTACAGCAAGAAGAGCAATTGAACTACAGGTTCGGCCTATCTTTGTCCTCTTACGTATGACGCAAGTGTTGTTCTTCTGTTTCATCTTACGTTCAGATTATGAATCAATGCCTTACTGTGTTCTGATGATGATGTTGATGTATTTGTACTTTTGTAGATATCTTGCGTGGGACGCAAGAGCTTGTAAACAGCTTAGCTACGATGTCCATCGGTGAGCTCGCCTGCACTTACGCTGCTCTCATCCTTTACGACGATGGAATCGATATCACCGTAAGTCTTTTTTTAACCTCGATTTTGAACTCAAATCTGTTTTAGCCTTTTAAACTAAAATTATTAGGAGCCACTTTGGTTTGATTGAACCTGTAACTTGTTAAAGAATACTCATACATGTACTCAGACTAATTTGTTTACTTGTAATTTTTTTATGTATATGTATACTTGACATAGAAACTGATATTTGCTTCTGGCATGTTGATGTCAATCAGGCTGAGAAGATCGCAACTTTGGTGAAAGCAGCTAATTTGAACATTGAATCATACTGGCCTAGTTTCTTATGCCAAGCTTTGCCAGAACAAAAACATTGATGATCTCATCATGAACGCTGGTGCCGGTGGCTCTGCTGCTACTCCCATGGCTGTTTCTTCTTCTGCTTCAACAGCTGGAAGAGCCACTCAAGCTGCTGCCCCAGCAGCTGAAGAGAAAAAGAAGGTATATTGTATGATTTTCTTCTTCTTTAATCCTTTAGTAAATTACTATATATTATGCTCAAAATTGTAATTAATACTGATAATATTTATTAATTTATTGTTTTTTTTTTTCGATGAATCATCTTTACGAGGAGGTGAAGGAAGAGAGTGACGATGATTTTGTATCAGGCTTGCTTGACTAAGAAGCCTTAATCTATCTTTTGAAGTATTTTATTTTATTTTATTTTTGTTCTAAAGTCAATCTTTGTTGCGACTTAATTTTGTGAGAATTTTATATGGAAACTTTAGGAAAGTCTAGGGTTTTGACTTGGTACATGTTTTATTCCATTTTCATGAGTTTTGAGCCTTTTCTTTATGGAAGAATGTTGGGTGACTATATTGGATTTACTTTTGGAATCATTCTCTAGTTTGATACTTGCACTAAATCGCTAACTCAAGACCACCCAATATTCTTAATTTCGTTGGTTCTATAATTAATCAAGAGCTATATATATACAAAGTTTGTATGTACTATTTTGAGGAAGAACGTTTCTTGAAACACAAGCAACCCCTAAGCATTCCTTCGTTGCTAATGTTAGCTTGTTAAACACGTTACAGGGGACCAACCTGTATGTACACCCAACTTCTATTTACCACACTTGGAATTAGAAGGTAATATATTTTTTTTTTGACAAAGGTATAACAATACAGTTAAGATATCATCGTCTAACAATATAGCTAGAATTTCTTTGAGAAATCAAAATGAAGAAAAAGGTGATATATGGTTTATGATTGTAATAAACTACATGAGAGGCAACAAGTGGGATTAATATTCATTCCCAAATTTTTGAGTCTGGCTATAATAGATTGTTTGTTGAGATATGGATTGACTAGAAAGTGGACGCTTGTTTGGAGACAACACATTTAAACCAGGCCGATTTTGCCTATATGTTGTTCGCTGAAAGTCTTAGAAGATCCCAACTTGTCTTTGTTGAGAAATAAATGGAGCAACGATCTTACAACCCCTAAGAATATGTGTCTTTCAAACTCAATATTTTATCACACAATTTAAAAATGGAAACATAGGTTTCCGCCGTGCTTCTAAAATCAATGAAAACGTAATTATAAAATTATAGTCTTATTAAATTCGGACCCATATGTACGTGCAAAATTATATTGATAAACATATTATTTGATAATCGGTATATCATTCATAATCCGAACTAATACCAATTCAATATTTGATTCAATATTCAATTTGTTTTTATCCGGTTTATGAATGTTATAATTCTGCTATGTGCCATTCGAATTCATTCTAAGTCAAAAGTTTATTTATATCAAGTTTAGTAATTTTTGCCTTTAAATTGTATTTATTATAATAATTCAGTTTTATATTCCGTTTTAGTATTTAAAAAAACAGGTAATCACTTATTAAAAAAAAACATTAAAAATAAATACAATTAATTATTCGATACTTTTCAACTAAATTAAAAAATTATTTAAATGTGCTAATACTTTTCAAAAACTACCAACTATTTTGTAATGAATTAAAATCCAAATCTATTTGATTTATATAACTAAGTGGAAACTATGTTATTGTTTATGAGAGTGTCACATTAAAAATCTAGAATGGCATTCTTGTTATTTTGTTAAACATAATATAATTATTCTATTAATTTATACAGTTAAGATGCCATAAGATAATTGTCTTTGCATGGGTGATAATTTATATTATTTTAAAAGGAATTTACACTCAAATATTATATAATACATTTATAACTTTCAAAAAACAAATTTAAGCTATATTCTTTGTGAAAATTCGTATAAATCATAGTCTTATTTCTTTTCCAATTTAGCATTTTACCTAAAGAAATGCATAAAGGTGTGAAACTAACGGTATGATTGGATAATAGTATCGTGAAACTAATTGTTAGAATACAAATATCATTAGTAGCATATATAAGGTTGTTACAAAAAAGTAGAAAAAAAACATACAGCCAAAGAGTAGAGGAACTGTAAGAGATTCTTTTATTTTCATACAATGTCGTCCGCCATGAAAAAAACGGAAGAAGCACGTCACAAGGAAGAGGACGTTCACCTAACCATATCTTCAGTGAATGGATTAGAAGTAAACTCGAGTCCGCTCCCAACGGATCTCATAGTTGAAACACTGTCGAGATTGCCTGCGAAATCCATAGCGAGGTTTCGCTGCGTGTCCAAGAAGTGGGGTTCTCTTGTCAGCAGTCCATACTTCACAATCAGTTTTTAGCGGTGACTTCTGCTCGTCCGCGTCTGCTTTTTACTTTCCTAACTGAGGGTAAATGGTCCTTCTTTTCATCACCTCAATCTCTGATTTCAGACCACAACTCGTCTCTTGTAGTTGTTGATAAGCACATGCATGTCCCTAGAAACTATTCCTTCGGAATTTGCGTTCTTGTATGTGGATTTCTTTGTATGAAAGATGAGTGGATTTCAGGTGGAAGAAGGGATTCAAGGATGACGATATGTAACCCTAGCACAGGACAATTCAAACATTTACCCAAAGTGAGAACGAGGAGGGGTCAGGTTATAACTTATATTGGGTACGATCCAATCGAAAAGCAAGTTAACGTATTGTGCATGACAATTTGTGAAAAGCCCTTTAAGTTTAAAGCCGAAGAGCATCAAGTTCTCACACTAGGAACGGGTAATTTGAAATGGAGAATGGTTGAATGTAGGCATGGCCAAAATCTAACCGTAAACGTATTTCGGGCCGTAACCGGACCGTTTTTAACCGTAACCGTATAAAATGGTTATAACCGTACCCGTTAACCGTAAAAATATATTAGTTATGGTTAACCGTAAATTATTAACCATAACCGTCAATTAACCGTAACCGTATAAAAACCGTTGGTTAACCATATGATGTAACCGTAACTATTTTAAAAATAGATAACTATTTCTTACCATAAACTTACCTTTCTAATTTTCTTATTTAAATTCTTGTAATTACGTAATTATCTAAAAATGCATTGATTAATTAAAGTAGCCGTTTAGTTATTGTTATAGATTTTATACATAAATATTTTAATTAAACGTAAATAATAGAATATTTTGGTAATAACTGACCTAAATAAGGGGAAGCTTTGTAGAAACAAATAACAATTAGTAATAGTAAAAAAAATAGCCGTTTAATTATTGTTATAGATTTTATACATAAATATTTTAATTAAACGTAAATAATAGAATATTTTGGTAATAACTGACCTAAATAAGGGGAAGCTTTGTAGAAACAAATAACAATTAGTAATAGTAAAAAAAGGAGTCGTTTGCTTAAATTTGTTTTGAAAATTTCAAAGATTTTTTCCCCATTTTTTCTGTAACCAAATTTTCTATAAATAGTTTTCTATATGTAACATTTTTAAAGAAACAAAGACATCTTCTCTCGTATTCTAATATATCCAAAGCTAAATCTTTCTTTTGTTACAATTTTGTTTTGCTGGGAAAATGGCTTCGGATGATGCTCAAAACTCATTACTAACCGTCATCGATACTCAAGAAAGTGCAACTTAAGACCAAGCTACCACAAACTTGGGAAAGCAACGTGTGAATTCTTCTGATATTTTTATGGTACATTTTCGAAAAGAAAAAATTAATGGAAAAATGAAAGCATGTTGTAATTATTGCAATAAAAGTTTTGTTTGGAAATCGGGTGCAGGATATGGATCATATAAATATCATTTGGAAAAAATTCATCCTGACAAAGTTGGTTTAGAAACTTATAATGCTAATTCTTCTAATTTTTCGTCTTTTCAATATTCAGAGAAAAAAAATCGAGAAGAATTAGCAAAATGTGTTGCAGTTGACCATCTTTCATTTAGCTTTGGTGAAAAATTAGGTTTTAATAATTATTGCAAAAAAGCTTTAAATCCACAAGCTAAGAGAGTTCCACGAACTACTCTTACACGTACACTTAAATCGCTTTACCGAAAAACCAAAAATGATTTACAAGATTTGTTTTTTAATTTTGAGTGTAAAGTTTCAATATGTTGTGATATTTGGAGTGATCATTGGCAAATACATAGTTATATGGGTATTGCATGTCACTGGGTTGATAGTGACTGGATCATTCAAAAGAGAATTATTGCTTTTCGAGTTTTTGATGAAAGACATACGGCTGATAATATTTTTAATTTAATGAAAATTATTTTAGAAGAATATAATTTAACAAATAAAATATTTTCTATTTCATTTGATAATGCATCTGCCAATACTGCCTCTGTTTATGAATTAATAAATAATTTTAGTCCTATTTTAGGTGGAAAATATTTTCATGTTCGGTGTGTTAGTCATGTTTTAAATTTATGTGTCCACGATGGTTTGTTAACTGATCATAGTAATCTTATTTCACCAATTAAAAATGCTTTGAATTATTTATGGGGGTATCCAAAGTTAATGAAAAAGTGGTTTCAGTTTTGTAAAACGCATAACGTACGTCCCAAAAGGTTTTCTGGTGATGTTCCTACTCGTTGGAATTCAACTTATGATATGCTTGTTGGTTCAGTGGGTTATAAAGATTTATTATGTAGTTTTATTCAAGAACATTGTAGCTTTTTAACTTTGTGGCCAACTCATTGGGATGATTCTAGTGCACTTTTAAAATTATTAAATTGTTTTAATGATGCTACATATTTATTATCTAGTGTTTATTATCCTACTTGTCATTTACTTTTATATGAATGTGTTAATATTGCTGATGTGATGCATGAATATGAAAATAATATTGTTTTGTCAACATGTGTTAAAAGTATGAAAGAAAAATGGGTAAAATATTATGAAAAAATTCCACCTCTTAACTTGCTTGCATCTGCTTTGGATCCTAGAACTAAATTAGATGGTGTATCTGATTATCTCACCACATATTATGAATTGTTGCATTTATCTGATAGTGTTAATGTTCCAAGCATTATTTCTAATTTAAAAAAGAAATAGAAAATATATATGATGAATATTATAGATTATATATGCATATGGCACCACAAGTAGCTCAATCATCTTTACAAGGTGATATGTCATCCACTTCTAAGTTGAGTCTTGCAGAAAGGATTCTACGTCATAAAAGGCAACGACCATCGCAAGGTAATAATTCTGAACTTGAAAAATATTTATCTACTAATTTTGAGTTTAGTGATCAAGATGCAGGTAATAGCTTCCAAGTTATTCAATGGTGGAAGAGTCATCAATCTCTCTATCCGATGTTGGCCATGATTGCAAAAGACGTTCTTTCTTCACCAGTTTCTACAGTTTCCGCTGAGCGTGCTTTTAGCATGAGAGGTCAAATTCTAGATGAAACTCGATCAAGGATGAGTCCAGATTCTCTTGAAGCTCAAGCGTGTCTTGACGATTGGACTAGAGCTGAATATAGACAACAAGAATACATTCGAGATAATGAAGAAGAGTTAGAAGATATAGATAGTGATGTATCTACAACAAGATCAGTGGATAGTGACTAATACTTTTTTTTGTTCTTAATTATTGTAAGTAGCTTAATAAACACCATAATAATTCACAAATATTTATTTTTCACTCTATTTTCCTATTTTTTTTGAAATATTGTCTACGTAACCAATGATTAGAAAATTTTATAACCAATGACTTTAATTCTTATTTTTTGAAATATTGTCATCAGAAAAAAGGACGTCATCTATGTAACCAATGATCGGCACTGAGATTCAATAAGCTCTGCTGCATTGATCTCATATAATAATTGTAAATTTAGCTCTCTGCAATTTATTAAAAAGAAATAACCAATCTACTATGAGTCTATGACTCATTTTAAAATCCATGTGAAATTTTAATTATGTTTGTTTGGTATTTTTCTAAAACTAAACAACATATATATATGATTGTGTAACTATTTATTCGTAAATGCATGACTGATTTTGTAATAAAATAGTTACAACAATATGTTATAGTTACCTATCATATTTTTAACTATTAAAATTATAATCTTAACAGTATTAAAAATATAACAAAATTATAAATGTAATTTTATTTTCTTTCACGTTCAAAATAAAAAACCATCAATGCCCAAAAGAGATTTAATGAAAAAAAGTACGTAAAAATAGAGAATAAAAAACAAATAAACAAGAAAATTAGGAAAAAACCAAAGCTAAAATAACATAGACAAATAAATCTTTAGCATATCCACAACCATAGCTCTTTCAATTTTTTTTATTTCTTTGAAACTCTTCAAGCTCCTTTTCATCTTGAGGTAATTTATTTAAATCAAATTTTGGAGTAGTGTGTGATTTGATCATGTAAACATTCCTTGAATCTTCGCCTCTTTTTTTTTTTTCTTTCATTTTGTTGTTGACACCCTTTTCTTGATTCATTTTGTTTTTAGGAAAGAAAAGAAGAGAAAAGAAAAATGATTACTAAAAATAAAGAGAATAAGAGATTCGGTGTATTAGTTTTATATTTTGATATGGTTAAGAGATTCTTATTTTTACGTCAAAAGTAATTAGTAACTTCAAATTAGTTTTGATAGTGTCAAAGTTTGTTTTTCCACTTTTTTAGTAACTATATATTTTTTTTCTTTTCAAATATCTATATTTTCGATAAATAGTTTTCATTCATAATTTATTTTGTTTGCTTATGTAACCATATATAACCGTAATAACTGTAACCGTGTATAACCGTAACCGTTTTAACCGTAACTATTTTAACCGTAACTGTTTTAACCATGACCGTTTTAACCGTATATTAAAAGGTTAAGGTTAAGGTTAGAGAAAAATTATAACCGTAACCGGTGGTTAATTAACCATAACCGTGTTAACCGTAACCGTGGTCATGCCTAGTTGAATGTTCCTTAGCCCATTACCCTCATAATAAGGAGATATGCATCAGGGGAGTAATATATTACGTAGCTGTTGATTATGAGTCTAGAAAAACTATGATAGTTGGCTTTGATGCGAGATATGAGAAGTTCAAATTTATTATTAACAAAGCTACAGAGGATTTAGGTTTTCCGTCAACTTTAATAAACTACAAGGGCAAATTAGGAGCAATTTATCATAATTCATCTGGTTTTATGGATGTAAGAGCTACAAGCCTTGAGTTGAGGCACCCATCTTTAGTTCTACCACATGAGACAGTCCTTGTACAAGGTTTTTCACTCATTTGAGGCACTACACTTTGTCTTTATTGGACTTCAATCAGATAGGAGGACACTTCTTTACGATGCCTGAATGTTATCCTCACTCATTTCGACTTCAATGTGGATAATAAGCCTTTTTGTCACAGACATATTTTGACTTAGATATTTATAATTTTAAATTGATAAATTTTGTTTTTGTTAAAGACATTGATAATTTTTCGCGGTTTTACGCGGGTAATAATTTAATATATTATACACATTTAAACAAACTATCTTTTAGCATGAACTGTATCCGTTATCTTTAAGAGCATACTTTGATAAGGAAAACAAAAATTGTATGGCCAAGAAAACGATTACCAGTACTTGGTGGCTCAGGAGATATAACTGGTGGATTTTTGTGGAGAGTTACGTTCATGACAATATCTCAAACTGATTCTCTCTTTTTTTTGTATCGTAATTCGTAACTCTATTTGGGGAGTATGAAAAAAATCTGAAAACGGGAAAACAACGCTAATACATAGATTGGATCTTTGACCTGACCTCGACATTCCCCTAAGTGTTTTTTTTTTTTTTGGATAAGTAAAGTCATTGCCCTAAGTTGTAAAAGGATCACAGTTTATCACAAAAGAAATGAAAGAACAAATAAAATAAACTGCAACAATAACTGATGCCCAATTATAAGATCTAGCCCATGAAATTTATTTCCATTTAGATCATCATCATTTTGTCGCCTTCAAGGCATATCTATGTCTTGTCGCCTTTGTGGAAGAAAATAGCTGAGGAAACATATTAAACATTGTCGGGTTGACCAGTAGAGGTTAAATTGTGTTTGTCTTTAGACTATGGCGAGGAGCACAATGGTTAAAAATTGGAATTCAACTATTCAAGCAAATGAACATGTTACATGTCAACACATTCGCACCTTTGTAGACCCATGTAGAAGATCTGAAGCTTACGAAAATGCTTATGACTTCATGTGGACTTTACAACAGTTCTATATATGTATCTTGTTTTCCAGCTTTGTCTGGATATTGGTCTTACCTATTGACGTTTCTTTTCATTCAAATCTGTATTTTCTTGTGCTACACATCCTCTTTTCTGGTAACCAATCTTCACAGTTTAACGTTTCTTTAATGTGATGATGCCATTATCAAATAAACGAGTCAAATACTTGATAAGAAATCTAGGTTCGCAAGGACTTTCATTATAGGCTAAGGAAAAGAACATGTCGAAGCATACAAAGCTCAGAGGTACGATGAAGTTCACGGAAACATCCATAACATAACATGAGAGAATAGTTCAACGATGATCATTTGTACGCAAAGAAAGACGAGAGAGTAAAAGATGAGCATTATCCAAAAAGAGCAAAAAACAACGACACATCGATTGGATCTTTGACTTGAGAATTTTCACCGCCTCATAAATCACTCACTGCCTTCACGAACCTGATAAAAAGACAATTTTTAAGATTGTTTTAGATTGGTCTGTTTTGGTCTATTGTCTACACATACCATTCAGCTTATTTTATATACCTTGGGAGGAGACTTTGACAGAGACCTGGACCCAGACCTCGATCTCAACATCGCCCTAAATTCAACCAAAAAAATCACACTTAATCACAGGAGACATGAAAGAAGGAACAACAGTGAGTAAAGAACACAAAAAAAGGAGAGAACTTGCCTTGGGGGACTCTTCTTCCTGTCGGGAGATGGCGATCTCGATTTTGATATCGATCTGGAAAGGGATCGTCTTGGTGATTTACTGTAACAAAAAGATTGATAAACACACAACTCCATTTTAACTAGTTGAAAACAAGAGATTATATAAGGTTCAATAAGAACAAATATAAGCACCTTAGATCCTTCTTTGGGCTCTTGCTCCTGCTAAGGCTGCGGCTTCGGCTACGGCTATGGCTGCGACCACGGCCTCTGCTGCGGCTTCGGCTTCGACTTCTGCTTCTGCTTCTACTTGGGCTTCTTGATTGGGAGCTTTCATACTTCTTAACCTACATATATGCAGAGCACACAGACATAACATGAATATTAACTAACTTGTGAAATCATGATTTCAAATGAGCCAACATCAATTTCTTGCCTAAACAATTGAGACTACGAACATTATATCTGATTGCTTGTCAAGATGTCACATATAAGAAAAAGTTTCATCAGAACGTATAAAATATTTTCTTTACCCGAATGTAAGCTCTAGCCCAGGGGTTTCTGAACTCTGTATCATCAAGTTTCCTTATCTGAAATCACAATTTTCGAACATCAGAAATTATAAGTCATAGAGTGTTATACAGCAAGAGGGAAGAACAGAGTTAACTTACAGCATATTTCATATCATCATAATTCGTGTAGTCGACGACACCATAAGTTCCTGATCATATTATTAAACATAGTCATGTTATAAGAAAAAGGTACAACTATAATATATTTCAAAGCTGAAAAAGTAAGATTTTGCTAACGCACCATCACCGTCTCGAGTGACCTCAGCAAAGCACACATCCCCAGCTTTTCGCATATGATCCTGAAATAGTGGGATTTTATATGAAACAAAGACTAGGGAGTATAAACCAAAACGTTACAGCAAAACATTAAAATGTCACCAGACCTTCAAATCTTGCCATGAAGCAGATGATGGGAGTCCACGAACAATAACTGCAAAAGAAAAGCCATCCAGGAATCAGAAGAAGTGAAGATTTAAACTAAATCTAATCAACACCAACTTCTCATAGCAGATTACACAAACCTCGGAATTCAGAGTGTCGTGAGACACCAAACCGAGCTGATCCACCACCTCCACCTCCACCACCATAGCCGCCACCACCACTGTACCCGCCACGACGATCACTTGAAGACTGTCCTCGACCACCATGGGCAAGCTCAACCTACAATCATAATTATTAAAAACTATGGGAAACTTAATAGAAACATCAAAAAGTAATGTGAAGCAGCAATATAGTAAGGAAGTAATTTACCCTCAAGCGACAGCCGTCAAAGTTATAGCCATCACGGCCCCTGATTGCATCTTCGGCATCCCGAGCATGCTCAAACTACAAACATTCAACAGAGCTTGGTTGAGTAAAACTATATCTTGTAAATTTGGTTAGGAACATGTAATTTATTTAAGTGAAGTCACTTACCTCAACAAAGCAATAACAAGGAGGACGAGGTGGAACCTTCAATTCAATGTCCACTATGCGGCCATACTACAGACAAACAAGAGCATTAAATGTTAGCAAAAGAATATGATCCATGCAGAGTTTATATTGGTGTCTTGTAAGGATAATGATTCAATAGAGAATCTGTAATTGAGTAAAAAAAACTGACCTTGTAAAAGAGATCTTCAATCTCATGTTCCCTAATGTCGCCAGGCAAGTTACCAACATAGATAGACCGAGAAAATCGACCACTCATTGTTTGAAAAGGTTAAAACAAAGCAAAGAGGAAACTGCACATATGAAAAGGAAACATATAAGTAGAGGACCAAAGATTACTGCATAGACAAAGAATCTCCACTCAGAAAGCTTTTCATACAGCCTCAGCATTTAGAGCAGATGGTAATATAAACACGGGAAGACCGAAATATATATGAAGCAAACCAAGTGAGAGCAATCCTCGGTTCAGAGCAGTTGCTCCACAAGCTCCAAATGCTTATTTGCTCCAATTGCTCCAAAAGCTATTTTAAAATTTGAAATACATAATTTCTCCAGATCGTCCCATGAATATTTGGAAATGGCTAAACTCGTTCCCAAAGTGAGCAAGAATCTCCAATAATAATAAAAAAACAATATGAAACAACTCCACATTGATCTCCCCCATTCCCTCTCTATATCCCTATGAACCATTGCAATGCTCATGTTCCAAGTGCTTGCCATCTATCATAAAGAAAGCATGTGTCATGACATCATGTAACATAGACTCATGCATCTACCTTCTTCATCTTCCTTACTCAAATATTATTTCCGTTTCAAACATACATCACAAATTCCACTGTTACCCACTTTTTTAAAATCAAATTGACCCACATGTCGCACCTTTACACAAAATCCCCTGAAAAAATGTGTTTCATAAGAGATAATAGACCATTCATGTTGCAAAAAAATTTCTTTACAATGCAAGTTAAAGTTTTTTTTCTCACTAAGGTTTGATTAATCAAACTAAAAAAAATGGAACGCTACCAATTCATTATAACTATGCGGCAGGACCAAAGATTCCTGAATGTTTTAATTACGAAATCTTGCTAACAACAACTACGATTTTTATAGAGTCTAGCATACAGAAGACCCCAATTGAATCAAATCACGTTAAACAACTCAGGAAGCACATTCAAACAGATAGAAGGTAAATACAAGAGTGTACAACATCAACACAGATTAAAAAAAAAGAGTGTTTTGACTAAAGCGAAGTTAACAATGCTACCCCATGACCAAAGCCCAGATTTTTCAGTGCTGGAAACAAAAGGCTATATAATTGCGACGAAAACCAGAAAAATTAAGCAAATTATATTATCACGCGAGCTAACGGACACAAATTTAACAGTACAATAAACGAAATTAAACACCACACCATCGAATTCATAAAACCCTAACGCTCAAACAGAGAGTACAAGGAAACCATATTCATAGAAAACAACGGAGAGAGGGAGATAGAGAGAAAAAGAGAGGTGAAGGACTCCGTACCGGAAAAGCGCTACGGAACCGGAGAAGATTTGGGCACGACCTAACTGAAGCAGACAAAACTCGGAGGAGCTTAATAGATTTGTCGGCCGTGAAAGTTCAAACTAGGGTTGTTCTTTATCTTGTAGAGGTAGTCCTTGAATTACCGGAATTACCCTTAAGTTATCTATACAGTTTTTTTTTTTCTTTTTTTTTTTCAGTCCCTCTAAAAGCAATCTGTTTAGCAATAGAACCTCTAAGTTTAAACACTTTGACAAATCTCCCAGAAGAAAAAAAAAACAAAACAATGGATAAGGGTTCTTCAATCTGTTGAAAATTATTTAATGTGTCATGATTACAATGAGTTTTTGTGAAAAGAAACAATTATTTTTCTTTAATTAGTTTCCAAAATTGAGGTGTAACGCTAAAAAACAAAAAAAAATTACATTTTATTCATTCTGTTGCAATTTGCAACCAATTTATGGAGCTCAGATCATATTTCTGGACGAAGATTCATTTGAACAAAGTCTACTTCACCTGAAACATCACAAGCGAAACACAAAAAAATATTGTACTTTGGAAATTACTAATCACGATTCACGAGATAAAATAAGCAAACTGAGATCAAATCCCCCATATGAATTACCAAACTATGTCAAAAAGACTTTCACACCAAAATGCATAAGATGAGCTCAGTATATCAAATTATCAATAATGTGAATTTATTCCAAGAGATTGCCTTTTCCACCTTCATATATCATTATAAAGAAGACATTTTTGCGTTTATGTGTTTTTTCAATTTGATCAAGTTATGGATAAAGACAAGAACAATACCTGTAGTGTGGTATGAATTTGATCTTCACTCATCATCATTGTCTTCTTCTTCGTCGTCATTATCATCAATGGAATACAAACCCTCAGATTCTTCCTCATATATCTGAAACTCTCCATCACTCCCATCTTCAACAGCAAAGTCTCCATATAAACCAGGTTCACTGGTTGGAAAACTATCGAACAAACCTTGAAGATACGTTCTGGAGCTATTCTCAGTATCAAAATCTTATAATCGTATAAGAAACTCCAAAGAAACAGAGAGTCAAAAGGATGTTAGAAACTTAGAACCAAACACAGAGCTTAAATTTCTGGGGCTTAATTCCCAAAACTCAAGAAACGACTAAACTTTGGAGGATACATCCATGGGAATCAAGAGATATTTCATTGTCTCCTGCAGCCTGCAAAAGAAGAGGAATTGAGAAACCGTGAATCCTAGCGGATGAGGAAAACAACGAAAGTTTCCTTCACAGTTTATTACCATATCGAGTTCTTCTTCTTCTTCTTCATCATCATCCAGGTTTTCATCATCTCCATCCTCATAAACATTAGCATCAACATCTTCGTTTACGCTTTTACACTTCTCCATATCTTCAGAGCCTACAAATTAAACTACTGTTCAGTAGCTGTTACTTCAGAGTCTTCAAAGAAAACATGTTTAATGACTAACGACGCTAAGCATAACACATGATATGTATCAAGATTAGCTTAGCTCACTGCAGAATTCTTAACACAAAAATTTCTATATAATATATATGTATGTACATACTCGTAGGGCCGTATGACCAGCCAATTTTTCCTGTAAAACTCAGTCTTTTGAAGCCACTGAGTTTCTGTTAAGATTTGATGAACTCCAAAAAATACGTTCTACAAACGTGAGTGCATAAGGGTCTAACACAGTAGGGAATGCGGTGAACGCACATCACGAAGCACTCACTGGACTTCTTAAAACGTTAAGAGAGATGAAACACACAACACACAATTCTGTTGATGATCTTACCTTTAGTTGCCTCCCGGTGCTTCACTGGAGATGGTTTAACTGTCTCTTTCTGGATTTGTATTTTCTCTGACCTCTCAAACTCTTCTTGAATGGATTTAAATACATCTTCAAAACCTGGCTCAGGAAACACAGACACAAACCTCACAGCTACACGGAGTCTCAAAGTATCAAGCATAGCTTCTGAGAACCATCCTGTTTTATGCTGCAAACAAAAACGAATCAGATCATAAACTTGAAGACTTGCCAAATTTCATCTATTGGTCCAGATGTATCACTTTGTGTGCACTTGATATTTAACCCAACAGCCAAAAGACCATGATTCATGGGTATTGACTTCATGAACAAAAGCTAAGCTGCGAACTCACGCTACAAGTAGTCTGCTTGGGAGGCTTTCTTATCTCTCGCTGGATGTACTCGTCGTCAAGTTCAAACAACTGCAGAAACGTTTGGCATTTAAAAGGAAATAACTTAAAAGCACAGATGTCGTTCCAGCTTGGCTTTAGGCTGTAGCAAAGAAAAGAAAAAACATATAATTGGACTTTTTCCTGCATAAATCCAATGGTTCAGTTGCAAATTTCTCAACAAATCATGCTACATCCATGATTCAGTCCTATAACAATTATCTTAGAATGCGACAGAGAGTATTTAGGCTTGGAACTCCAGGAATTGGATGTGTCATTCATGTAAGAAGAGTCTATCACAGAAATAGAAAAAAACTTACTTGTTAGTTGCATTGGCATCGCAATAACTCCGTAATTCAGGTGGAACCCTGAATTCCATTCTCTGATATCTGAAACACAATTATACAATGGAGATTAATCATTACACACCCATATGTGCATCACCATTTCACCTAAAAGTTTTCACGAACCATACAATAAGAATATATAATCAATTTCCTAAGATAGAACTCACACACGAGACTCAGGATCATTCCGTGGATCATAGCCTCTTTTAATCCAGAACCTAAGATATGGACCACTGGAGAAATAATATGCAGCCCTGAGCAGAAACCTACAGAGATCAAACCAAGGCAAGTTGACCAATGTAGTACTAAAAACAAACCTCAGTATAAGAAACCCATCGTAAAAGCTGTCTCACCTGTTTAACATATGATGTGTACATTTAAGACTTTTATCCAGTAAACGTTGAACTACAGAATCTCTGGTCCATATAGGCCGCTCTTCAAACAATGCAGACACCGATACCTGCCATTGCCAGTGGTCGGAGCTGGGAGCAACAAAGTCTTCCCAATTTAGTTTCTTTGGAATCTGTATGAAAGCTAAGGATAGACCAAACAAACACGGCTTTATCTATTCGCAGCATCCAGATGAGAAACTGTCAAAGAAGAATTGGAAGAACTAGCATATAAGAGAAAGGATATCATTGACGCTGAAATCAATTGCAAATACTGGGCCAACATCAATCTGCATCATAAAAGAAAATAGCATGACGTTGATCAATTAGAAATAAGCAACCGAAAATAAACTATAAGTAAGCTGTCATGGCATCTTTGATAACTAAAAGAGTGCAGAACGAATCATGTTAGTCTTGATGGTTCATTAGAGTAAAACTGAGAGTTTTCACATGCTTTCTTTTGCGAATTAACAGCTATCATGACAAAGCTCTAGTATAATCCACCTCTTCTTGGAACCCAAAATTCAAATACAGGTTTGGTTAAGAAATAGCTAACCCATCAAGAAAGTCCCAAAACTTCACCAGTATAGTAAATTAAGACCCTCAACCAGACAATTAGTTACAGATAGACAGCAATGGCTTGTCCTATTGATGAAGATTAGATATATAAAGTCATATTTGTTCCCAACAGTCTATTTTCTACTTTTTTGGGTGAAGCCAACAGTCAATATTTAGTTTATTTAGAAAACTCGGATGTTTCCATTTCTTTATTTTACCTCATTAAAGTTCTGAGTTGCCGCATCTGCATCATCTTTCTTCTTGGGACCACTTGTTGCCGGAGGTTTCAACCTGTAGTCACACAGGAGAATTGAAATCGGCACTATAACTGAAGTCACTTCAATCAATTAAGTTTTTCTTCATCTTTCAACTATAGCTAACATACTCAAAACTAAGTGAACAGCTTATGCCACCATATAAGAAAGGAAAAATTGAAAGAAATAGAAAAAAGGCAGTGTAATCTTACGCCACGTTGTCTGGTATATCTTTGGGTGCAAAAAACTGTGGCAATAACATCATTACATCTTCATCAGCCAGGCCCATCAAATCACTGTTTCCTGCAAAAATCCGATATATTTCAGTGATCACACCAGAAGTCTGGAATAAATTGAGAAAGAGAAAATAAATGCACGTGAATCACCTGCAAGGGAATCGACCTCCATCCACTTTCTCTTTTTCTTCTGTGCAATATCCGCGTGAATAGGAATAACATGTTGATAATCAGTCATGCCTACACAATGAATAAGAGGGAAAAATCTTGAAAAACTATAAATGTGAGATATCAAGTCAACTCTAACATAGAAAACAAATGTCAGATTCATAAGAACCAAGCAAAAGAGGAGAGCTAAATTATTACCATCGAATTGAAACGATTCAGACACATGAGCTACAATATCTGCACATAGAACTGGACTAGCTTCCTCTAAACATACATCACTAGTTGCAAGAACAGGTTGACTTTCAGGTTTCTTGATATCTTTCTTACAAATTCTTAACAAAAAACCATTGCAAGGACGTTGTTCACCCAATGCAGGATGTGCATAAGGATCTTCAGGCCGGAAACGCAGCTCAAGCTTGTTTGAAATTGATTCCCTAGCCTACCCAAAAACAAAAGACTCAAAATTGAATAACTTGTAACTAACCAACATCAACTCACAAATGTACAAATCAAACCAAGAAATTGATCTTTATTCGTTTGAAATCTGAAATTTTGTGTTGATTACCAATACTATATAAGCATTTGGACTGTGGAATCACTGTAATAACTAGCATATAAAGACAATTTCAGTAACAAAAGAAGAGTCTTTAGGAAAAATGAAGAGATTTTACTTGTGAAATTCCATGGATTCCTCCAAGGGTTTCAATGGCTCGGGAAATAGAAGATGGGTAGCCAGGGAAATGTACTACAAACGCCTCCTTGCTTGGCAAGGTACCTGAGATTGTTCCCTCTTCTATGATTCCCATTGTTTCTTTCTTTCTTTACTCCTTTTCTGTAATACAAGAAGACTAACAGATAAATCCGATGTCAATACTGTGGAGCGTTATATATATTTCCATTTATTTTTCACTTATATGAGCTTCACTTTTGTTGCCTTTGCCGACGGAAAAACTTGAAAATGAGCCTTGAATTTTAACAAATTCGGAAAATTTATGATTCCGGAACTTCAGACCCACCGGAGAAAAACAAGAGATTGCTTCAAGTTCTTCTATTTCCCGACATCGGCGACGGCGAATATTTTTCGCGGCTTCAAAACCCTTAATATCGCCTTAGTAAAACGACATCGTTTTCTAAGAAATGTAATGTATTTATTTAAGGATTTCTTCGTCGTCACTGCGGTTCGAACTGGGGTCTCCGTACTTTATAACTCTCTCGTCGACTTAAATGATTTGGGCTTACTAGCCCAAAGTTAACCGACACCGTTTTATAAAATCACCGAAATCACGAGCGAGCACGTTGACTTTATTAAATCTCGGAAAGAAATAAATAAGTTAAAAAAATATTTGAGGATCCAATCTGCGTCACTGCGATTCGAACTAGGGTTTCCGTACTGAATCAAAAATTCTTCAGTTCGTTGTCAAAGCAAAAGCATAGCAAGTTTTTTCCCTCCAAAATTCCCCAACTGATCTGGACCAGATCATCGTTAATTTGATTGATGGTTGGTTACTTGATTCGTTGAACTCTTCGATGACGTCGCGGTTTCAGGAAGCTTCACTGGTTACTTCACCATCTTATCCTAACGCCGTAGCTTGGTCATCGGAAAATCTGATCGCTGTCGCCTCTGGTCACCTCGTCATCATCCTTGTAAGCTTTTCTGCTTAAAGTTTGAGCCTTTTAAATTGTATTAACGACTTTTTAATTTTCAGAATCCGGCATTACCTGCTGGACCTCGTGGATTGATCTCAATTCCTAACGCTGAGCCTTATCAAATTGGCCTTGTTCGCTCTCAAGGTTTGTTGTTACTACTCATTGCTCAGTAACAGAAAACTCAAAATTTTATTTTGAAAGTGGTGACAGTGACGTCAAATTTACAGACTTTGGTTTCTGAAAATTAAGATCAAATTTGACAATTCTTCTCGATTTCTTCTCAGTATAAGTTAGTTAGTAGATTTGCTGATAAAGTTCCAATCTTTTGCTGATCAATTAGAGTTTCGGATAACAATTTACTACGAAAAATGAATTTCTGTAACTGATGATGTGTTTGTAGATTTGCTGACTGGTGTACTCTTGCCTTCGAGTTTGAAGCGGGAAAGACATCCTTGTGTTCGATCTCTCTCATGGTCTGATATAGGAATGTCTCCAAACCACGGGTATTATGATGTTCATATTGTTTCTTCCAACATGTTCACTTTTGTTTAGTCTCTATTTCTCTTAATTGGTGATTCAAATAATGGCTCAGGTGCTTACTAGCTGTTTGCACAGCAGAAGGAAGGGTTAAGCTATACCGACCTCCATATTCTGATTTCTGTGCTGAGTGGATAGAGGTAGGTCATAAAATTTCTTTTGCTTTTTATAACTAACTTATGCATTTACAGTTGGTTTCGATCTTTCGCAGATTGTTGATGTATCTGATATGCTTTATGAGAATCTATCAATTATGAACTTTGGAGAATCCAACAATCCTTCTACTTCATTATCTAAGGTAACTTGTATCTCTTAAGTCAACTGAACATTTTTCAGCCAATTATTACCTTGATGAATAACGCACACCAAACAATAATCATTAATTGTGATCCTATATATGTGATCCTATATTGTGTTTTGATTGAAAATTGTTACTGTTTATCTGGATTTTTGTCATTAATTGATCATACATAATATTTCGATCCAGTAAGCTTTATCATTGAAATGATCTATGCTTTTTTATCACAGGATCAAGTGGTACAACATGACGACCATGAAGAGGATGAAAGGATTTCAAGTCTGAAGGCACGCAAGCGAAGAAAAACAAGCAGAGATAATAGGTAAAAAAGCTTCTTCTTTTTTTTTAATTCACTCTTAAATTTCCTCAGATCCGTTCTAGTTTGGTTTGGAAATTGATCACTTTACTAACTTACTTTCATCTGTGACTTCGTTCTAGCAACTTGCATGAAAAGAACTTTACAGATAGAGCATCGTGTTCCAAACAAGACAGTCAAGCAGTGCATAATGTAGTGCCTCTTATCTCTTCACTAACTTCTTTCTGTTGTAGTTTATTGCTTTGTAAAAATTCTATCATGATTCCTCTAAATTGATTTACTATGTTCCCAGGTACTTGAGATTCAAGTATATGAACAGGCTAGCAATGGCCAAGATTGTCACACTTTGACTAAAGCTTTGAAAAAGTGCAGTCAAGAGATAAGTCCAGGAAAGTATGTTTCTCGTGAGGCATTATTATCCACCCTTTCCGTTGCCTGGTCATCTCTACTAAGATTCTCATCAGAAAGTTCTTCTTATGAGGATGTGTTAAGATTCTCACTTTTGGCAATTGGTTCAAAATCTGGTAGTGTTTCTATATGGAAAGTTCATGCACCCGAATGCTATCACGTTGAACGTAGCAATGTATCTCCCATCGTGGAACTTACTGCTATAATTCAGGCACATAGCTCATGGGTTTCAACTATGAGTTGGGGAATTGTTGGCTCTGATTCTTCGAATCCGCAAGTGGTGTTGGTTACTGGGAGTTGCGATGGTAGGTAAGTGAGTGTTATATTACAAGAAAAAAATGATATTTGTAAACCATAACAAAAAATTTCGTCAGTGATTAGATAAGTATTCGAAATTCTTTAAAACTCTCACTCTTGGAAATAAACCATTTTAATCTCCATTCAAAATCATATGCGTGGAATCTTTCTTTCCACCCTTTTTGCAGTGTAAAAATTTGGATGAGCAACAAAGAAGACTTGCAAAGATCTGTTGAGGTCTATAAATCTTCATTCTTTTTGTTGAAACAGGTAAATTTAATTTCTTCTCTATGTGCTCTACTTTGTCTGATATTCTGATTAGGAACAGATTGGGTATAGCTTCTGTGATATCTGAGTTGATTGTGATTGAGACCACCCTGGACTTTGATTGTGATCCTTTATTGTTGTTTTTCGGCAAGTAAAGTTGGATTTATGTTCCATTTTATGTCTTGTTTATCGGGTTTCTGTTCCTTTTTGGCTTTAAGTACAACTTATTCAAGTGTATAGGCTGTTTCCATCAAGCAAACACTAAGTTTTTGTGTTTGACATTTTCTGGCTTATTTATAGGTTGTAGCAGTGAATCCTGTTCCGGTTTCAACGCTTTCATTTGTTGTAAGCAATCATTATAATGCAATCCACTTGGCAATCGGCAAAGGATCTGGTTCTTTCGAAGTATGGAAATGCGACATATCTTCAGAAATGTTTGAACAAATCGTGTCAACTAATGCCCATGCTCAAGTGGTAAGTCATTATTCTGGTACCATAAAACCTTCTTTAAAATGCAATAAACATGTTCGATTTATTGATTGATATGTCAATTTTTTTTAGATTACAGGTTTAGCTTGGTCATATGATGGTCGTTGCTTGTACAGTTGCAGTCAGGTATTATATATCTTCTTTGTAAGAACAGCTTTTGTATTGCTTGGCTTCTGAGAGACAAACAAACTAAGCTATGAGCTATATTATGATCTATCATATTCTTCTTAGCTATAGGTTGCATTAACCTTTTTGTAATCTGCAGGATAATTATGTCCGTAACTGGATTTTATGTGAGAATACCATCTCTGAAGTGCCAATTCCTGCAAACACTCCTGGTCTCAGTAGCACGACTGATGTACGTCACTATGTGATGTTTTTAATCTTGCCTCTTTTGTTTCTCTCCTCCTCTGATTTATCTTAACAAACAATGAAAATTTTCTGCAGCTTCCTGATGATTTCCTATCATGCCTTGGTGTGGCATTGTCCCCTGGAAACCTTGCTGTTGCTTTGGTATGACCTTCCTGGCGACCTGATTTGCCGGGCCTGTAAGCTATCACGTTGTTCCGAATTAGAAAACTAAGACTTTTCTTTAAATTTTTGCAGGTCCGCAGCTTTAATGTTGAACTCTTGAATCCGATGTACCAAGCCAGGTGATTTTCATTCCTTAAGAAACGTTTCTGCGTCTTTCTTGTTACAAAACTTGACTGTTCGTTCCTTGTTGCCTTCAGGTCACAGAAGGCTGCTGTAGAATTCCTCTGGAATGGTGCACAACAATCGGGTGAGTCAGAAGATACTACAGAGACGATAACCGAAGCTATTCTTGGTTTCTCCAAGAATGATATCGCATATTGGGAATATAATTTTCTCTGGTCGTTGAAAGAATTCAAAGATTTGAATAAGCCTCTAGTTCTTTGGGATATGATAGCTGCAATGTTGGCATTCAAACAATCAATGCCAGAGTTTGTTGAATTGGTAGTAACCAGATGGCTCTCTGTGTCACACCTTGGATTTCATGCTGATGTCCCCATGGAAGATCTTGTGCCAAAGATCTCCGAACGCTTCTCTGCTGTTCCTTCCAGGCTGTTACACATTCTCAATGTAATCTCCAGGCGTGTAATGTTATCAGAGCTCAAAACGGAGGAAATCAACAGAAAACTGCAAGGTCAGAGAACGAACAATGCAGAAGAGATTGATCTCTGGCTCAAACTGCTTGAGGAAAGCGAACGAGAACTCCGGGAAAGACTGGTTGGTCTTAGTTTCTCAGCTTATTTAATCGCTGAGTCATCTCTGGGTTCTGTTTCACCTTCCACTTGGAATTGGCGTCCAGCTGGATTAGCTCAGTTGCAACAATGGGTTGAGATAAATCACAACATTGTCCATAGTCAGCTTGAAACACTCTCCACGGAAGTAAAATCTAGTCTAACAAGGTAATTATATCTTATACCTTCTTCTTCCCTTTGTAATAGATACTAGAATGTTTCAAATTGATATCTTCTATGATTCTGACTCATCACAGATCAAGTAACAGCACAGAAACTGCATTACAGGAAGAGAAATGTCCTTATTGCACAGCGCCAGTCCATTTCCACTCACCAGAAGAAGCCTTTTGCCAATCTCCACACCAAAACAAGAATAAGAGCAAAGAGATAGAGAGACGTGACCAAAGACACAAGCTTGAGAGGTGTAGTGTCTCCATGCAGATATGTCCACCAACACCTTTATGGTTCTGCAAATGCTGCAACCGATTGACTCTAGAACTCGCTCCAGAGACGTTATTTGCATTGCCTTCGTTCCCAAGTGATCTCAAATCGCTTCCGGAATCTTCCTTTAGCAAAGTTGCCTCAAAACCGTTCTGCCTCTTCTGTGGAATTCTCTTGCAGAGAAAGCAGCCTGAGTTTCTACTATCTGCTTCACCTGTGTGATAACTTAATGGTTATTCATAACATACAAGGAAAAAAAAGGATTAAGTAGATAATATATCTTATTTTTGTGTAATCGTGTAATTTTACAGATAAATGAATTATTAAGATGGTGAATCAGATCACCAATCTTGTTACTTGTACCTTACATTAACCAAAAATTGTAATGGCAATGGCAAGAAGTTTTACATTCGAATGTCCACAAGATTTGGTTCTAGATTAACTCGCATTTTGTTTAAAAAACCAGGTTATCAAAAACAATAGTGTACTATATGTTGCTAATTTGGAGGTTTTTTTTTTGTTACTGATAATGAAATTATGAAATGGAAGCCATTGTTAATAGATATAACTACAGGTTTGCAGAATCTGTTTTGTCGTCATAGGGATTAATTTGGTTAGTTTGATTAGGTGCTGAAGATATAATTTTAATTTTAATGTGATCGCCTAAAGGAAATCTTTTTGTCATTCGTTTATTAAGTCATGTCTTTGGTTTATTTACAAGCTTTCTACTATCTGAAATTGACAGTTAAACATGATCATTCATCATTGTCTATGTTTTGCGTATTGATCTGAGGAAAAATTTAAAGCCGAAACACAAAATATTTTGAAGTGCAGCAATGTATTAACATAAAGACAGTATTTTCAAGGAGCAAGGGATCAAATTTTTTTATCTGCAAAGATATGATAAAGTTACTACTTACTAGGTTTTGTGTCTCATTGTTAATTGAGACGATTACGCCAACGGTTGTGAAACCATATTTAGTGGGACATCTTTTAATTTTTTAGCTTATTTAGCTAAGTACTTATTTTGTTATCTCTTTTTAGTTTACCAGGTTTTAGAACTTCGAGATTCAGAGAGCAATGTATACTCGTTGTCGTTTCATTGGAAATGAGGATGATTGGATTTGTGATCTTCTGTTTGCTCTCAGTACTCCCTTTTTTCTACATCATTTTATACTAAAAGAGTACAATGGAGTTCGACTGCTTTCGCCACTGTAACGAGGAAATAGCACGAAGGATGTTCCCAATATATAGTTTCTTGATAATTAATGTTGGTGTCAAGAATTGATAGCATTTTCTTCGGCTTTTCTTTGTTGTTTATCAACCAAACAGAGTTTACTTTTGTGGTAACTTTTAACGTTGGAGATTACGTTAGTTTATTTTATTCTTTATGTTAATATGATCAATGTTCTTGAAATACTTTTTGAATGGTATTTCGACGACTGATTACCGCTTAAACATATATATGTTTTTTAGAAAACTAAACTGTTGTGGAGTCTCTCAATAACATGATTAAACAAACTTTTACTTAATCTAATGCAACACATAATTTTAAAATGAGTTATGATGATTTTACTACAAATTTACAAGTTGATAATTTCCAATGTAGCTTACTAGCTTTGAAAATTTCTATACATCTCATTTACTAATTTTGGAATATTATCTTATTATACAACAACCGTTTCTATTTGAGTCGAAAGGGCCTGTTTCGGAAGTGAGTTCTTGGTTTGATAAGATGGTTCTTGTAAAACAAATAGAGTGGAGAGAGCTCTGTTGGTTCTCCAGGAGATGGATGAAAAAGGTCTTCCATCCTCATAAACGCTCTTGGAAAGGTGACAAGGTATGAATTATCATCATGCATCAAAGAGGTTTGAACGGAAGAAGATTAACCAGGTAGAGGATGTGCATCCAGATGGCATTCTTTGGACCGGGAACGGGAACATGTTTCAAGATCATCATACCACACTTTTCAAACTCCTTTCGTACCATATCACCTGAAGAAAATCTGAAAGCAGTTATTATGATCAGTTCTTAAGATCGAAAATATGGGAGACAAACACAAGAAAAGACACTTATCAAGTGCACACATGGTGTCAAAGTGGTTTTTTCTTCTACTTACAAGAATTTGCTTTCTCCTGAAAATAGTTTAGCTCACTTTCTGTTACTATATCACCACAAATAATGATCAATCTCATTCCCATGGCATGGCTTTGTTGTTAGTTAAAAGAGACATGTGAACTAAAACTATAATGGTAGTTCAGTTGGTCGTTTTGGGAAGTAAAATATTAACACATTTGAATTCAAGTTTTATTGACCATTGACCATGCATGGCTATTAACATGGATATACAACTATATATATCGGATCTCTGAGAGAATTTAAGGTTCAATAGACCAAGCGTTCTAATTACAAAAAATTAGTAGTAAAAACAGTATACGTATTATATTAATCAAGACAAGAAGATGTATAATATTAGGTTTAATATTATGTAAACGACATAAGTATTTATTTCTTTGTAAGTGACAAGCTCATAAATCATTCATTATCATGTCGTGCGTGCTTGAAGAATAACAATTAATTTCATATACGTTTTTCACATTAAATTCTAAGGCAAAACAAGGAAAGCACGTCTCTAGACAGCCATGACTTCTTCCTACATGTCATTCTTCTTTAACTCAGAAAAAATATCACACAGATGGTTTCTCTTAGTAGTTACTATAATTAGACTGATCATTGTTTTGTGCAAATTTAGTCATTTACTTCCTACCAACAAACTTTTTGATGCAACTAATTTTAACATTCGATACATTTTCATTCAATCGCGTCATTTTTAATTTAGTCATCTCGTACAAAACTGTGAGTCAATATGCATGATATTTTACCGGACTGTGAGTCACATATTAAACGGTAGAGAAGAGACAAATTACTGGACTCAAAGCAATTAAAATTCATTTCGGTAAGAAAAACACAAAAAAAGTTCATGTCTAGATGTGTCACGAAAGACTCGGTTGTGTTCGGAATTATTCTTTTCTTGTGAGTCTGTGACCATGCAAATGATGCTGTTAAAAATAATAATTAAATCAACTTTAATTTGATAAAAAAAGTTTATTAACAATTGAGTTCAACTTACGTATAGTTTTTTGGTTTAGTGGTCAAGGATTTAAATACTTTTATTTTTGGCATGCGATTCAATTATGAGAAAATATATTTTCATGGAAAATAATAAGACCAAGGTCGTGACTGAAAAAATATTGAACATTGGCCTATGTACGAACTAGGAGATCCAATATAATGATTTTCTTTATAGTTTAATTTTTTGTTGTCGTCTACTATATTATTAGATAATTTATCTTCAAATGATTCTACGATGTAAAAAAATTTGTGCCCAAGTTGTAAACCAAAATACAATTATCCCATTTTTTGTTGTTTTTTTCTCATTTCACAAAGAATTAGAAAAAAAAAGTTTTTCCTCTTCTCTCTTTGTCTCCAGATCTCCTCTCCTCTTCAATCTCCCCTTCTCTCTTTCATTGCCTCTCTCTCTCTCCTAGGGTTCACTGGCTCCACCGACCACATCCAGGCACATTGGGAATAGAGCTCTCAAGAACAAAGGCGCCACCGTCTCTTTGGATGAGAAAGTAGAGCATGCTTTTCTCGCAATTGTTGGGTAATTCGGATTTTTTTCAGATTGATTGTCTGGTGGGTTCAAAATATTGGTGAATGTTGAAATTTAATGAGTGAAAATCAGCTAATTAATTGTTTCAGCTTTTGTTCAATTGATTCGATTTCCATTCTCCCTTTCTTCGACTGCTCATAGATATTCTATTCCAGTTGCGTATGGAGCTGGATTTTTGGTTCCTTTATCTTTCAATCAAAACCTTTTTTTCATTCGCTAAAAAAGGCAAATTTTCATAAAAATTATATAAGCTGGCTTTCTCACAATTTCATTATGTGGTCGACCAAGGAGACGAAGAAGAAGGACAAAGAGAAAGGCTCTTAGCAAATATGAACGCCACAGAAGCTAAGAAACGCAAAATCAATGTCGCAGATGATATTGATATCGAATTCCCTGACACTTCTCATCAAATTAGCAGCGGCTTGTTTTTCGTTTTCCCCTCTTTTTAATACTGAAATCCAATTGTAGTTTTTAAAAATTAATCTGGTTTCTCGTTTTGCTGAGAATTTGTCGCTTTGGTGTGTGCTGAAAATGTTGTCTTTAATGATCCTGAAATGTGATAATTCGATATGAAATACAAATTTCTTGGTTTGGTTCTCTGCCTCTGTCTCACAACCATTTAATTGGGAGGTTTTGCTTTTACTAAACTCTGCTTTCTACTATATAGATATAGTAAAAATGTTATCTTTGATGACTCTGACTACTTAAAAAGGTGTGTTTACCTTTAACATGATGGCTCTTTCTTAAAAGTGTGGTCTATAGTGATCCTGGAATGTGATAATTCGATATGGAGTTCAAGTTTCTTGATGGGTTCTCTCTCTGACTCATAAATACGTTTTACAACTATAAGATTGGGAAATTTTGCTTTGCCAAACTCTGCATTCTCTTATTTGAGATCACATTTTTGGAAGCTTATAGTTACTATCATCATACCTATTAGTCTTACTTTTTCTTTTTTTCTTTTGCTTTATATTTTCTGGTGTTGAATTCATTGCAGGCTACTTCGGGACTGGCTAAGGCCATTGAGTTTGCTCTTTCAAAGAAAGGTTTCTACGTTGTTCTTGGTAAAAGAGTGTTGGTTTTCCTTACTAGCTACAGATTTTCATTTGGATCTCTTGTTCAATTATCTCTTATGGAATCTAAGTGGACATGTTCAATTATCATTCTTTATTTGGCTATAGGTAATCTTTGCTTCCTTTCTTCACATGTCTGTTTTGTATATGGATGTTAGGATGATACAGCTTTCGAGAAAAAGAGTGCTCTGTTTGCACTTGCCGTCTCAGACATAGTTCTTATAAACATGTAAGTGTTGTTCTGTACTTTATTTTGTATTAATAAATAACAGGACATCTTGCCATCTTTATCTTATATTGTACTGTTTCTTGGATATGTAATGCAGGTGGTGTCATGATTTTGAATTAGTTTACTGTATTTTCATTTGCTGCGGTTTTTATTATGCAACTAAATTTCTCAACATCGAAGGTTCATACATTTGCTGAGATTTGTTCATCAGTTCCTTGTCAAAATGAAGAACCAGGTTAGACACTTCTCTATTTATACATTAAGCTGCTTCTTCTCCAATGATATGCATAAAGGATATAAAGGCCAAGTGTTTGTGGATGTTGCAGGTCTGTGACAATAATCAATCTTTCTTGTTTATGATTTCATAGGAACTAAAAAAAAGGTTCAATCTTTATAACTTTCAAACTTTGATTCAGGTGAAGTGGACAGCCCTTCATTACATGGCTTATGAGGAATATAGGAGATGGATCATCTTTGGTTTCCCGGACACTACTCGAGGCCCTTTGCTTCATTACATGGCTTATGAGGAATAGAGGAGATGGATCATCTTTGGTTTCCCGGACACTACTCGAGGCCCTTTGCTTGATCTTGTGGCTGGATCATTTGCTGGTGCTACAGCTGTTCTTTTCACTTATCCTCTTGACCTGGTCCGGACAAAGCTATTGCTTGTAGTTAAGTTTTTTTTGGATTATAAGTGAACATGTTGTTAGATTAAGATATGGTTTATATGTGTTGGATGTGAGACATGTTTATGTATGTTGGATTTGTTCAGTGAGTATGAAATTTTAAGATTTCTATAATCAAGGGTCTATTGTGTAAAACATGTCAAATTCGGGGTCAATTTGAAAATATGATAAATTTGGGGTCTATGATAGCACGAAGTATGAATTGTCATCACGTTTTAACAAAAAAAGGAGGTGCTATAACAAAATAACTAAAAGCATTCAAATATTGCTATGGTATCTGAACCTATCACAGCATACACAAACAATACTATCATAGCATACTATATCTGTCGATGTCATAGCATTTATGAAAACGCTATGTTACAGTAGGGTCGACTGCCTACGCCTTTTTTACAGTGCTGTTTCTGTTTCAATCCACCCAAACTCTAAACTTTTTGATATTTTTCCCTATACTATAACATTTAATCACATTAATCCTCAAACTTTGTTTCTCTGTCCAATTCCACCTACAAAGTTAAACAACCTAAAATGCGATCAAATCAACGAAAACGCGTTTAGCAATAGTGATTGCCTAATAAACCGATTTAACCCAAACTCAGAACCTGGTTTTAACCCATATCGATTAAATTTGGGAATTTTGGTTTCGTTCATCTTCTTCTTCGTCGCAATACAGAGAGAAATTGGAGAGAGAGAGCTCAAGAGAAATTATAATCGCGAGAGAGAGCTAAAGAGAAAGAGTAATCGCGAGAGAGAGGAGCTTTTGTCATGGCAATCCACAGCAGTTGAATCAACGACGTGGCAGCAATCGATACCAAAGGGTGGAGCTTTTGTTATGTTGGTTCTTCAGCGAAGTTTGCGACTGTTACTCCTGATGTTGAGTCTCTTTTGAACTCTGCTACAGACATGGAAACAAACAACTGAAGGTTGTTCCGGACATAGATGGTCCTGTTCATACAAGGATGTGAAGAGAGTAGTATTGTCCACTTAGATTATGTAATTAGCAACTAGTCTTTAACCAAGATCGTACAAACTCTTATTGGTGTCTTCTTTGAATCTTCACAAAGTTCAAAATATATCACTGAGTTTCTCAATGATATATTTGAATATATCATTGAGAAACTCAGTTATTTCTGGTATATATATTTTCACAATCCTCTTTTCTTTCCACACAAAATAAATAATTTCAAAAATAAAAATAAAACTGTGGAGAGAACAAGTGAGCACTTTCCATTTTCCTCTGGCTTTTATCTTATGTTGTGTTGTTATTTTTTTGGTAGATTTTATTATTCGGATTTTAATTAGTTTTTGTTTTTGATAAAGGGAATTTAAAATATATAGTGACAAGTATTTTGGTGTAGCTCTTTTGTTAAAGTAGCAAACAATGATATCGTGCTTAAGGCGTAAAGTTATAAAATACAATAACAGTTTTATGTTCAAGTGCAAAATGCTAATACAAATAAATAAATAAAATTTTGGGGTCGATGGATTGTATCCCCCATAAAGTTTTTATTAAGGGTGTATCCCCATGAAACTTTAACCTCCGAATGTAATTACACCATGAAATTTAGACGAGTTTTATCCCCACAAAACTTTAAATACTGACGGATGGACGTCAAGAAATCAAAAAATTTTATAGTTGGAAAGAAACGCAGAAACTGATCAACCGGCATACATAGAACCTCTATAAATTAATACTCTAAAAAATAATATTTTTTCTAAATTAATAAAAAATTTCACTCAAGATAGACCAATATAATATTTAACATAATTCGATAAACTAATAAGATAATAATTTTTTTAAAAAATTTATGTAACTATATGGTCCCATCAATATCATAAATTAATAATTATACAAAACTATAAAATATAACTAAGATGATTTAGTAAAATATGACTCTAATGTTATTTGTTTATTCATAAACTTATATTTTTCTGTAACTCATATAATTTTGTCATACTACATCAAAAATATGGTATTATCTTTTCAAATTACATCAAGAAATTATTAAAAATTGCATATACAGTAAAACCTCTATAAATTAATAATGTTGGGACCGGAGAATTTTATTAATTTATAGAGGTTATTAGTTAATCGATAAATTAATAATTATTAATTTATAGAGAGTTTTTCCAAATTTAAAAAAATATTATATAAAAAGTAAAAAAATGAAGACAATACTTCGATATGTTTTATTGCATTTACACATTAGGAAATAATTATTACATATATATAATTTTTTAATAAGTTTTGATGCAATTTGAGAAGATAATATCATATATTTTTGATATTTTAAGAAAAATAGAGATAAACTCCAACAAAATTACAAATTTACGAATAAATAAACAATATTAGAATCATATTTCACTCAAATATCTTATATATATAAAATAAATTTATATGATTATTAATTTATGTTATTAATGAGACCATATATTTACATACAGATTTCAAAAAAATTATTATCTTATTATCTTATTATCTTATCAAAATGTGTCAATTATTACATCGGCCCAACTTGGGACCAGGATAATTTATTAATTTAGAGAGGTTATTAATTTATCGAGTATTAATTTATAGAGGTTCTACCGTATGATAATTGTTTCATAATATGTAACTGCCGCTAAAAATATTAAAGTATTATTTTCAATTTCTTACTTTAAATATGAATTGTATTTTAAAATTATGCAAATCTCTCTATAAAATTAATAATTATTAATTTATCAATAAATTAATACCCTCTATAAATTAATAAAATCTTTTGGTCCCACCATTGTTAATTTATAGAGGTTTTACCGTAGTTAAGACATCTTCAATCTAACTCTAGTTTTCACTCTAAACTCTATTATAAAGTAAAATCTTCTCCAATCTTACTTTATATCCTACTCTAAAATAGAGGAATAGATAGGATTACTCTATATTTGGAGTAACTTTATTTTTTACTCTATTTTAGATTTAAACTTTTTATTTATACTTTAATATTTTATATTTTGAATTTTTTGTTTTATCTTTTAATGTCACTCACTTAATTAAATAAAAACATAATATATAATATTAAGATTAATTAAATTATATTAAGATTAAAACAAGTACCAAAATGATCTCAATATATAATTTTATAAGATTAGCAAAATAAAACTAGTACCAAAATTAAAAATAAGCAACATAATTTATAAGAATATGCATGTATAATCTATATGGGTTATAATTAAATTAATATAATGTAATTTTAAAAAATGACAAATTATTTGAGACAATATATAGGTTTGGTTTTAGTTTAAAGATTCAAAAATTGTTGCAGTATATTTGATTTCACAATTTAAAAAAAGATTTATTGGATTAAATTTGTAAAATAAATTATTTTATGAAATCTACTATGTTTTATTATTTCTGTATGGTGTAATGTAACTTTTCTTAATATAATGAATGTTTAATTTAAGTAATATGATAATTTATGAAAATTAGCGAAAATAAAATATATGGTGTGAAATTGTAAAGTTTAGAAATAAAAGATATTAGTAATAAAATAAAAATAGAATATACTTAAAAATATTTCTTTTTAAAATATTATTATAGAATAATACATTGGAGAGAAATTTTATTTTATTTTAGAGAAAAAAATAGAAAAATACATTGGAGCTGATCTTAGGACTCTCGGTTAAAGAAATATTTTTCATATGTTATCAAGCAAAACCCTTTATCTCTAATTATCCTATGTAAAAACTTGAAAGTAGGAAGACGTTAAAAAAAATGAATCAAAGAAAACTTTTTAAAAACTATTTATTTGACCTGGAAAAAAAGAAATAGCCAGAAAAAACATATGATGCAAAGGATCTAACCAACGCTAAGCAGCACAATACAAAGAACAATAAAATCAAACAAGATAAAGAATTCAGACAAGATCTAACTGAAATCAAGAACTGCAAAGAACAGTGAAATCAATCAGAGACGAAATTTCTCCAAATGTCTTAAATAATTCATAAAAATATCCAAAAAGCGTATTTAAACAACAACAATAACATCCCTATTTTTGTTTTTGGAGAACTATAGAAAGGAGAAAGTTAAGAGCAAAGTTCTTGAATAGTTCAAAGATACCGGGCAGGCTCTGCGACGACTGCGATGCAAAATAAAACTAAAAAAAGAGTTCAAACATAAATACAAAACGCCTCAAGTACCTTCTTCTCTAGACTTCTTCTTCTTCTTCAGCTTTCTCTCTCTCTCTTTTTCTATATAGTTTTGACATCTCCAGCGACAGTTTTCGCGATCATTTCAGTTGTACCCAGCTCGGGCAAAATTCGGCCTTACTGGTGTCTTTGATGGACTTACCCTTCAAAAACAGATAAATCAACACAAAGATTAATACAAGTTTCCAAGAAGAAAAATATATACTACCTAAAGAGACTAGTTCTAATTATTACTCTTATCATGGAAACTTATTTAACATATGTAGAACCAAGAAAGTTGTCACATTTTAAGCATATGAACCAGAAATAGAATTGAGTAAAGAGCCAGCCTAATTGAAATAATAACTATCAATCAATATCAAGTTAGTTTTTAGTAATGACTAAAACTACAACCAACCATTCAAAAGCTGACATTTAAAGGGGGTGAATGAGAAACTAAAATTAGAAGATGAAGAAAAAACAGAAGATAGGTTGAAATCTTTACCTTATTGGGAGTGAGCCCAAGAAAAGACCACTGCATTGAAGAGCAGCAATGGCACTTTCAGCCTGAGAGAACAGAGCAAAGTAAACAAAAATGAAAATATGAAACTTTGGTCCCTTTTACGTAAACTTCATATTCAAGTTTATGCATCTAACTCTGAGATTCAAAGAAGCTCAGAAAGGATCTTTGAAAAGTAAGAAGCTTTATGAAATGCAACATATCGAGTTAGAAGCGGTAATCCTACGTTATTTAATGCATCAAACCGGCATGCAATTCATATAGTAGAATCTTAACTAGCAACTGAAACTATTCGATCACACCATAACTAATTTCCAAAATGAGAACACTTAAATTGAAAATCTAGGCAGAGAGAATTTACCAATGCAAACTCAACAAAAGCAATGCGGGTTTGGTGGTGATAGTCTCCAATCCTCAGACGAAAAACCTAAAGAGGATATATATATAAAAAAAGAAATGACAGTATAGCAGAAGACACAAATACACATATAAAAGCGTAAAACAATCCATCTATTGCATTACAAACCAAATCCTTACCTGTCCGCAAAACGTTTCAAAGAAGTTTTTCAGGTCAATTTCAGTGACCTGCAAATTTAAGAAAAAGGACATTGATTAAAGTAAGTTTCTTTAATACTTGAGCATTTAACCATAATCCAAATAAGATAAGTTCTCAATGAAGAAATGGTAAATGGAAATCGAATTACCTGCTTGTCAATGTTGGTACAGTAAACAGTCCTCACACACATCTCACGCTCATCCTCAGACTGGGAGAAATTAAACACCATTATGCTTTAGAATGTATTAAATAGATAAGATTTAATCCAAGTTTAGCCATGATTATGTGAACTTACTTTGGGAAGAAAAGTCGGATTAACAGGTGCAATAGCGGTTTTGGAAGGAAGAACCTTCAGAGGGTAAAAACCGAGAATAGTACCCGACATGCTCAAAGCAGCCCTAGCTCCCTCTGCAGCAACATCTCTTGATTAGTTAAGAAACATTGCTGTAAGAAAATCTCAACTAGCAAACAAAAGGGTTAACTCGAAAAGTACCTTCATCGGTGAATTCAATGAAAGCAAAACGAAGGGCAGAATTAGGGTCACCGCAAACACGACAATCAACTATCTTTTGATCCCAAAATGACAAAAAAAAAATGATATGAGGAAACGAGTTACTGCAGATAATCAAAACATTTGAAAACATAGTAAAGATCATTTAAGTACCTGTCCACAGTTAATGAAGACACCTGCGAGGTTCTCCTCAGTAAACTACAAACAAATCCAATTAAGAGAAGCAGTGGTTATTAAATGGATTCCTGAACGAGAAAAAAATGTTATGAAAATAAATTCTCTCTTTTTACCTGTTGGTCGATGTCAGAGACATATACAGTTCTTTTGATTATATCCTCCTTCTGAGCCAAACCTGTCCTTCTGTTCATCTTTCGCTTCCCTTGGCCAAAGCTCCTTCTCTGTAAAGCAAGAAGCACACAAATTACTAGATTGATCCATACTTTCCTTTGACACATATGCAGCTAATACCATCGTTTGAAGAATGTGTCCACAGAAAAAGATGTATACTTTCTAGTTAAAACCCGAAAATTTCAAAACTCGAATACAAAGAAGGAAATTTGCACAGTAAAATCAGCCATTTTCTCAAAGTATAATCAAATAAGCAAAAGCAAACAGCAAACAAATAAAATTTAACAAACCACACACAAAGTAAATCATAAAGCTCGAAAACTTTTCTCCATAATCCATTTGCTGAATGTATCAACATAAAAGAAACAAACAAGCTAGCAAATCATTGTCAACAATAACACAAAAAAGCTCTAACCTTTATACCACCAATTCTCTCTGCACCTCACTGTATCATCACAATCTAAGAGAAGATTTGATAAATACAAAGATGAGAGAGTTCACATACTAATCAAAAAAGAACATCACATACACAATCTAGACATCAAATGAAGAACCAAGACTGTCCATTAAAACATAGCAAAAACAAAAACTTTTCATCAATCCATCAAACAAGACAAAAACACAAAGATCATAATTGAGCGAGAATGTATAAGGATGATGATGAATAACACAATACCCTTCCACGAACAGGTGGCACTGCAAAATTGTTAGTTAACCCTAATCCATTATTGTTCAAAACCCCAGCAGGAACAAATTCCTTAGCCATCGGATTAAGCTTAGAAAACTCATCACCCAATTGTTTGATCTCACTTTTTAGACTCCCTTCATTGTTATCTCCCTCCAGACCATTTTTGATAAACCCATTTGGAGTCTGACCCTTTTGGTCAGTCTCATTGATCCGATCACCGGTTTGTGAAGTCGAACCGGTGGTAGGTGGATTCGATGACTCAAGAGAGGAATCAGATTTAGGGCTTTGATCCTCAGGACATGGTGGCTTAGTCTCGGTTGCTGAAGCAGTGTTGTTGTCTAAATTCTGACCAGCAGAGTCCACTTTCACACCAGCATTCTCAGGGACAGCCATGATCGGAAAAAAAAAAGTGAATCTTCAAAAGATCAGAGAACAACCAACTTAAGAACTCGCCGATTTCTGCACCAAAATAAACAAACTGAGAATAGAGAATTAGGGAATGAAAAGAAATGGCAAAAAAAAAAAAAAAAATACCCCAGAGAGAGAGATCATGAAACTGTGAAACGAACCCTGAGACTTATCTCTATGGATTCTATTCCATAAATGGAGAGAACTCTACTTTAAAAAAAAATCAAATCAAATGAGCATAAGAGCGGACTGGAACAAAGAAAAGGTTGGATTTTTTTTTATGGAAAATATTTAAGACAAAAGGGAAAAACTTGGAAATATGAAGGAGATGAATTAGTAGAATTCAAGGAAAAGACTCTTTGGTAACAAATTAAATCCTTTATTTTTTATACTTTTCTGTATTAATTTCTTCTTGTATTTAATATTTATGTAATTTTATATCTCCATCAATTATTTTTATCTCTTTTTTACTTTATGTTCTTTCTTAGGAAGCTTCCTCCTTTTCATTTGTTGTAATCAAAAGGAAAAAAAAAAAGATACCTATGAATATAAATTTGTTTTTTAATCCCCCCAAGAAAATACATACCTATGAATAAGCACTCTGCATTATTAGTGTTTTATTTTTAATTGATCAGTTACTTGAACTATTATTGGTTAACAAATATTATAATTTGTTTTGATAATTGTTAAAAGTTCTTTTAATATTTCAATAAAGTTATTTTAAATATATAATATGGTATATGAAAAATAGAAATAATATTCTTAAATTATTGATTTTTTATATTAATTATTATAAAAATAGGGCTTGTAGGGCCATAACATATATACCTTTTACAATGAACGTTTATCCCGTTTTTAAGTACACAGTGTATCGATGAGGTGGAAACAGAGTCACATCATTGGACGGAACAACACTTGGTGTACCGCCCCAGATCCTCATCTCATTGAAGATATTTGTTGGGAACATGTCCATCAGATTGATTAATAACACAGCATCAGGAGTCAATCCATCTCTAAGCATGTCCTTATACAAACCATAAGCTTCTATTACCCTCCCTGCATTACCTAGTCCCTTGATCAGTTCTGTGTAGGTATAAACCGTTGGCGAGCAACCTTCTTGTTTCATCTCCTCAAAAAGATTTAAAGCTTTCTTAACCTTGCCTACTTGAGAGTATATCCCCAACAAGGTGGTGTATATTTTCTCTGTAGGCTGCAAACCCTTCTTATCCTTCATCTCATCAAACAACTTTATCCCAGAAATATAACAACCTAATTTTACATACGTGGATATCAAGGCAGAATAAGAAACCGTGCCTGGAAAACACTCAACATCGTTACACATGTCAGCGTAAATCTCAAAGACTTTCTCGTGCAGTCCTTGTTGCACCAGCATCAGAATCACCGAGTTGTAAGTGCTTGAGCTTGGTTTGCACTTGAGCTCTTTCTCCTGGGTATAAAACCGACAAAGCTTCGGTCACCATATTAGCTCGGCCTAATATTTTCATAAGCTCAGAGAGCTGAGCTGTGCTAAATCTAACGTATGTGTTGTGGAGCACGTCTTGTATCGTTGTACGTATTTCACTATAGTGGCTAGCTTCCTCAAGGCAACGTATTAAGGCCATGTAGGAAGATAAATCATGTTGAAACATTCTTCCATTTGCACGGGTTCACTTGAAAAAGTGAATCTTGACATCTAACTCAAAGTCCATCTCAAGAACTGAACGAACTAATTGGTGATTCACTTCCAGGCTAAGCATGCCCAGGTCTACCCCAGTATGCATTTCCCACTTGGGGATTTTCAGTAGCCTTACGAGACTCGGATCCAGCATCCGATCCATTTTAGATAAATTCCAAGATTCCTCAATACAAAACATCTGAACAATCTGCGAATTCCAGAAAACACATGGATCAAACTAATGTTCAAAGAGAAGCGAATTCTCCTAGAACCCTAAACCATCAATCTCGACAGGGGCGCGAATAGGCTTAAAAGGAACATAGAGTACATATTACCTGAGAGAGGAAGATGCTCCACTTCGCAAAAGTGGATCGAGTTGATATGGTGCAAGGGGAATTTTACCACTCCGGTGGTGACAAAATTCCGTAGGGAAAATTTAGGAGGAGAGAAATCTATTGTATATATGTGTTTTTTCAATAAACTTAATCTAATTTTTGTTTAGTTGACATTCTAGTTGGAAATAGAAATTTTCCCTTGTCAATTTCTAATTAAAATTGATAGATATCGTTAAAATTTGGATTTATATAATAAATACATGTGATTTTTAACATTTTTTTTAGTTCATCCAATCCATTAGTATATACTATACTAGATTAGACTGTCCGATGGACGGGTTTATTAAAATTAAAATTTTATTGTTAATGATATATCTTAAAATTGTTTTAGAAAATAAGTAGAGTGCATATCTTTTAAGAAAAGAGAATAATTTACATAAGTTTGTTTTTCAACATGAATAAATTAATTTTAATTTCTCTATTACAATATCATTATTAATATATTAAAAATTTAGACTACGTACAATAACTTTTGGTTTCATCTTGTCGTTTTTTTTTCGACCACCATGTGAAAACTGAAAAACGAATACAGTGACTAACGGCTATGCTCTTGCTCACATCTGGGGGATACATTCTTCCAGAAAAAAATATGTTGTTTAATTTTTCTCCATGTTTTGGATCATATCTCGATTTCCAACCAAATATATTTTTTCTCTCTTACTTTCACTCACCAATTTTTTTTGCCATTTATTTGTCTCTTGTCGCTTTTCGACAACATTCTCTACCTCAATCCTTCTGTCACCAACTCTCTTTTTTAATTCTTGTCCCAGGTTCTATTTATGAAGTTGTTTAGCTTTTGCGGTTTTTTTTTTTGTTTTTCATCTTTGTATTTCTATCCACCATAATTTTTAATCTCTAGCAGAAGCTCCACCGCATTCCTCCTGTCTCCGGATCCTTATCTCTTATTTGGTTCCAATCTTATTTTGATTCCCAACCGAATATCATTTCTCTCTTGCACCTTCACTCTCTGAATTTCTTCGCCATTTCTTATCTCCTAACAGTTTTCAACAACATCTTCTAGCTCACCTATACTGGTACGAACTCTTGATTTTTTATTCATATCTCGCACTACATTTATGAAGTTATTTGGTTTTAGTGGCTTTCTTTATTTTTCATCTTCGGATTGAAATCCATAATTATCTTCAATCTCCAGCAAAAATCTCACCTGCTTCATCCCTCATTCGGATCCAAATTTATGTATGAAAATTGGCTCCAACAAAAAAAGTTTACTGTGAGTTTTCATTCTATTTTACCATTTGATCCATGAAATTAAATACATGTGTGTTAATTCGATCCATTAAATTTTGTTAAATTGGATAAATTCATGGTTAATCTAATCAATTTATTCTAAGATTTATTTAATATTTAACCAATTAGAATAATGATTAGGTTGAAATATACCCAATCAATTTTTTCATTCAAATAATTAGAAGAGTGATAACAAAATATTGAAGCTTAAATCTAAACATCTGAATATGAAATAGAAAATTTAAATTTTATTAAAATAATAAGTTTAAGCTATATTAAAAATGGAAAGTAATTAGTATATATTTTAATTTTGCTTTCAAGCGTTTTCGTTTTCTAATTAAAAAATATAAAACACAATATTTTTTTACATGTGTAAGAAACTACTCGATTAAGCGATACATATGAGGATCCTGTTAATTATAATTTTGACACGTGTCGAGTTCTTGTTAGTGTGTGATCATGATAATCAATTTTTTTGTTCAAATAATTATAAGTGTGTGATATAAAGTAATTGGAGCTTAAATAATATAAAAAATCTAAAAACTAAAATTTGAAAAGAAAATTTTAAATTTTATTGAGATAAAAAAATCTAACCTATATTAAAAAATAGAAAGTAAAAAATTATCTATTTTATTATTTAATATATTTTCGTTGGTTTTTCTTTTTTATTATGGAAAACAAAAATAACATAATATTTTTGTACATGTGTCAAAATCCCATTGATTAAGTGACACGTGTTATGATCTCGTTAATTATAATTTTGACATATGTCAAACTATCGTGAGTGCAACCAAACTTTATATAATAAGATATGTTCCTTGTATATATTCTCATATTGCATTTTATTATATAGCCATTATATATATATATATATTATAGTCTTTGTAAATATCATATGAATGAAACACAAAAACTCTTTTAATCTCTTTTTCTCTCCGTGATTATGACCTGTTTACAATATCTCTAAAAATGATTTTATTTTTGATTTTTGCCAAACTTCAATTTTGAGGTTCCAGGTAGAAGGGTATTGCTCTACAAAAGAAAATCTTAAATTTTACTTCAAAACAATTTGTATTTTGCATTATAGTCATCAATATTGATTATAAGTAATTAAGATCATAAAACTTTTATAAAACTATAAAACATACATTAAAGAAATATTAGAATCAATATTAATTAATAAAATGTTACAATATAATATAAGAGTACAGAAAATAATAATTAAAAATTCACAAACTAGATCATAAATTACAAGTAAATTATCAAATTATTAAACAAAACTATTTTTTGATTTTATTTGTTCTAAAGAAACAAGAATCATATAAACTAGAAATCAAGAAGAAGAAGAACAACCTCCAACTACCAATTTATGGACAATGTTTTGGTGATTTTGGAGTTCCGAGATCAAATTGAAAATTAGTATTTGTTGTTCGCTATCTCAACACAAGAATAATAATTTGCTCGGTTCGATATACTTCGTGAAATAAGAAAGTTCTGCAATGTTTATTGTTCGGTCAATTACAAAGAGCACGATGTTCGGTTAACTGCAACGAGTTCGTTCGGAAAATAGATATAAGAAAGTAATTGTGAGTTTATATCCAATTCTTCTCCTGATTCTCCCCCTAAACAGTGAGTCTTCCTTTTATACCCTCTTAGAGCATGATCAATGCTAGAACCCCATATGGGGTTCTTAAATTTTTTTTTATTATTATTTTGTTTTAATCGAGAAAGAGGGGTTCTTAAAATTAAGAAACTGTATCTAAAACTTCTTAAATAAGAACCGGTTCTTAACAAGAGATTCTTAACGCATAGTTACCGATGCAGTTTATAATATTTAATGCTAAGAACTCCTCTTTAAGAACCCCTTAAGATACCCCATTGATCATGCTCTTACCATCTTCTAGAGATGGGCCCGGACGGATTTAGGCCGAGTGATCCAAAAATATCCTCGGTCCACCTCCAACATTATTTTTGTTATATTTAGATTTGTGTAATATTTATGTGTTCATGTAATTTTATTGTCTTGTATATATTGCTTTATTTTGTATTAAATTTGTTAAATGTAACATTGTTGTTTGTGTAAAGTTTGCTTTTAATGTTATGTGATTTTTATTCTATATTAAATTTTGATGTATTTATTTTAAAAGGTGTTTCGTTTGTGAGAATTAAATTTATATTCATAAAATTTGAGGTTTTGAGGTGACCTTTTTGAAGTGCTCTTAAAATCCGAAGCACTTGTCCTCAATTTGTTGATATATTTTCACATAACATGTATCCGTTGAGAAAATAGAAACAGACGTATTTAGTTTAACTAAAAAGAAGTTCGTCCTTTTTTTCTACTAATTTCAAAACGTCTAATCCCACAATCTGTTCTTTACCGAAGATCCTGACTTTTGACGGCGGAAGGGAAGTGGCCATCATCCAAATAAGTTCGGCCGGCCTCAAAGCGTACCGAAGCAGAGATCAAACCGGACCAGTTTAGATACCAACGAACCAATATTAAAATTGGTTAGAAAGCGATTGTCATCTCTCAAAGATAATCCGCAATCGCATGGTTATTATAGCGGAGCTGGTTCTTTTTGGTACGACAAGACAAGAGCCACAAGCGAATGGAAGGTCACGAGGATTTATAATACTAAATTGACCGGATCTGTCATGGGCTGAGGATTGAACCGGTGACGATTATAGATATTTTATTTTATATAATGTATAATGTAATGACCAGGATTATTAATTTTATATTATTTGCACCGAACAGTTACAAATTTAGACTTTTTCAATGCTAAAAACAACGTGACTTTTTCGATGTCAAACATATTAAACGTCCGGAATTTGGATAAAACCGGTGGTTGAATGCCGATTACCAAAAATGAACTTAAACCGTTTAATTAGACAGTGGATAAGTAGATAACCGATCCATTTTAACATTTATATTTAGAATTAAAAAAGCACTTTCACGTATTTACTTTTAATTTCGATGATACCAAAGATGATAGTATAAACATTATTAACATTGTAATAATAATTTTAATTGTCCGTTAGTTTAATTTCACCAACAAAAAGTTCCCAAGACAAAACAGAAATGAAATCATTAAATGTCACACGTCACAACGCTCATGTGGTTGTCGTATTAGTCACGTTTCCTTCCCTGCCGTTTTAGCAAACCACCGGCATTTATTCAACGCCCGTTACTTTTAATTTAGTAATTATTTTTCTAATCTTCGCTTCATTTTTTTCCTCATCGGTCGGTTCAAACATATTTTTTTGGTTTGATCTCTGAAAGCTTTACTTAATCAACTTAGTCTCCTCACCGTCTGATGCTTTGACTTTTTTACCCGATCAAATAAATTTTGACTTTCAAAAAATCCGGCAACGATGGGCCATTGTTACAGCCGGAACATTTCCACCGTCGAAGATGACGACGATATCCCCGCCGGAGCCGCTCAGTTTCCAAATCGGTCAGATCATAACAATCACCAAACTTCAATTCCCGAGTCTCCGGCTGCTTCGGAAGTCAACCCTTACACAATTAGTCCGTTTCAAAGTCCATTACCGGCGGGAGTAGCTCCATCTCCGGCTAGAACTCCGGGAAGAAAGTTTAAATGGCCGTTCCCGCCTCCTTCACCTGCAAAACCGATTATGGCGGCTTTTAGACGACGGCGAGGTACAGCACCACAGCCTCGAGATGGTCCGATCCCTGAGGAGAGTGAAAACGTTGATCACGATCACGACAGAGCCAGCGGAAGCGGAGGTGGAATGGGAGAGAGGTTAGATAAGAATTTCGGATTCGCTAAGAACTTGGAAGGCAAGTATGAGCTTGGGAGAGAGGTAGGTCGAGGGCATTTTGGTCATACGTGTTGGGCTAAAGCCAAGAAAGGGAAGATCAAAGGTCAAACTGTAGCAGTCAAAATCATTTCCAAATCTAAGGTTTGTGTCTTTGTGACAATGTGATCTGAAACTTATTGGAACAGAGAATGGTTACTGTTTCATCAAACAGAGTTGGGAACATGTAATGATCAGATAGGTTCTTGTGTTGATGCAATGTGTTAAAAAGATTTATTAGATGTGTGAATTTGGGGTTTGTTGTGGTGTTTCAGATGACATCGGCTTTATCGATTGAAGATGTTCGTCGAGAGGTGAAATTGTTGAAAGCTTTGTCTGGGCATAGGCATATGGTTAAATTCTACGATGTATTTGAGGATGTTGATAACGTTTTTGTTGTTATGGAGTAAGTATGTCCCTTTCATGCTTCCTATGTAATCTAATCTCCTTGTGTTTGGTCTTTTCACTAATGATTTATTGCTTTTGTGGCTTTATTGTTTCATACAGTTCCCTTTCTAATAGTTTCTTATAGAACAATGAACAGTAGAGTGTAATAGTGCTAGTAGTATGAGAAAGTTTAGGAAATGAGTTGACTTCAGATATTGACTCCAATATGATTCCAGGTTATGTGAAGGTGGAGAGCTATTGGATAGAATCTTGGCGAGGTAAAGTCAAAACTGTTCCTTTCTCTGTTTTTCTTCTTTGTGTATTTCATCTAAAATTTTGGCTTACATAGGTTAGTTAGGTAGCTTTGTATTTGCATATGGAGTATAATCTTGTACTGTCTTATATCTTACTGCAGAGGTGGTCGATACCCGGAAGCAGATGCTAAACGTATTCTTGTGCAGATTTTATCAGCAACTGCTTTTTTCCATCTTCAAGGTGTTGTGCATCGTGATCTGAAGCCAGAGGTACACATTCTTCTTCCACCACTGTGAATATCATAACTCAATGTTGCTTATTACTTAAGCAAAGCCTTATACTCTTTGTATATCCAGAATTTTCTCTTTACCAGCAAAAATGAGGATGCAATACTCAAGGTCATAGATTTTGGCTTGTCTGATTTCGCTAGATTCGGTAATTCTTTGTTCCTCTTTCTTATGCATGACTCTGATTATAGGATTTTACTTTGCTACTAAATAGGGGATGTCTTTTTGTGTTGGTCAGATCAGCGTCTCAACGATGTGGTAGGAAGTGCATACTATGTTGCGCCTGAAGTACTTCATAGATCTTACAGCACTGAAGCAGATATATGGAGCATTGGTGTCATATCTTACATATTACTTTGTGGAAGTAGACCTTTTTATGGACGAACCGAGTCTGCAATTTTTCGCTGTGTGCTTAAAGCGAACCCGAATTTCGAAGATTTGCCATGGCCTTCCATATCTCCTATTGCCAAAGACTTTGTGAAAAGGCTTCTGAACAAAGACCATAGGAAAAGAATGACAGCTGCTCAAGCTTTAGGTAAGTTCTTTACCACTAGTGTTAAAACTTATAGAGACAGTGATTGGTGTGGTGAAATGAAAACATGAATATGATTAACTTTGCAGCTCATCCATGGCTTCGAGATGAAAACCCTGGTTTGCTTCTGGATTTCTCAATCTACAAATTGGTGAAGTCTTATATTCGTGCATCGCCTCTCAGACGAGCAGCACTTAAGGTAATTGTCTGATAATAAATTTCACCGATATCTTATTTTTTGTTCCATTCGTTACTTGAGTCTCTTAGATCGTGTCAAGACCATTTTCTTAGGATTATAATCACATTTTTCGTGGAATAAGTAAAAGAAGAGACTCACATGTAAAAACACTTCTTCGTTTTGTTTGATCCTAGCTTTTGTTCTTGATAGAGTTGATTATCTCTGTCTTGAATATTTCTTGATTTTATCGTCACTTGTACCACAGTCTCTATCTAAAGCTATACCCGAAGAGGAACTTGTGTTCCTTAAAGCACAGTTTATGCTCCTGGACCCAGAAGACGGAGCCCTGTATCTTCACAATTTCACTACGGTCAGTGGGTGATTTCCACACTCATCTTTCTAGTCTAACAAATAGCTTTTAGTGCCACTATTCTTCAATTGATGAATCTAAAGATTCGTCTGATTAGTAATTCAAAGTCTTGTGGTAAGTGCAGGCTCTGACAAGATATGCTACGGATGCTATGATCGAATCTAGGCTTCCTGACATTTTAAACATGGTATGTACTAACGCATCTTTTGAGTCCCAGCGTCTTCTAGTCTCTGCATAATTACATCTTTAATACTCTCTTTTTTTTCCTTTTGTTGATGAAGATGCAACCCTTAGCACATAGGAAACTTGATTTTGAAGAGTTCTGTGCGGCTGCAGTCAGCGTTTATCAACTTGAGGCTCTTGAAGAATGGGAACAGATCGCAATAGCAGCATTCGACCACTTTGAACGTGAAGGAAGCCGAGCCATTTCTGTCCAAGAACTCGCCGAGGTATATAGGGACATCAATATATATATCTCTGATATATGTAAAACCGATATCTTTCGCATAAATCTTGGGTTTGCGCATTATGCAGGAGATGAGTTTGGGGCCAAATGCGTATCCTCTCCTCAAGGATTGGATCCGGAGTTTGGATGGAAAGCTGAATTTCTTAGGCTATGCCAAGTTCTTGCATGGTGTGACTGTTCGAAGCTCGAGTTCGAGACCAACTAGATGACTTCTAACTTTGCAAATCAACATAATCATCAAAACATAAAGTTATTATACTGTCGATTCAAGACAAACATGAACTGGAAAAAAGTACCTGTTTTGTATTAAGCATTTTGTTTTCAGAGGAACCATTCCAACCCAAACAAACAAACGAAAAGTAAAATGTTTTGATTTGTATTATTTTTTCCTTTTTAATTTTTAGTTTGTATAGAAGGAATTGGATGGGCTATTGTGGTTCGGCTCTGGTTTTGTTTCATCTAAGCAATGGTATTGGAGATGTAATAAATCGAGGTCAAGAAAAACTTATGCTTATCGGAAAATTAACTAATATAATCATTTTTTCTCGTTAAATAATATATTTTCTTTCGTAATTTATACATATATAATGGGAGAGTTTTATCAGTTGTCCACATCATATCTTAATCATCCAATAAGAAAAATGTATGTCATCAGATGACAATTTTTAAATTACATAAATATAATAGTCAATAAATATTATTTAGATAGTTAATGATAAAATAAGTAAAAGTTAAAAAAAAAGTTTAATAAATGACAGAAAAGGCACAAGTTAATGAAACTTATATTTTTGAGAGTTTTTTTCCTAATAAAATGTTCATTTATGGTAAAAAAATGAAATTTTTAAAAACTAGAAATAGGAAACTGAATATAAAGATTAAAAAAATGAATGAAAATGTATAGATACAGTAGTAAAATAATAAAATGAAAGACCAAATGAATGAAAATTATATAAGCACTAAAATTTAATGACAAAATAAGTGTCAATAAGTTAAGATCTAAAAGCAAACTAAAGATATTTAAGAACAAGTCCTAGAATAAGATAAGATATAGAGGTTGCAAATTTGACATGCACCATAACATGGTTAGAGAAACCTCACAACCATAACTGGATATCTCTCTTGAGATTCTTTTACATTCAAGTCAGTAAGAAGATTATGCAATTGATCAAAGAAAATATAGTATCGAAAGATGAAATTGATGATCTAATTCTGTTACAGATTAAAAATTAATTCACAACCCCATTTTTATATGTGACATGCACATATGACTATAGTAAATATTTTAGATCTAATTATCTGTATGAAATGATTGAGTATATATTTAGAAAAATGCATGATATAAATTAGTGGATCGGATTATTGGATTTAAACCAAAATAAATTATTTGGCCGGATAGGGACATAGAGACTATAACGGCAGCTAGTGATTTGTTGTTTTTTCAAAAAACAAATCCTCGACAATAAATGTTGTAATCAGTTAAAAAATTTTTTTTGCATTTATATAGTTGTATCTTTTAAAATGATTATATTTTTAATTCAACCATCCGTACTATTAGTAGTATAAAATTAAAGCCACGCAACATGCATGATTATAAATCTAGTACAGTTGCTTTAAAATTTTTGATTTGGTTTGGGAAGAATGTCAATTTTAGATTTTTAACGCAACTTTTTAATTAATTGAGAAGCACATTTAAGAGAATAACATTTAATTTGTAACATTTTACATTTACTGTCATTAAAGTAACAAAACAATATTGTGTGACGGCTTTGTGGATATTATTTTATATTTGAAGTGAGCATTAGCTGACTCATGGGAAGATCAGTTAGATCCGGTTTGATCAGGTAAAATTATAATCAAGAGTTGAAGACCAATTGCGCTTTCATGAATATCTTTAAAACATTCTCAATATTTTCATTTAGTCGACAAGTGACCAGAATGACAAGTGCATCACTAAATTGCATTCCTTTGCTTATACACATGTTAATCAGTTGTTTGCAGAAATATTTGAGCATCATCTTTTTAGAAATTTCTTAGAAAATTTTACAATTTCCATCTTTGACCTGTTGTTTTTTCAAAAAAAAATTGTTAAAAAAAAACTCCAACCAAAAAAAGAAACTCAATATATGATAGCTTATTATTATAATTTTACCGTAGACACCATGGGAGGAAGAAACTAAGAGGAAGATAGACACGAGCTTTAATTGAAACAATATCATCGCGGCCAACATCCCAAATACTGCAAGCCATCCTTCGTTTAATTTAGATTTCTTTTACTCCTTTATAATAATAACAAAAAAAAAAAGTAAATGTTTTTTTGAAATCATACCTCCATTGGAAAGTTGATGGTTGGAGTTAGTCCATATTCAGATAGCAGGTAGATTAGGGTATTGTACTTGATGGTTATATGTATCAAGGAAATATTGCGTTTGTTGTGGTTGTTGTCCTCTGAAGTAAGTGTAAATTGACTAATTAGATGCTTAGAAATCCCTGTAATCCTGGGTTTTTTTGTGTATGGCGAGTGTATAAATTCATCTTTTATAATTTTTAACACTATCATCCACTAGAAACCAACATTTAACTTACACAATAAGAATAAGTGGTTTGGTTCTGGTTTTGTTTTCTCTAAGCGATGATATTGGAGTTGTAATAAATCATGGTCTAGATAACTTTATGCTAATTCAAAAATTAACGAATCTCACTATCTTCCTTTTAAAATTTTTGATTTTTTTTTATCGAAAGAATGCCATTTTAATATTTCTAATGATTTCGGTTTAATTATTGGGAAGTAAATAATATTTGGGGAAAATATTTATTGGTACAAGAAATAGTGTGATTTTTCTTCATAAGAAACATTATCAATTAAGAGTATATTAAGCATTTAAATGTTCTTCTATTATGGTTAAGAAAACTGAATACACTACATATAGTTACGTTGTTGAATTTTATAGTTAAAGAGCATATTATTACACCACCCTCCAATGGCATTTCTCTCACATGTATAATGAGTTCAAGTTGTTTAACCAACACAGTAACACTCCAAGAACATAAAATATCCACACACAAAAAATCATATTCGTATATACACTGAACAGATATGTCATTTATCTCCCATATAGTCACATTTATAATGAGCTGAACTAACACCTAAAGCCAAAATAAAACTAACCGTTCAAAAAGACAATGTGAGATGGGAAACCTAGGCTATAATTGTCTTCAGATAATAAAATAATATCTACATTCTGCACTCTCTCTCTCTCTCTATATATATATATATATATATTTAATAACTTGAGAAGAAAATAGAATAATATCAATCTAAACCTTTGTATAAGTTATTCGTCTTCTTAATAACAATTATAGTAGAAAGAGGGCTGTTGTCAAGCTGAATTGCACGTCGGAACCTCAACCCTCTGCGATCCCAACAGGCAGTAAGGAGGCTACTTTGAGACTTTGAAATGGCTCATAATGGGATGTGGAAGCTCTAATGCCGAAAACAACCAAAACCTGATGACAGACCGAGGAGGCAGGAGAAGAGAAAGGAGCCTCAACGAGTGCAGCCAGGATCAACTGTGACGGAAGATGCAGAGAGGAGAAGGAAGAAGCATCCAAAGGAGGCTAGAGAACACAGCCTGTAGCGCTACACAATCTACACCAGAACCAAAAACTAGAGACTATCCAGCAAATTCCGGAGAAGCATACACGGAGGTTAACATTAACCATTCTCAATGAGGTAGAAGACGAGGAACCAAGCTAAACGCTAGCAGATAAGACCAGACACTAGCACTCTACAACGGTAATCTCGAGACAATGAAGAGGGAGCAGAGATTGCATCTAATTAACCATGAGCCGTCCTCGAGCTCAGTGAAATCAACAAGAGCAAAACCAACAACCTACTGATTCCCTTGATATTGACCGAGTAGGAACTTACCAGAGTAAACCACGAACCCATGAACCACCAGAACTCTAGAAACGAAGCTTTGGTCTGACCTATCCCCATCGAAGACCCAGTCCTCCAGAATCTCGGTAGAGGAGAGGCCCGAGGGCAACATCGATCCCAAAGCGGCAAGTCGCCGGAGCATCGAAGACCAAGAGAACCACGAGCGATAGAAATCCCGATCTAGAGCCTCCACCGTGCAATCACCAAGAGATAGTAGCCGAGGGAGACAAAGCAGCGAACAGGGGTCACCGTTGATTTTCTCTTCAACGGCGGCTACGTTTCGCAAGGGAGAGAAAAGACGCCGCTTAAAGGCTTTTTAATCCTATTTCTCCTCTCTGTTTTCAAGATGTGGAGTACCTCTAGCCTCTTCTCTTATTGTGTCTCTTCGTCACAGGTCTGTAAGGTTCTCTTCTAACAGATTTGCTAGGTTTTTGAAGGTTAAAACAGGACTAGGAATTCTCTTTGGGTTTTTGGTTTTGGTACCCCTTACGGGCAAGCACTTTCCCTGGTTTGATGGTGAGTTGGGAGCTCTAGTGGTTTGCGGCCGCTACCTTTGGAGCTGTTGTTTCTCCATTCTCCCCTTGGGCCAAGTGCTTCCACTAATTCCTCATATCCTTTTGATGTATCCTTTTTCTTACTATGTTCGCTTAAGAGTTGTTCTTATTTCTGTATTTTTATCATCTTGTAACGATTCCGCAGCAACTCAATAGCAAATCTTTTACAAACAAAAAAATAACAATTATGGAATTAATTTGGAATATCAATTGATAAATTGGAATTAAGTTATTTGATTTGAAGCCATCAATTTCATCATGTCTATTAATTACGAGGAAATATATTTGATCTCTGACTAAGTAACGTGTACAATGTAATCAATCGTTCACAATCTGTATCAAACTTTTTAGTTACACTCTTGTCATAATAAAAGTTTGAACTAGGAATTCAGTTCTTTCTTTTTTCTTAAAGTCAATAGAACTATGTAAATTGATAGAGAATATGTGAACATATAGTTTTATGTAGAATAAATTGATAAAGATGAAATGAATAATAAAAGGCTGTAAACGTATAAAGGAACTACGAACAAATAAAGGTATAATATATGCTGTATAATATACATTTTGATATATATATATATATACTCCTTATCAAAAACAAATATCAATATAGATGTGTTTCTACACACACAACTATTTGTCTCATTTATGTGGCAAAGAATCACTTACCCTATAAGAAGCAAGTCTCATCCACTTGTATGGAGCCATCATCATCATCACAATAATAATAATCATCATCATCTAAGAATTAGATGGCACCGGTGAAGACAAGAGTGTTCAAGACAAAAGATGAAATGAAGGTGGAGCTGGCGAAATACACGGCGGATCTCTCCTCCAAATTCTGCAAAGAAAGAGAAAAGTTCTCCGTCGTTCTCTCCGGTGGTGACCTCATCTCCTGGCTCAGGTCTGTTTATATACAAAACTCTCTTATCAATCTTAGTACCAATCTCAATGTGTTTTGACTCTTCCAAATATTCTTGTATACATCTTTTTTAATAGCAATTTGATAGAAGAACCTTCAATCGAGTGGTCTAAGTGGTACATCTTCTGGGTCGACGAGAGGGTTTGTGCATGGGATAATGCTGATAGCAACTATAAACTTGCTTACGACAGTTTTCTCTCTAAGGTACATATATAAATATATGCTACGTACAAAAAGAAAAAGAAAAAGAATGTCATTAATTACAAAATCTGTGTTTAAAATGATTAGTGATGCTAATGAATGTCATTAATTACAACACACTGCAATTCTATTGTTAAATTATGATCCACGTATTATTTCATAACAAGTAATGATATATAGTTTCAAACGAAAAACATGTGTTTAAATGTTGAAAATATATATTTCTTTATTTTAATAGGGACATTTTCACATTTTCTATGTTTATTTCACATGTGTTTTGGTCAACAAACATGTTATAAGATATCTATGTTCCTAATCCCAAGTCCCAACATATTCAGGTTCCAATTCCGGCAGAAAATATTTTCGCCATTGACAAAGGACTCGGTGCCGAAGGCAATGCTGAGCTTGCAGCCGAACGGTATGAGGAATGCCTCAAAGACAAGGTGAACAAAGGCATAATCCGAACATACAAATCTTCCGGTTTCCCACAGTTCGATCTCCAGCTTCTAGGAATGGGACCAGACGGTCACATGGCATCTCTATTCCCGGGACATAATGAGATCAAAGAGAAAGTGAAATGGGTCACATTCATAAACGATTCACCTAAACCACCACCAAAAAGAATCACTTTTACTTTACCGGTTATCAATTGTGCTTCCTACAATGTTATGGCCGTGTGTGATAAAGAGCAAGCTGATTCGACTGCGGCTGCTCTTAACCATACCAAAGACATACCAGCCGGTCAACTAACCGCTGATATTGAAGTGGTTTGGTTCCTTGACCAAGCTGCTGCGTCTAAACTTCCTCGTCATGGCTGGTGCTCCATCCTTTGATTTGTTTGTCTCAATGAATCGGTTTGGTTTGGTTTGTTTGTAAACCGTGTAATGCTATATGTTGTTATTTTGTGTAACATTATATTGATCATTGTTATTTTGATTTACAAGTTTTTTCTTCTGTTTTTTTATAACAATAATTGGTAGAGGATGTTTATCCAACTAAAATAGATTAAATAAGTGAAAATATTACATAATGTACAGTTTTTAAGATCTAAGGTAATTGTGATATAACTAAAGAAGTGTTATGGACAACTTATGTCAGAAACCATGATTGTGTCCACATCGTGAAGGACATGAGTAGACAAAAGCGAGAACACGAATCTAATTCACATGATGCATCACATTATACGTATCTATATATAGTTTTTATCCACGAATAATTGACAACATGACACAACAAAAAATAAGTAACATGCCTTTTTTTTATATATAGAGTAATTCTCAGTATTATTTTGCTTTGAGTCTTTAAACAAAAGAAAATGCGTTAGCTGCTTATAAGCATATTCTTTCTTTTTCCAAAATTTTAAAACATAAACTCAATGACATTCAGTTTTTTGGGCAACACTAGTATTTCAATTTATTGTTTATTCAAACGAAGCAATTAATAAGTGGCGTATATGGAAACCCGATACTTTACTTTCCCCTTTTTATAAAGCAACGTATCTAGCTTTGGTATTTTATCTTTCCCATTAAACTAACATATCCACAACATTGAATTCACCAATCACCAATGTTTCAACTTTAACTGAAACATTAGTTATTACGCATCTGTGTTTTTAATGTATCAAATGTCAAAGCAATAGGGAATCTTTTGATTTCCTACGGAATTAGGATGATTTTGTTAGAACAATGTCCTCATGGTGAGTAGATGGTAAACAATTATAAGAAATAACTAAATAAATAGATGGTAAACAATAAAAAAAAAAAAAAAGCAATACATCGACCTCAAATAGTTTTGTATAGTACTCATATTCCTATTTTAAAACAACAAGTAATTTAGCAAATAAGAAATAAAATCATCTGAGATATAGTTTATATTCAAAAATAAAAATATGGTAAAAAATCCAACAGGTGTTACTTTTGTTGAATCGAATCATTGTTATAATAGAGACAATATATGTAGATTCATGACTCCCCCTAGAAGATAATAATAACAAACGCTTTATAAAATTCTAAGGTTATAATTTAGGAACATATCAACATCCATTTGCCGGTTGGATGACGAACGATAATTAGAATAAAGTATTATACTACTAGTAAAGTTGGTCGAAGAGGTCAGACATATTAAATCAAATTGAATTTTATTAATTTTTCTAATTTCAGTTCTAGTCACTTCAATTTGCCAAAATGTCTTTATCTTGAATGATTACTAATTTAATTCACTACAGGGAATACCCGTTTACCAATGGATTTTACCGATATTTTTCCACGAATTTTTCTAATATATCATGTTTCCTTTTTTGTTGTTGTTCAGATACTATATATCGTTTTTCCATATACAGTCATATTTTTGCTTTACCTTCTTTGAAATATTTTTGCAGACAAAAAAATATAAAAGAATACAAGCGACTGCTTTTGTTGACTACATGTACCAACTAGTCTTGTTTTTTTGTTTCTCTTATTTTTTCATCATAAATATCATCTATTTCTTTCGCTTAATATTTTATGTTAAAAAAACATAGGTAAATTCCTGAATAATTTGGGATATTCCTAAACCTAATCCAAGTGGTTTATGAGTCAAGTCCTCAAGCTTAATATAAAAAACAATTCTTCCTTTGCATTTTATAAATAATCGCATAGCATTAATGTTTTCAATTTGAATAAGACAAAATATTATCAGAAACGGAGACATATAAAGCAACAAATCTATTTAAAAGATAAGAAATCGTTATAGTTAGTTATTAATCACAGCGTAGTACCAAGTTAATCATTGTTGTCTACAATTTTTTTTCATGACTACTAATTCTTTAATTTACATATATGATAACCTTCTTTATTTTATTTTTTCAGTTGTAGTATTATACAGATATACAACATATATTAAAACCGGCAATGTACCTCGACTCCTAAACATCAATTAAAACCGGCAATGTACCTCGACTCCTAAACATCAATAATATAAAATGATGCTTTTTTAATTTGCTAATTCCATGTGCTTGATTTGGTCGGTTGAAAACATGGGAATTATTTCATCGCACTCGTTGGAAACCATTATCTCAAGATCGTTTCCAATCTACCGAAAATTATTTTTAAATATATTTCATATTTAACCAAATAAAATTTGAGTTTCGTTACGACTTTGTTACAATTTTACTGTAGTTAATTTTTTTTTTTGGGGTAAAGTTGTTATATCGAAACTAGTCCAGAAAATGAAAAATTTATTAACAAAAAAGACAAAGAAAATTAAAGAGTATCTTAATTCACTGATTTTCTTCTAGGGACTATATATAGGTATTCATATTTGTTTTCGATATCTTCGAAATTAATTGATCTGCATTTTCATACCGGATTAAAAAGTTGTATGAAGACATTTAAAGAGAGTGAACTCCGTAAACTTGATGAAAAAGAAAATGCAAGAACCAAATAGCCCAATAAGAACGTAAACATGATAAAAAATAGAAGTCACTATAATTTTCATTCTATTTTGAAAATAGTATATTTTATTTTTGGAATGTTTATTTTATTATTTATCTGTAAAAAATGTTGGTCTTCTCTTGTTGATGTAATGATAAATAAGATCAACAAATACATTATTACAACAAGATTATAGTTCTTAGTTCTTACCTATGTATATTTGGCAACAAAATAACTCTGTTATGGAAACGGACCGGTCCAGATACAATGTAAGACGAAACTACAAGGACAAATACATAAATAGTTAAGAGACTGAGAGGTAAAGTGACTAAAATATTAAGAAGAAACGTAAATAAGTGAAAGAAAAGGGGCAAAAGTACAAAAGTTGAGGTTTTCAGAGTTCGTGGGTCCATAAGAAAGAGAAACTAAAGTCACAAAAACGCTCTCTAGTCGTATTTCTCAGACGACTTTATTTTTTCTTTTTCTCATTGATTCTGGAGATTACAAATTCCAAGTTAGCCCACGTTTCTACAAATTCCAAGTTAGCCCACGTTTCTATTCATAGATACACAGAGAGAAACAAAAGTAAAAGAGACGAAGAAGAAGAAGAAGCAAGCAAGTGGTTCAAATACGGAAATTTTTTCAATTTTTTTTGATCGGTTTCCGACGAAGACGGAGCCGGAGAGGTGGTGTTTGCGGCGGATGTACGGCGGAGACTGTTGGTTTTTGAGTTTTTACTGCGCCGGAAGTTTTGAAAAGTTGTCGTCTGCTTCAAGGTATTATTACATCGGAGCTCCTGGTGATTCGAAAGGAATATTCGGATTTTGATTAGGTTTGAATCTTTGGAGGAAGGAATCATTTATATAGATGAAAGCTTTGAGAAGAATTCAAACGACGTCTTCGTCATCTAATCCTTCATCGCCATTATCATCTCCTCCTTCTTCTTCATCATCTTCGTGGATCCATTTACGTTCAGCTCGCTTCGTTGTTGCTTCTTCATCTCCTGCGTCTTGTTCTTTCGATCGGTTAGTCTATTAGATCTCTATCTCTCAAATTTCTCGATTTGTTCCTTATTGAATTAGAGATTTCAAGATCTCGATCTCTTTTGATTTGACTTGTTAGACTTCGTCTTCTTCAGATGAAATGTGATTACTATTCATCCAACGATTAGATAATTTCAATTTGTTGATGAAAAGAGTTAATCACGCTGAAATTAATTCCAAGCTCATTTTTTTTTATTGTGAATATTTTTAGTATTATTTGATAAATTAGGTTTAAATCAAATATTCAACTGAATCTGACTTGGCTGCTCTGTACATTTATAGCTACATCTTAAGCTCTGTTTCATTGTTTCAGGCCTCGTCTTAAGTCACCATGGTCTCGGAGGAAAAGGAAAAGGCCACTAAGACCTAAGCAATGGAAGAGATTTTTTACGCCGGACGGTAGACTTCGTAACGGAGGAGCCGATTTATTAAAAAAAGTTCGAAGTAGAGTGAGTCATCACAGCTCCATGGAACTCACTTCACAATCACAACAACCATTTGTTGGTTGTTGATTTTAAAATTTCTCTTATTTCTTTGTAGGGTATTGAGCCAAGCATTCGGCTAGAGGTGTGGCCTTTCCTTCTTGGACTGTAAGTGTACAGTTCAAACTCTATTACTTGAATCCTATAGTAACAATCGTATCGATGAAAGAGATGTTGTTTATGTATAAACAGGTATGGTTTTAATAGTTCTAAAGAAGAGAGAGTCATTATAAGAAATCGAAGAAGGTGAGTGAGACTGATTTGAGTTACTATTTGGGAAAGTTTTTATTACTTCGAGCTCATTTGTTTTGAATCGACAAATGCAGAAAGGAGTATGAGAGACTACGCAGGCAGTGCAAGCGGCTTCAGAAACATAATAACGGGACTCTTAAGTTAAACAGGGTCGGTGAAGCAATCCAAGATAAATATGATTGGACTCAAGTCCAAGATACTGACAGTCCATGTTCTGATGAAGTTGTCAGTGCGCGCGAGTCACTCTCTAGTGACGAAGACATCACTGAAGATATTGGGTATATGAGTGAAGTTTCGTGTACAGTTGAGAGAGATGGCAGTAGTTCAAGACGGATCACTAATGTTACTATCTCTACACTTAATTCCGAGTCATCAGATTCTGATTCTTCAGATGAGAGTGAAGTGGTACAGGTCTTTCAGTCTTCTAATACTCCGGATGTGAATAATACTTATCCAACTAGCCCATCTATCCCCCGGACAGAAGAGGATTTTGTGACCTGGCAGCGTATTATCCGTTTAGATGCTGTGCGTGCTAACTCAGAGTGGACTCCATATTCTCCATCCCAGGCGGTTATATCTGAGGACAGAGCATGTCGTGCTGCTGAAGCGGTTGGGTTGAAAGATTACAGTCACTTGGAACCATACAAAATCTTTCAAGCTGCACGGCTTGTTGCTGTTCTTGAAGCCTATGCTTTATATGATCCTGACATTGGCTATTGTCAAGGAATGAGCGATCTTCTTTCTCCTATACTCTCTGTAATCCCTGATGACCATGAAGTCTTTTGGTGCTTCGTGGGGTTCATGAAGAAAGCCCGTCACAATTTCAGACTCGACGAGTTTGGAATCAGAAGACAACTCAACATAGTCTCAAAGATAATAAAATCCAAAGACTCTCAGCTTTATAGGCACCTCGAGAAACTCCAAGCTGAAGACTGTTTCTTTGTATACAGAATGGTTGTTGTGATGTTCAGACGAGAGCTGACACTCGATCAGACACTGTGTCTATGGGAAGTGATGTGGGCAGATCAAGCCGCAATCAGAGCCGGGATGGGGAAATCTGCATGGAGCAGGATTAGGCAGCGTGCGCCTCCCACGGATGATTTGGTGCTCTATGCAATAGCGTCCTCGGTGTTGCAAAGAAGGAAACTTATAATAGAGAAGTATAACAGTATGGATGAGATTCTAAAGGAGTGTCATAGTATGGCAGGGCAATTAGATGTGTGGAAGCTCTTGGATGATGCACATGACCTCGTCGTTACTCTACATACCAAGATTGAACATTCGTTCTCTTAAATTTTTATTCCCCGGGTTCTTAGGACCCTTCGACTGGTCTAAAAGGTGGATTCTTGGTGAATCTCCCAGTTCCGTGCAGGCCGAATTGGCCTGAGAGCTCAATCTGAATCCTGGCCAAAGGAAATAAGGCTAGAGATTGGAAAGAGTGGTGAACAGAGAGGGGTGTGTATTTAATTGAAAATAAATGTACGTGTGTTTGCGAAGATTATGAAAAGGTTGAGGGGTGGTTTTTCTAAATTCCACAGGGAAGATTCTTTACTTGAGAAATCAGGCTATTTGAAAAGTATGCATATGGAAACAAAGTTGTGCAACGTTGGTTTTAGAAGAATGTGTGTTTAAACCGGAGAGGAGAATCTTAATCCGGTTAAAGAAATTTGTATACAATTTTATGGTTATGGTAAAGAGACATGTTGAGTAAATTACTCTTGTGTTGGCACTTCGCATCTTTAGTTTCTATTACATGTATAATCTCTCAATCCCTGATAACCATGTAAGTGCTGCATATTATTCATGATTGAGAGATTACATGTATATGTACTTGTACAGGAAAGGAGCCTAGGTATTGTACATTCCATATCTATATACAAGAGAACATTGAAATAATAAATGGAGACTGTAGTATTCTTAACACCATTGGGGTTTTGTAACTTGCTACATTTGTTTTTCTTCAGTTGATTTATAAAAGCTTAACATTAAAACCAAAAAAAAATGTTAAAACAAAAAAAATTAAAAGGACACGGCATCTAATAATATGGAGAGACCAATGACATTTAAAAAAAAGACAATTATGGAAAAACAAGACACAAATTATATGGTCAGAGCAGCTCCAATGAGGGAAGTTCTAAAATAAGGATTCTAAAATTTTTTAGAACTTCTCCCTTAGAACCCCACACATTTGTGTTAATTTTTAAAACTCATATCTAAAAGTTCTTATTTAAGAACCTCTTTCTTCTCTTTAAGAACTTCTCTAATATTTATCTATTATATGTCATTATAAATTTTTAAAAACCCCTCCTCGTCTCATATTCTCCCTCTATATTCTCTTGCTGCAACCTTGCTTTCCGCTTGTCTTTTTTTCTTTCTTTTTTTGAAGATTTCCTTCATTAATTTAAAAGTGGCGAAGGTGCCTATTGTATACATAAGCCAGCCTTAGTAGAGGGCCTTAGCCCAAATATTATACTACCTTAACTCAAAAGAACCAATTTGAATCAATAATTAGTGATGAAAGAAAAGCTCGATGAGGTACTCCTCATCGTTAAAATCGAAGTAGCCATTCGCAAATAGTTAGGTATTGACCAGAGAATCTTTGCGCTGTAAAGAGAGAAATGAATCTTTTGGCCGCCGTTTAAAATCCAAAGTTGATAGCAATCACTTGCTTTCCGCTTGTCACGGCACCGATTGTACAACTTGGGTTTTGCTAGGAATATTCTATGCTCTGCGAGTTACAGTCACGAGAATATACCATTAGTTTTAGAAAACAAATTTTATTTTCAGAAAAATGAAAATTTTGTTTTTGATCATGTTATTCAATTATCTTTTTTTTTTTTTGATGATAAAATGTTATTCAATTATCACTTCCTAAAACTTCTATAACATTGTTTAGAATAAAAGTTTTAGCTAATATCAAACAAAAAACTTTATCATGAGTTTTGATTAAAAAGTTTTTTATGTAAGCTCACCCTCTGTTAAGTACCTAGACCCAACAATCGAATAAATTTCTTGCACACATAAAATTCCAACCCTTTAGGGCCAATCAAAATTAGTGTAGAAAAGTTACATAATATGATTTTTCATTTACTTGACTTGGTAGCGTGTGGAATAATTAACGGTTAGAAGATTAACAAAAACCCTCGTTAGACTATTCAAACATAAAACATGCACTTAGCAATCTCTATATAACTCCACCTTCTCATACTCGTTTTTCTTGGCAACAAAGTCATATAAACCAAGTCATTATATATCAAAACATCATTCCATACACTGATGATACACATTTTTCTCACTAATAGAATGGCTTCGATCATTTTCTTTATCCTAGCCATTATTCTGAGTTCCAAAACTTTTGGAGCCACATCTCGTGGAGGGCTCTTTGAAGCTTCTGCCTTGGAGAAACATGAGCAATGGATGTCTCGATTCCATCGTGTTTACTCGGACGATTCTGAGAAAACGAGTAGGTTCGAGATCTTTAAGAAGAACTTAAAGTTCGTCGAGAGCTTCAACATGAATACGAACATGTCGTACAAGTTGGATGTCAATGAGTTCTCTGATCTCACTGACGAGGAGTTTCAAGCGAGGTACATGGGGCTGGTGGTGACTGAAGGTATGACCGGAGTTTCGACACCAGATTCTTATAAAACGGTTCCGTTTACATATGAAGATGTCAGTGAAACCGCCGAGAGCATGGATTGGAGACAGGAAGGGGCCGTTACAGCCGTTAAGAACCAAGGCCAATGTGGTAATTAATCAAATTCATAACTCTATTTTTCTAGCAACATAGATGTAAATTACTATATATACAGCGAAATCTCTATAAATTAATACTCGATAAATTAATACATTAATATCTTTTTTCTACTTCCAAATTGATAGTTTGACTCAAATATCACCTTTATAAATTAATAAACACGATAAATTAATAAAATATCGTAAAATATTGTGATCCTAATGTTATTAATTTATAGAGGTTTTACTGTATGTAATTTGAATCCATGTGGAACCACTGGACAAACCGCTGGACTATATATCCATGTTAAATCTATTTTTTTATTTTCTAATTAATTATCACATTTGAAATGAGTATATATTTCAAAAAATTCAAAATTCAAAAAAGTATATATAAAATGAGCCTTTTTTGGCTAGGTAACAAACCATCTGATAAATGAACAAACTTATTAAGAATAATTTTATTCATCGCTTTTGAAAATAAATTATCATGCACCATACGTAAACATAAAACATTATGCTAAAAAAAAAAGAGTTTAATGGAAATGGAACAGGATGTTGTCGGGCTTTCTCGGCAGTGGCAGCCGTGGAAGGCATAATCAAAATCGCTTAAGGAGAGCTTATATCGTTGTGTGAGCAGCAATTGGTTGATTGCAGTAGAGACTTCAACAATGGATGTCACGGAGGAATAATGTTTAAAGCTTTTGAGTACATTATAAACAACCAAGGAATCACCTCAGAGGATAACTATCCTTACCAAGCATTACAACAAACCTGTGAATCAACTGATTCCGCTGCTGTTACCATCAGCGGATATGAAACTGTTCCGAGTAAAAACGAAGAAGCATTGCTAAAAGCAGTGTCTCAACAGCCAGTTTCCGTGGCCATAGATGGTTCAGGAGTTTCGTTCATGCAATACTCCGGAGGGATATTTGATGGTGAGAACTGTGAGACGGAGCCGAGTCATGCGGTTACCATTGTTGGTTATGGGATGAGTGGAGATGGGACTAAGTATTAGTTGTTGAAGAATTCGTGGGGAGAAACTTGGGGAGAAGGTGGATACATGAGGATTAAGAGAGACGTGGATTCACCTCAAGGAGATTGTGGTTTGGCCATTTATGCTTATTATCCACTTGCTTGAATGATTTTTATATGGTTTGAATATATTTACGTTGATGGGTTTGTTCAGAGTGGTTGACAAACACCCTTATCGATAATTTACGTTTGTAGTATCGCATAATGTATTTTGGATGTTATGTTGTTGGAAGCATGTATTATGTTACGTTGGTGATATATTATATAAAGTTTTGTTATGGTGATTTCTCATAAAATTTTCATCTTAGTTAAACAAGAACAGAGGAAAACATATATTGAGATTAAGGGGAATAATTAACTACCGTTGGCCACTTCATAAATGATTAATCAAATCATGTAATTAACATCTCTAGATTCATTAACAATCATGTTGCAACATAGGATCAATCAATTCACATAACCATAAGAGACACACGCTCGCCTCTAAATTAAAACCCTCAAGATTATATGTTTTCTTGTAGGGCAAGCAAGACAAACATATATGTGTTTTAATTCATTTATCATTTAAACGCTACAACTAATAACCAAAAACGCGAGTTAGCATGTTCGATTGTTTTCAAAAACTAAACTTTTATTTTATTTTTCTTCTCTTAAAAAATTTGTTGTTTAAATAAGTTAAGAATAATTTAGCTCGTTCTTCATAGAAAAATGACAATATTTGGTCAAATTTTCTGATTTACAATTGTAAGCTTAACCCTTAAATCCTCAATGCTAAACTAAAACTTTTCTTGATGATAGTTGTATCACTAGTTACACCAATTGTAAATCGAAGACAGTTTCATCTGACTCATCCATTATACACTCAACCATAGGTCCATATTCACCAATTTCAACTAGAACATTCTTGGATCCGATATTTTGAACATTTGTAAAAAATTGTTTTATTTATAAAAAATTTATTATACAAATAAAAAGTAACCCAACCTATTTTTCCCAAAAAAAAAAAAAAAAAAAAACAATCCATGACCCCAAAAAAAAAAACTGTTTGATAGATTGAAATTTCAAAGCTCACGACTCCGAAATAATCTCTTTCACGGCGGTGACTTGGTTTTCTTCCTAAGAGGAGGAGGAGGAGCAAGAATCTTGCCAGCATAAATCGCAATATCCGTCAAGATCTTCATATTCCAATTCGCATAAACCATAGGCGTCGGATGAAAAAAACTCGTCCTGCACATGGAAATATTCACAAGCGCAAGAGCTTGATATGCTCTCATGAATCTATAATCTCGTAAATACAAATACTTCAACGCGTTATCAAGATGAGCATCAACCAACTTATAAGCTTTCCTACAAGCATCGAACTCTGCTTTGTCTCTACGACCTTTCGCCTTTGGAAGAAGAGAGCCTTCGATGTTATCAAGCGTTTCTATAGCGTTGATCCAAGCTTTAGCTGCGGTTAGTTTCGCGATTGTTTTGATTGATGTTTGTTTTCTGATTAGCTGAGATGTGATTGTTTGGTTGCAGAACTTGAAATCGATTGTTTGTTTGCAGATTCTGTTGATTAGGTCTTGTGTTTGTGCGTCAGGGACGACGGAGATTGAAGATTTAAAGGTAAGGAAGATAAGAAGAGAGATGAGTATGTGAACGTAAGCCATAGTCTCATAAGGTGTTCTAAGCTTAATTGGTAAATATCAATATTTATAGTATTTATGTCTACATGTCTTTGTCCTAAAACGTAGTTGTTAACCTTCGTTTATGATGTTGACATTTAAAGATTTGGTTATTGTTTTTATTTTTGTTATTTAAATCATGCGTTTATCGAGTTAATAATTATCGTCGTTTTTGTGATTAGTGTGAGAAGAAGGATGATTGTGAAGATGTGTTTGGTGATTTTTGGTTGAAGGCAATGATGTTATGCTTATAGACCACATTTTCTTCAATTCCTTTGGTTTGAAGTCTTTCTAAAGTAATTGAGTTTCATTTCTTTAATATTGTTTTGTCATGTTAGTTGGATAACAAACTTATCCAGTAAGTGAGAGTGCTTATGTTTTATGTGTTGCATTATTGCTATACATGTAAACATAACCAAATCCAGATGCAATAACAACTGAGCTTTTAGCCTTTTACTGTAAGCCTAGTATGAATTTGATTTTAATTGTTACAAATTATATAAAGAACAAACTAAAAACTAAAATTAGGTTGATTTACTGCAAGATATTATCCAAATTCTTGTGCAATTATAAATTATGATACTCCATTGATTTATCAGTGGCACAGTCTTTATATTGTCATTTGGGTTTGATCCGAGTTTTTATATGATTTAGCTTTATTGACTTTAAAGGGTCCCACGATTAAAACAATCAATTTGGTACATAGACTCAATTAATATATGGAAATAAACATATTTGGTAACCAGAATGTGAGCAAGGTGATCAACCATATTGGTAGGTCAACCAATGATTATCAACTCTATTAAAAATTTCCAAGAAAATCAGATACATCTCCAAATAATGGAAACAAAAATAGTAAAATCTGCACGACGACGTTTTAGCTAAATCCCAAAGTCCAAAACGTCAGCGTTTTCTGTAAATCCCAAAGTGAAAAAACGACAACATTTAGTCAAGCTTAAACCCGCAACGCCAAGGGTTTAGTCGTTGATGAGTGTTTCTCTTTCAGCAATGTTTGGGTCGAGGGGACAGTGCTACAGCAGAATCTGGAATCATTCTCTGTTTCTCAAACGTTCTAACTTCCGAGCTAGTTTCTCGACGAATCTCGTAGGGAAGCAGAAACGTGTTGGGACGCATAATGGAACTTTCCACTGCGACGAAACCCTAGCTTGTTTCATCCTTCGTCTTTCCAGTAGATTCTCCAATGCTCAGATCGTACGAACCAAAGATCATCAGGTACTCGTTTGTTCAATTTACCATTTATTTGAAATTATCTATGTGCGAATCTTCTTTCTCTGGATTTAATTTTGATTTATCGAAATTTCCGAGAAATGGTTAAATTTATCTTCAGTTTTATGTAAAATTCTTGAAATTTTTGATGAATCACTTGTCAATTTCTGTATTTTGAATAATTTGTTCAGTAATTGATATGTGTTTGCGATTTCTCATTAGTTCTGACTTATTTGCTACTTGATGTTTTGATGTGGTTATAAGGTTTTCGAGAAGCTTGATGCGGCACCTGATGTTGGGGGTGTGTATGATCCTGAGAATGAGCGTTATGACCATCACCAGAAAGGCTTCACTGAAGTGTTTGGACACGGATTTAATACTAAACTTAGTAGTGCTGGGCTTGTCTATAAGGTAAATGAAGATACTTTCTTGTGGTTTGGTGGTTAGTTTTTGAGAAATTTGTGCTGATTTTTTTGTCTTCTAGCATTATGGCTTGGAGTTAATTGCTAAGGAGCTTCAACTTGATCAGAGACATCCCGATGTGTATCGATTGTTTCTAGCTGTGTACAAAAACTTCATTGAGGTAGTTCTTGCTTTATAAAGTTGCTTCTTAGGCCGCTAGATTATTTGGTATCTGTTGAGTAAACTATCCAATCCATGCACAGCATAAAACAATCTAATGTTGTTGGCTATGCCTTTGAAAGTTTAGAGTTTTGATGGGCACAAGTTACTGAATCTGTTGGCTGATTGGTCAAATATCGCTTAGTAGCATTCTATTTCCCTAGGCAGATGTCATGTTTGTCAAATGCCACCAAGTCATGGATTTATCTGACATTTATCAAATTAAGGATACTAACAAAGAAGATTTCAGTTTTGATGTTAGAGATAGTGGACCAGTTCTATAACATTCATGTACTGTGATGTTTTTACATGGTTCTAAGGTGATTCCTTGTTGTATACAATTTACAGGCAGTAGATGCTATAGACAACAGCATCCATCAGTATGACACTGACTAGCCTCCAAGATATGTAAACAAAGCTAGCTTGGGGCATAGGATTGGAAGGTTGAACTTAGACTGGATTGAACCTGATCAGTCTAGTGAAAAAGAAGATGAAGCCTTTCATCGAGCAATGGAACTTGCTGGCTCTGAGTTCTTGCAGGTTTTTCCCCCTTCTATATCTCAATTAGATATAATCAAGTGGGATTGGCTCTGATCCTTCTTGAAAAAGAGGTGTAACTAGGAAAAAAAATGGTAGTATGCAAACCAAATCTAGTGTGGAAATGAAACCAGTTTCATTTCTTTATCAGGCGTAGACAACATTTGCTATAAGAATTATTATGTTTGCCTGGTTTCATTTCCATTGTTTCATAAGAACTGATTGGCATAAGATTATGTTAGCCTGTCTATTTGAGTATGAAACAAGAACACAGCCAGACCGATCTCTAAATCTACATGTGTTTCTACCTTTTGACAGTGTGTTCATTTTCATGCTAAATCATGGTTACCAGCTCGGTCAATTGTTATGGAGTGTCTTGCAAAACGGCATGATGTAGACTCCAGTGGAGAAATCATGAAGCTCAGTAAACAATGTCCAGTAAGTTAAATATTGAGCTCTTATATCATCTACATCATGGTTTGGGTTAGAATTTGATAGACAGATCAGAATTGATAAAATGGTGGGATTAGTTTAGAAAGTTGTTAAGAGTTTTGTGTAGTTGACAGTGGAAACTCCATATATTTGAGCTTGAGGAAGAAATGAAGATTGATCCTCCTATAAAATATGTTCTTTATCAGGTACTACCGAGTTTATGCAATTAATCTTACTCTATTGTAAGCTTGATATTTCATAAGCCAATGGGTGTGTGTGGATTTGTGCAGGATGATAGAAGCGAAACTGGAGAATCCAGGCGGTTTCGGTTTCACCAGAGAGGTTCGAGAGACGTAAACCTTTGCCATTGTCATGGAGGGGTCTAGAAAAGGAGAAGCTCTCAGATGAAAGCTCAATTCCGGGCTGTGTATTTGTGCACATGAGTGATTTCATTGGTGCAAACGGGACCTATGAAGGTGCCTTGGCAATGGCAAAAGCCTCTTTGATTGCTTAGTTTCAATGCTTAACCAAAGATGGGTTATTTGATTTGAACCGGTTCCTCCTATACATAATACATAGAATCTAAGTGGTCACTATACTGGTAATGAATTTTGTAAACCTGATCAAGAACCCTTACATCATTGGGTTATAAGAGCATAATTAATGAGAAGTTGTAGAGGGGTTATTAGGATTAAAAAAATATAAACTCCATTAGTAAACGTGTTTTAAAATTTTTTTCTTAAAAAGCAGTTCTTAAATAAGAGTTCTTAAATCAGTCTTTTAATTTTAAAAATTTTTCTACTTGTACAAAATTTATAATAAAATATTAGAAAATTCTTGCACTAATCTTTTCAGCTAAAAGGAAAATTCTGTTGGTTATGACAAGTAAAAATATATTTAGACGCAACAGTATCAGGCTTACGTGTACCATAACCGCGTTGTACAGGATACTTTACACACTAATTAGTTTGGTACAATCGCGCATTCCACTCCTTGACATTTCCTTCTTCTTTTCGGTGGCTCTAGCTCTAGCTCTAACTCTAACTCTGAGAGCGAGAGAGAAGCAACAATGGAGGTTTTCTACTACTTGGTGTTTGGAGTCATGGCTGCTGTAGTGGCGGCGTTAGAGCTGAGCAAATCAAATAAGGATCGGATAAACACTTCATCTTCCTTCAATTCTTTCAAGAACAATTACCTCGTCGTTTTCTCAATTATGATGGGTACGTCTTTTCACCATTATCGCTTAATTGCAAACTTGTTTGCGTCTCGCTTTCGCTCTCTAATTACTTATAAGATTATATAGCGGAATCAGCTCTGTGATTGATTGATTCATCGGCAATTGCAATTTGATTGCTGTTTCCTGTCATCGATCTGATCTAAGTAGTACTATATCTGTTCTTCCTTATTCGGAGTTGAACGAGAGTACATTTGTTGAGTTCGTCTTTTTGTTTAAGCGTCATTCACTTGTGTGATAGATCGAATCCAGAAGCAGATACAATCTCTTCATCCATTGATTGGATTTGGTTTTGTAGCTCATACTAAATCTGGTATTTGATTTGAATTTTCTCTTCCCAAATCCAGAATTCAGTTATTGACGGTAGTCTTATGTTATAGTGGCAGATTTGTTTTATGCATCATCTCATGCGTCATAGCTAGGTTTGATCAAATGTGTCGTAGATCAAAGATTTCGATGAGGTTGATGGAATACTTAGGGCGAGTGACTATCACTTGATTCATTATGGGTTTTGATCAATTGAAGAAGATGATACTCTTATTACAAATAATGAAGCGATTGCTATTGATGTAGTATATTGTTTTGAATGCATTAATGGATCATTTAATGCTGACACAAACGTATATGTGATTATGTTGTCACAGCTGGAGACTGGCTTCAGGGTCCTTATGTATATTACCTTTACAGCACTTATGGTTTTGGAAAAGGAGATATTGGTCAGCTATTTATTGCTGGTTTTGGTTCGTCAATGTTGTTTGGAACCATTGTTGGATCTCTGGCTGACAAACAGTGAGAGTTTCGTCCTTTTAAGTTCAAGTCTTTGTTCTCAGAGGAGATCTATGTTAGGCAAATAATAACTGTGTGTGTGTGTGTTGGATTCAGGGGTCGGAAGAGGGCATGTGTTACGTACTGCATTGTTTACATACTCAGCTGCATCACCAAGCACTCTCCACAGTACAGAGTTTTGATGGTTGGCCGTATCTTGGGTGGAATTGCTACATCTCTCTTGTTTTCAGCTTTCGAATCTTGGCTCATTGCAGAGCACAATAAGGTCAGCCTTAGCTTTATTACTCTTTAACTTTTTTATATATATGAATCCTGTGCATGTTAGTCAGTCTAGGTATTCAAACTGTATTTTTAGTTTGATTCCTGCGGAAATTCCCTTAAATTTTTGTTAATAGTTTGATAGAAACATATTTCTCAATTAGCGATGAATGCAATAGTTAAGACAATTAGTTCTTGATGACTGTAAGTTCTGTAGTATCTAGAAACTATCATTTATGGACTTCAAAGTGTCTAGAACATGTCAAAGACTCAAAGCTCACTTGCAATCTTTGCACAAGGTTGGATAATGAAGAAAGTAAAGACTTATTACCTTTTTGAGGATTCTCTTCGTTGTAGCCATAGCCTGATGTGAAATTTGCTATTTTCTGAACAACTATGCAGAGGAACTTTGAGCAACAGTGGCTGTCACTGACATTCTCTAAGGCTGTTTTCCTTGGGAATGGTCTGGTGGCTATTCTCTCAGGATTGTTCGGCAATCTCCTAGTTGACACGTTTTCCTTTGGTCCTGTTGCTCCCTTTGACGCTGCTGCATGCTTTCTTGCAATTGGAATGGCCATCATATTGACAACATGGTCCGAGAATTTCGGAGATCCATCTGACAGCAAAGACTTGCTGACTCAGTTCAAAGTTGCTGCCATAGCAATTGCTTCAGGCAGGTTCAAATTTAACGTTAAACTGTTGATTCAGAGATCAATACATTCAATCCTGCATTGAATTTGCAAGCTATGTTTCCTCATTATATGTAACACAGTCTATGATGATTTCTCAGATGAAAAGATTGCATTACTGGGCGCTATTCAGTCTCTATTTGAAGCTTCAATGTACACCTTTGTTTTCCTCTGGACACCAGCTCTTAGCCCGAACGACGAAGAAATTCCACATGGCTTCGTCTTTGCAACATTCATGTTGGCCTCGATGTTGGGAAGCTCCCTTGCAGCTCGTCTCATGGCTCGCTCATCTCTCAGGGTTGAAAACTACATGCAAATTGTCTTTCTAGTCTCCGCTGCTTCACTTCTTCTTCCCATTACAACAAGCGTATGTCTCAGAATCTAAAGCTTCATTGTTATTCTAATAAGTTTATACAATCTTTTATATGAACATTGATCCTATAACAACTTGTGGAACAGATCTTGGTGACGCCATCAAAGGTGGAAGATGAAGGCTTGTCGTTAACTAGCTCCATTCAGCTACTTGGTTTCTGTGTTTTCGAGGCTTGTGTTGGAATATTTTGGCCTTCGATAATGAAGATGAGATCACAGTATATCCCTGAAGAAGCACGAAGCACCATAATGAACTTTTTCCGTGTTCCGCTCAATATCTTTGTCTGCATCGTCTTGTACAATGTAAGAAAAGTCATGTTTTCATCCTCTTTTCATAACAGAAAGAGAAAGAAAAAAGCTAATTTGGAAAATATGTTTTTTGTTTTCTGGTTCCGCAGGTGGATGCATTTCCAATCACAATAATGTTTGGTATGTGTTCAATCTTCCTCTTTGTAGCCTCCATATTACAATGGCGGCTTATGGTCATCTCCGAAAAGCCAAGTACGTTTCTTCTTTTCTCTTACGGTCTTACATAATATAATCCAAAACTCTGAAAAAAATAGAGCCATTTCAATATATAGTTTAAGAGGGTAGTAAAATAGAAATCAAGTTGTGTTAGTTTGTTTGTGTGGAAAATGGTAAATGCTGTATTGTGTTCTTATAAGAGAACTCTATGTTTGATTGCAGAGGCAGAAGATTGGAGTCCGATGAAGGAGCGAAACTCAGAAGTTGATCCTCTTAACAATTGATCATGTTTACACTCCTACGCTTGTAATTCCTAATCTCATTTATTAGGTGATTTTCTGTCTCTTTTTTTTCTTTAATTAGTTCGAGAAACAGTAAAAAGAAAAAAGGTAATGGGTTTGCTCTTAGCTTTTTACATTTATGGGTTTGTGATTCTGATTGTTTGATAGGGTATGTAACTTTATAATTTACCTTTACTTACCAATCAAAATTTATAATTTTACAGAATAATTTTTTTATGTTAAAGTTTATGATTTCTTTTCTCGATTTTTTGTACATATATTATGAAATTTGATAGTACTGACGGAAAAGTACATGAATGTAATGTTCTATTCTAATTGAATTCCATGAAATTAAAAAAAAAACATTTTAAACTTTTGATTCTAATTAGAGTAAGAACAAAAATAAATGAAACTAAGTATTCCATAGTTTTCACATCAAATTAGGTGCTACTTTATTTTATAAATTAAAATCATATATATATATATATATATATATGATGACGATGTTAATTCTCTCTAGCAACAATCTCTATAGTTCTATGACTTAATTACCACCTTTTTTTCAAAACTTTTGAGGGTTCATCAACCCTAAATCCAATAAACATGCCGATAAACATGATCTCGAACCCTTTGATTTGTTAACATAATTATCAAAGGATTCGAGATCATGTTATAATTATCAATGTAAATTGATACACAATTTTTCGATCGTTTATGTTAATTCGATTCGTGTTGATGATTACATTGGGTTATTTTGATTTTTGAAAATTGTAGAGTTAAGGTTATCTTGATCTTGATTTCAACAAAAAAAATGGTCAATACAATTAATTACTGGTTAAAACTATATACTAGATGAAAATACCAATTTAATTAGTATGATTTGAATATGTAGGTTATCTAATTCATGATTTTTTATAAAAATGTTAACTTTTGTATTGACTTCACTTAAATTCAACTTAACATTAACTTCATCAATCAAAAACGAAAATTTTAAAGAATAGATTGCTTTGACCATATTTAAAAAAAATAAAAATGGTGATGAGGTCACTCTATATGGAGAGAGCCCATTCTGCTGCTATATATATGATTCCTCCAAAGTTATCAATAAACAAACACTATTAAACTTCGTTCTTCATTTTTATCTCCGACTTGATTACGTGTTGTTAAAGAAAGTTGAACCCTAACTCCATTTTCTTTAAACCCGATTCACAAACTTGAATCTCATCCACAAGAATGAAGTTGGTGGTTTTCATCTCGTTCTTGTTCCTGTTTCCATTGTGTTCTTCAGGTATTCACAAGTAAAATTACTAAAATCCATATCTAATTGTAACACGTTAATTAAGTTTAACTAGTTACAATTTCAAATGCTGTATAAGAAATTTGTCAATAAATTGTTATTTGATTTTCAAAAAGGATTTTACATAGTCTGATTCTTACGAGTTCCACATCTAAAGTTTAATAATATGATTTTTTTTTTGTCAAAGTTTAATAAATATGTTTTTATCTCAATAGATAGATATTAATATACGTACATTTTGTATATATTTGTTTCTTAGGGTTTGAGGGCCATGAAGTTACTCATATCGATCAATTTTCCTCAGACAAGATAAGCAATAATGTAAAACATGTTTGATTTTACAAAATTTAATGCCTAATAATAACTATTGCATGCAATCATTGAAATAAATCAAGTTATAGTAATTGTTGGTGGGGTAAATTAAAACGTGTGATATAGGTTGAAGAGAGTATTGAGAAGCTAATGGACTATCCAGAACCCGGTCCCAACGTACCTGGACGACGTCCTACACGTCCTCCGGGTCCTATGAAGTAGAACCCATAATGGAGACAAATATATGTAATATTGGATCAATCTACTCTTATAAAGTTAAGATTATAATCGCGTCATTAAACTCTAGTTATAATAAAAACACAATCCGGAAAATTAATGATGCACAACAAATTAATGATCAATAGACGTTCGTGACTTGGTTGAGTCCATGCAGGGACGGAATTGGCCATGATCAAGTGGAACAAATGTTAAGGGTCCAAAAAAAATTTTGGTAATTTTTGAGTCCATTTTTTTTTCTTTTTAGTATGAAAAAAAGAGCGTAAAATTTTTTTTCGGCACATGACCGCCCCTGAATCATGCACCTCACAACGCGAAAATCCAACGTCAGTTTATACTTTGTAATAGATTATGAGATCTCGTTCCTAAGCGGTTTGTTATTAATATTTGTTCTGCAAAAAAAAAACATTTTACTAAAAAAACTGAGTTATCAACTTTTGGTGTGGGGATACTACTGCACAACCCGACCTAGTTCATTATTAAGCTCTTATTGCATGAAATTCAAAATTATTCACATGCTTGCCTTGAATTGGAAATTATTCCCGTTAAGTTTATTTAGTATTCTCTTCTAAATTTTGATATATTTTTTAATTTTCTTAGACATCCTAATTTTTCTTATTTTGTAATTATTATTTACTAAATATGACTTAATATTTTTGGAAACTAATTCATAATTTGATTTCAAAACTTTAACCAAAATATTCAGTTTGAATCGTACTATATATGCATAATGGGGTCAACAATAAAAAATGGATAAGAAGATATTCAAGATCTATTGGCATATTCAGATTTTTTTTCCTTTTTGTTAACATGGACATATATATACATAATGGTAAATATATTTTTTGCCAACACATTTTTGTGCCAACGGGTAACTACGCCTGATGCATATATATATATAAGCATGTGTTAGTTTCCAAACAACAAAAAATCTTGTGTCTTCAGAATAGGCCTTTTGAAGATGAAGCTGGTGGTTCTCATGTCGTTCTTGCTTCTGTTTCCATTGTGTTCTTCAGGTAATTAAATTTGTATATGAAGAATATTTTAAAACTTATAAGTAAAAGAAAAGATTACAGATGCATACTTGCATGGTATATTAGAGGTGCAAACAAAATTTATTTGATTTTAGAAAAGTTATCTTCACATTTTTAATATCCAAGATCTAGTCTGATTGTTACGGATTTTACACTTAAAATCTGATGATGTAGTTGATCACAATATAGAATTACTAACAAATCGCATGTTTGTTTTGGGTTTGAAGAGGACCATGGAGTTACTCATACCGACCAATATATACCTTAAACAAGGTAAGCAATCTCATTAAATAAAATGCTTGTTTTTCGATATTTTTTCTCCTATATTGTCATTGATTAATAAATTAAACATTTGATGATTGTTGTAAAAATATTTATCAAAACAAAAAGCACTTATTGGTGAAGCAAAATAATACGTGATATAGGTTGGAGAGACTCAGAGGATGATGGACTATGATGAACCAGGCCCAAATCCAAAACACGATCCGAGCAAACCCGATTATGGATATCCTCCTCCTCCTCCTCCACCGGCGAAGAAGAACCGATTAGTCATAATGAAGCAATAATATGTAATATGACTTGTTGGATCATTCCATCTTTATATATGATTATGTTATGTGCTGTCAAACTAATCATTTGAATAAGATAACAAGGTTTTATGAGTTGTTTTATGATCTAACTAAAATATAATTAGATAGTCCAAGAATCGGTCAATTCTTTTCATCCATGATTAGTTATTTCTTAATTATCAATATATACAGTAAACTTGTTAGTCGATAGATTTGATCCGTTGATCACTTGATCGGAAAATTTACGCATCTTAGTATCTCACTTTCAATTTGGTTTTCAAAGCACGAAAATAAATATTGACCAATATCGTCACAATGACTCTCTTTGGAAAATTCAAACGTCCAAGTAATGGTTTAACGTTGCTTGTACTACAAGAAATCCAACGTTTCTCGTGACGGGGAATGTCACTAGTGAAAAGTAGATCACATAAGTTTTAATGTTTTTTTCCCCCCTGTAGCTCATATTTATGCGTACATTATTACGAGTTTGAACTCAAATTGTAACTCGAACTTTTTTTTTTTGTTAAAATATAACACGAACTTGTTAATTGTTATTAATACAAACTAGTAGTTAGAACAAAACTCCAATTAATTTTAATGTTTTATTATCACAAAATAATATAACTTTTCTTTCTTTCTTTCATGGTCAATAATAATATTTTGTGTAACCTCGATAACTACATATTTAATTATTTATACAACTTATATATAATGATAGTATTTTTTATTTAACCTATGTGGGTTAGTGGCTCTAAACCAGTGATCGATTCTCTTCAGATGTCTCAGAAAAAATCTTGCAATTTGAAATTTGGCCAGTTTAGTGGTAAGAAAATCTAAATTTGGAATTTATTTATAATATATAAAAAATTTAATACATTTGTGTGATTGAATTATGTATAAAAAATGTTGTACATTTTTATTATCTTGTATATATATATATGTTGTTTTTAGATGACTAATTAATTTACTAATCTAAAATTCTGTCTTTCAATGTATTTTATCATTAATTAAAATTTAAAAGTCACTATTCATGAGTGTTTTTATTTAAATCATAAATTCATAATTTAGTTTCTAGACATCTAATTTTCTTATTTGTGGTTATTATTTTCTAAATATGATCTCATAATTATGGGAAACTAATTGGTAATTTGATGAATTATAAATGTGTTACTTGTCTGAAAAGAACATTTTTAACCAATAGATTTAGTTTAGCCAAAAGAAAATGCTTAGTGCGTAGTTATTGAAGACTTATGGGCATATACATATCCATTAATTTGCCAACACATTTTTTTACCGATGGGTACGCATGTATGCATATATATAGAAGCATGGGTTAGTTCCAAACAACAAAATATAAATATAAATCTTGATGTTAACGAAAAAAAAAAGGCCTTTTAAAGATGAAGCTGGTGGTTCTCATGTCGTGTTTGCTCCTGCTTTCCTTGTGTTCTTCAGGTAATTTAATTTGCATACAAAAATATTTTAAAACATCTAATTAAGTAAAGGAAAGATAACATGCATGATATATTAAATGTGTAAACACTGCTATTTTGATTTTCAAAAAGGTTATGCATGTATATAGTTTTACAAAAAAAGTTTTTGATAAAAGTAGTTTAACATTTCTAATATCCAAGATTTAGTCTGATTATTACGGATTTCACACTTAAATCTAACAATATGGTTGTCTGACCAAAAGATAATTAATAAAATAATATGGTTAATATTTTTTTAGGGCTTGGAGAGGGCCATGTAATTATTCACACCGACCAAGATTCCTTAAACAAGGTAAGCAATCTCATTAAATAAAATGCTTATTTTCAGAGATTTTAATTTTTCTCTCATATTTATTGATAATAATAAATCTTTTCATTAATTTTAAAAAATCAACTTATGATAATTGTTATGAAAATTTACTAAAACAAAAATGTAATTGTTAATATGCAATATAGGTTGAAGAGAGTGTTGAGACGTTGATGGATTATAAGGAACCAGGCCCAAACCCAAGACACGATCCGAGAACTCCCGGTTATCCTGGAAATCCTCCGCCACCGCCGCAGAAGAACTACTAGTCATGAATCATGATGTCGCAAAAATCTGAATAACATTATGACCATATGACATGTACTATCAAGCTAATCACTTAAATAAATAAAATGCTATTGTGAATGGTTTTTTGTCACGAGACAATTAGTCAAATACCAAAAAAAGTTAAAAGAATTAAAGAAATTTAATTTCTTTGCAAGACCAAAGAAAGAAAACATAAAAATAATTAACCAAAACACTCCTAAATCAGAGATAAATTTACAATATCGTATTTCAAAAACCAAGATGAAGAATCAAAATGACTTCCGATTCAATGGTGAGTTTTCTTTAACTTTTTTTCGAGTTTTTGCTTCATCTTCTTCAATAATTGATTGTCTATGTCATCTTCTCTGTTACATCTCTTCACACTCAACGCGACGAAAAATATTCTACATTGCAACATATCTTATTCGCATCGACACTCATTGAGCCTTTATCGAAGTCTAATACCATCGATCACACTCTGAAGGTTTTCTTCTCTAACAAAACAGTTTACTCAAAACACTGATGAGGGGTCAATTTTTGGGTTAACCCGACCTATTTCATTCTTAAGCTCGTCATCTCAAGAAATTCAAAATTATTCACATGCATACCTTGAATTGGTTAAATAGTCAAATTATTCCTGTTAAGTTTCTTTAGTCTTCTCTTCTAAATTTTGATATATTTTTGTTATCATTTTATTATTATTATTATTATTATTATTATTTTTGAATACCAAGAGGTTCTGAGCCGAAGCCCGTAATCCTTCCAGGTCCGAAACCACATCATGTTATATTAATTTCGTCCCAAGTATCACTCGAACCGGTGACCTTGTTATCATTTTATACATCAAAAATTTTCTTATTTTTGTAATTATTATCTTCTAAATATGATTTAGTATTTTTGGAAACTAATTCATAATATGAGAAAAAAAAATTTAACCAAAAGATTTAGTTTGAATCGTACTAAATATGCATAACGCGGTCAACAAAAAAAATGGCTAAGAAGATATTCAAGATCTATCGGCACCATTCAGATATTTTTCCTTTTGGTTTAACATGATGGACACACACACACATATATATATATATATATATATATATATATATACATAATAGTAAATACATTTTTTGCCAACACAATTTTTTGCCAACGAGTATCTATCTTTTTGATAAATAAATTCATCTTCATCTTCTCGATCTTTTTCCATAACAAAGCTTCTCATAAGAATTAATAAATTTTTGAACATCCTCACGTCCCTTTCCCTCCTCGCTATATTTTCTTGTATGTATTTATTTGCATATTATATTCCAATGCTTAAAAGTTAAAAACCTTATTAGTCTGCATAGTATGAAATTTGATCGATTTTATTAATTTTCCTAACTAAGAAATTGATCGACGTAACTTGTACTATATAGAGATTAATAAATAGTTACCAACAATGTTAAATAATATATAATTTAGGTGGTTAGTTTATTTTTAAATACTTCTCAAGAGACCAATTTATTTGAGAAAAGCGTCTAAATTTTTTTATATAGGCTACAAAATCCGCCCGGATCCAGGTCAGGTTACACTGATCAATCTATATACAATAAACATGAAGTAGATAGCCAAAATATTTCTCAATCTTTGGAAAAATAAACATTTGAAACCCATATTGTTTGCCATTTTCCCCTAGTTTTAAACAAAAGCATAGAAGGTTGTTATTTTATGGTTATTTTGGATGTGTGTAGGGTTTGCATTCTTGGGATTTAAAATTATTACAAATGCTCTTCTAGTTTATGTCCTCAACTCACACACATTTGTCCAAGTTAGGAAGCACAACTCAGAAATCTTATAAAAAGGCGAAAGTTCACAAGATATCACACGAATGTGATTTAGCTGTTTTGGACATTGCTAACAAAGAGTTTTGGGAGGGCTTGAATCTCTTGGATTTTGCAGGTGATTTACCGCCTCTGGACAAAGTTGTGGCGGTTGTTGCTTACCCAACGACCAACAAGTATCTATTTTTTTATAGTGTTTCAGTTTAACTTATGATGAATATCAATATGGTAAATATGAGAATCAATGAGAGACAGATTATGCATTCAAATGCAGGTCGTGAGACATTAAACATTATAGCATGCCTTGTTACAAAAATAGATGTTGTGACATACGGTCATAGTGACACCGATCTGTTGGCCCAAAGTTGTTGGTGTGGTGCTTCAGAATTTTAAATCTTCAGTGGATACTAATAATATTGGGTAAATTGAAATCTTGGATAACTTGTTTTACTTTATTTATTATTTTTTTTATAAAGAGTTGAATTGGTGTTGTAAAATAATAATCATACCTTCTCGTTAGAGGCTTTGAGTTACTTCTTGCAAACTATAAGAAAACTGTCAAGTTTTGACAATAATTCGCTCAAAAATTGATAAAAACAAAATGATAAAGTTTTGCTTAATTATTCATGATGTTTCTCTGAGGTTTCTTTTTCTCCGTCTTCTTTACATGTAGTTTTGCAGTCGCAACCCTCGTAATTGACCATTTCGTATCCAGCTTTGACGTTGAAAAAAGTGATAAATATGCTCCTTTTGGCTCCCTTAATTTAACATATCAGAATATGTTAAATCCTGGTCTCCGTAAGTATCTTTAAATGAGGTATGGAATGAAAAGAGTTTTGATAAAGAGAATAAGTCCGTTGACGGGGCTCACATACATCTGAAAAACGACGACGTCATTATCTCAATTGATGGATGTCCAATGGAGAATGATAGGACATGTAATATTGCTAGTCATTGCTTAATTTTCTACATGTTTACTTTTGAGATGTGTTTACATGTGAGACAAGTTTATTTGTTTTTGATGCAGTACTTTTACGAAAGGGGAGTAGCAGGGCCGGCCCAAAGTTATCTCATGTCTAAAGTCAATTTTTTTTGGTCTTTGTATTAGCAAATGAAAAAGGAAGAAAAAATTAGTTATGAAGCCTTGAACTCACCACCTTTTGGTAGAAGATCAGACAACAACCACAACACTATAAACTATTTTTTATTAAATTTGATGCACCTAAATTACTAATATATTTTTGCTGGCCTGGGGAGTAGATTGGTTTTCTATACTTTCAATGAATAATGAATAATCAAAAGAGTGGGTAAATTTCAATCACTTGGTTTCCATGAAGAAAATATGCCCTATAGTCATGGGCGGGCCCACGTTGAGGGAAGGGAGGTCATCTGACACCCCTTAAATTTATATTTCTTATATTTGTTTTAGTAATGATATGTGCTGATAGTTAATAATTGATAAATTGACCATTTTTCCATGGTTCAAGTCTCTTTCATGTTAAATTGTTCCCTTAATTTACTTTTTTTTTTTTTGGGTTTATTGGGCCTAGATAACCCATATTACTATTTTCATCATGTTTCTTCTGTTGTTCTCCTCAATATCAATTCAATTTAATTTCTAATCAAACTAAAATGATCTCAAATGTTTTTGTTTCAAAAAAAAAAAATTGTCAATAGTTAAATTTTTAAGTATGTGTCTTATGTTATAAGACTAAAGTATTATAAATATATTGTTTTTCTTAGATTTTACTTTGCCCCGATAATTTGTTTTTCTGGGCTACTGGCTGTATTTAAATTTCAAAAGATGGTAATTACTCGTTAGCAAACTGGAAGACTTACTGAACCCGGAAATAACTTTCCATTTCTATGTTCGGTTTGATTTCAACTTTTCAAAATATACAAATATTGCATTCACAATTAATAATAATTACATAAGTTTACCAACAATATATATATATTTCTCTAGTGTATATGATATACATATTAAATAGATAAAAAGAAATAGACAATTTTCCGGTTCAGTAGACCGCTTGCAGAGATAAACCGGTATTGACCTTTCAGTATTCGTCCAAAAAAGTGTAGAGAGTATCATCTTTCTTGGTTTTGCGTCGACTAAGCAAAGCCTTGAGCAGTCGTTTACTCTTGCTAGGTTGTTGCTGTTCTGTTTCTTTCTTGTTTTCTTTTTCAAACGCCACCCGAACCGAAACTGACCTTCTCGGTTCTGATGGATACTGAAAGATGCAAAAGAAGTTATAGCTCTATCATCAATTTACAGAAATGTGTTAGAAGCTTGTTATACCCGTATAGGAGTTATATCTCTGCTCTTGCTTGGTGTCGTTGGCCTGCTTATTGATGTTGACTTCCGAGTAACAACTGATCCTGATCTTAATAATGGAAACCGATGCGGTGAAACCGATCTCCTAGCTGATTATATCACACGCCAAAAATGTTAAAAAGATAGGTTTCTTGAATTTGTAATTCAATGAAAAAAGCCGAGCTATTGGGGTTTTTTACCTTGTTCTTTTCTCGGTATGGTGGAGGTAAACGAAAAGGTTGCTGATCTTTGAGGTGGTAACCCCAGCGATGGAGTCTGAGATGACGGTTTTCTACAGATGCAATTAGATTGGAACACAGTTAAACATCATTCAGTTTCATTACTTTTTGTGTGTTTGAGATGTCAGTTTTTACCTAACGGCTAGTGGAGGCGTTTCCTGGATAGTAGCATGAACAGCTTTAAGAGAGCGATAGAGAAACCAAACCAATACAAGAATCCATGTTAGGAAGAAATCTTGAATCTTGGATTGTGTTCGACAGAAACAGAGAAGATCAAATTACCATTTCGGAATTGGTTCCAGTCATCTTCATCTTCTAAACTGCTTCCAAAGTACTTTAGCTTTCTCAGGTTGGTCACAGTCATAACTTCACCAGCTGATAAAGAATGTAGCTTTTGCTTGTAAGTCCCGGAAAGTTTCAACCCAAGCGAGAGAGAGAGAGAGGATTTACCGGGTAAGATGTAACGTTTATGGAACTTTGTGAGTGTCTATCACAAGCGATTGCTGCGAATGCCCTTCATGATCCATATACTCTTGGCACATCCTTAGCCTCTAACCACCATCCCATTGATTTTTTAACAACATATACACCAAAGTTAAAAACTCGGTAACCAGAAGAAGAAAAATCGATCTCACAAAAGAACCTAAAGTATAAAGTTTTAGGATAATAACAAGTTTTTGAGGAACTTTTATATACCTGTTCAATGCAAGATACTCGTAGCTCGGTCTCTGAAACTTCATCCACTTTTTCATCAATAAAGTCATTCACTTTATAAGTAACAGAGCCTAAATGGTCAACTGTATTCACCAGAGCCTTCACAGCATAGTCTTTCAGTGTCTCTACAACTCTGCATTTAACATGATAAACAACTATTGAGTAAAACCAAGAAAATAAAAGAACAATTTGAATGACACAATTAATCTGTGCCATGCTGAATACTAACTCACATTTGCTTTTTATCATCGGTAGTGTAAGAAAGTTCGAAATACTCAGCTGCTGAATACAACTGCGCTCGCAGATTCTTCAAGTCCTGAGGAAAAAAAGAGCAGAAAGCCTTTCATTTACTTTCCAAATTAACCTTCAAAGATTTTGAAAAACGAGATATGATTGAACATTGTAACAATAGCTACAATACTTATTTCTTCAATGACAGAGACCATTAATTATCATTTCACTGTTATATCGATTTAACGCATTAAAAGAACATTGTAATGATATGTTTGGTAAATTCAGGATCTACCTGAAGACCATCAGAGAAGAGCATGCTTTGCTGCATAGAGACCTCATCGTAATTCGATGCTTCGTGGGACTCGGGCATCATATCAGCTGCACTCTTTTGTTTTCTTCGACAGAGAGGACGCGGATTCTCAAGCCCTGTTTTCCTTGTCACTCTGGAAAGAAAGAAATATAAACCTCAATCTTCATAGCCTTATCTTCCTAGACTTTTTCAAGAATACTTAAAAACCACAATTTTTTACTAACATATGATCAGAAACTACGAAATGCTATAAAAGAAGATCCAAGCAATCTATTCGTCTAAAACACATATGAGACAGTAATCTTCATTTAAGCTGAGCTTGAAAACTCTTTTCAAGAACAACTAGAATGAATACATTCAGTTGCAAAGAAGTATTACCATCAGGGATTTCAATAATAAGAACAAGAATTTCCAAAAACAAATTTTTTATATTGATCCATATAACTAATCTAATAAAGAAAAAACAGACAAGAAGTAGATTCCACAGTTCTCTAAAGTAACCAACAGTTTGATCAAAAACATAAAAAGATCTTCTTTGAATCTTTCATTTGGTATTCTTTTTAACCTCTATTAAAAATTTAAAAAATTCATCACACAAATAAAAAGAGAAACTTTAGGAGAAAATGCAATTGTTTATTGGAAAGAAAGGGAGCAAAAACTAGTTCAAAAAAGAAATAATTTTCTTTAAACTAAGTAATACAATTTTCAACAACCACAGATCAACACTAGTTCAGACAATATTTGTCTAATTTACAATGAACTCCTCGTTGTTCAAAAAAAAAAGAATGAAATCCTCAAGAATATTACAACTACATTTTGTTTTTCATAGCATATAATAACCCAAGTCAAGTCAAGTCCTGAAATTTTTTAAAATCAAACAGTATATACTACTTGAGTTGTTCTAGTTTCTACTTACTCTAAAACCCTCAAGAACACTAAAAAAAAAGATTTAATTTGTCATATCGTGAGAGCAGAAGTAGTAGCAAGACCCAATTCAAAACAAGAGCTTAAATCCTAACAAGTCGATGACTTTGTAGAAAATAAAGAGCCCAGTCCACATAAAGTTTCAACCTTTCAGCAAATTTCAACTGAAATTTCAAACGATGAGAGTGTAATCAAACCTGTAAACTGTGATTATTCAGTCTAACCCTCTCTATCTCTATCTAGTTCGGTGATTCTGCACCAAGGACAGATCCAATTCGTCTGAGAAAGAATGAAGATTTTGAGGATAGTAAGAGTTCGAATTTCGACAGAGAAAGGAAAATGCGTATTGGTTGAGAGGAGATTTTAAGCAAGGAAGTGAGCAAACGAGTGTTGTTGGTATAGAGAGACAAGTCGAAACTACTTATGTCCCTTCAATTGCGGAGAGAAACGGTCGCTCTTTTTTTTTTTTTTTTTTTTTTTGCGATTTCTTTATTCTTTTCAAATTAATTTCCCTATCTGCATTTACCAAACAGATGTGTTTTATTCACCATTTTAAATCCATTTCAACATTAGATTGTAACAGCTTTAGTAATTATTGGAGTATATATATATATGTTAATATTTGATTTGTCATTTTTGGTCTTTTAATGGTACATCGTAGGTATTCATTTTAAGTTAAACCCATAGAAGATTCTGCAGAGATTGAAGACTGGTGGACGATTAATTCGTTATTGGTTTCATGGATTCGTAACACAATTGATTCATCTCTTCGTCGTGATATCTCATATTTTTAGTATGCGAAAGATTTATGGGATGACATTATAGAACAATTTGGAGTTGTTTCTGGACCACGAATTCAGCAATTGAAACATGAATTGGTGACTTGCAAGCAGAAAAAACTGAGCATCAAGTCATATTATGGGAAATTGAAGAAACTATGGGAGGATCAAGCTGATTACGACAAGGAGGATCAGTGTACATGTAATGATTGTATGTGTGATTCAAAAGGGCGACGGACTCGGAAACGTGAAAAAGACAAGGTTCATCAATTCTTGATGGGTCTTGATGAATCAATTTTTGGAGCATTAAAGTCCAGCCTTCTCACGCGTGATCCATTACTGTCTTTGAATCAAGATTTCTCCATTGTTCAAAGAGATGAAACTATGAGACTTGGGAACAAGGAAACAGAGCTTCGGCCTTAGATCGTGGGTTTTGCTGTCCAGACAAGTGCACGAGAACGTGTAGATTACAAAGATAAAATTTGTAACTATTGTGGTAAGAAGGGACATGGTGAAGAACGGTGTTAAGCACGTAATGGGTACCCTACTTGGTGGAAAGGGGCTCGAGTTTAAACGGCGGTGGTGTCAAAATCAGACCATGGTTTATCGTCATCTTTTCCTCTTGCGCGAGCTAAGCCTTCTGCTCATGTAGTTGGTTTGCAACCATTGACTGAAAGTCAAGTCGCAAAGAATCCATTGAGTTTGGTTCCAGGAGGGTTCACGGATGAGCAATAGAGAGTTTTGCTAAGTACTTTTCACACAGGAAAAGCGACAGCATCTGAAACTCTTACAGGCAAGACACTTCTTGTTCCTTGGATATTAGATACTGGTGCATCAAACCATATAACAGGTTCCTCGAAGATTTTAATGGAAGTGACTGATATTGAACCGTATTTGGTGGATCTTCCGAATGGTAGACATTCTATAACTACAAAATGGGGAACTGTACACCTTGGTCAATTTATCAGTTTGCTTCATGTGTTGTTCGTTGAGGGGTTGAATTATCATCTCGTCTCAGCCTCTTCGATGATTAGACAGAAGAAGGGCTTTTCTCACTTTGGTCCTTGTTTGTGGGCTATTCAAGACCGTTCGAGGATGCTGATTGGAGCAGGTGAGGAGCGGGTTGGACTTTACTATTTTAGAGAGGTGAATGCAGCAGGCGCGATTAGCTTGCATGTGAGGCATCAGCGTCTGGGGGATCCATCATCCAAAGTTATTTCTTTGATTCCATATATTGGTGTTAGTAGTGATAAGGGAATTTTTGATTCGATGTGTGAAGTGTGTTTCTGCGCCAAACAAATGAGAGATTATTTTTCTACCAGTGATAATAAGACAACTGAAATTTTTTAGCTTATTCATTATGATGTTTGGGGTCTTTATGGAACTCTCACATCTTCCAGAGCTCGATATTTTTTTTACTATTGTTGATGATTTGTCTCCTGGAGTTTGGTTGTTTTTTATGACGAAAAAGAGTGAGACTTTTGTGCATTTAAAAAGTTTATTTAGCTATGACTGAGCGCCAATTTAATAAACATGTCAAGATAGTACGAAGCAACAACAAAACTGAATTTCATGTATGAAGGATTATTTTCTAGCACATGGAATTGTTCATGAGACGTCCTTTGTTGAGACTACACAACAGAATGGACGAGTAGAACGAAAGCATCACCTTATATTAAATGTTGCAAGAGCTCTTTGATTTCATGCTTCTCTACCTATTGAGTATTGGATAGAATGTATTTTTGCAGCATGTTATCTTATTAATCGAACTCCATCGATGTTTTTTAAGGGAAAGATGTCGTATGAGATTCTCTATGAGAAATCTCCATGGTTTGATCATCTCAAGGTTTTTGGGTGTTTATGCTTCACACACAATCAATGAAGATAAATTTACAAGTCAGTCCTGACGGTGTGTTTTGGTCCGTATAGAACTCCCGCATCTTCCAGAGCTCAATATTTTTTTGTTATTGTTGATGATTTGTCTCTTAGAGTTTGGTTAATTTTTATGACCAAAAAGAGTGAGACTTCTGTGCATTTAAGAAGTTTTTTAGCTATGACTGAGCGTCAATTTAATAAACATGTCAAGATAGTATGAAGGACCACGAAACTGAATTTATGTGTATGAAGGATTATTTTCTAGCACATGGAATTGTTCATGAGATGTCATGTGTTGAGACTCCCCAGCAGAATGGACGAGTGGAATGAAAGCATCACCTTATATTAAATGTTGCAAGAGCTCTTCAATTTCAGGCTTCTCTACCTATTGAGTATTGGATAGAATGTATTCTTGCATCATGTTATCTTATTAATCAAACTTCATCGATGTTTCTTAAGGGAATGACGTCGTATGAGATTCTCTACGGGAAATCTCCATGGTTTGATCATCTCAAGGTTTTTGGGTGTTTATGCTTCACACATAATCAATGGTGATAAATTTGCTAGTCAGTCCTAACAGTGTGTTTTGGTCCATATAGAACTCCCGCATCTTCTGGAGCTTGATATTTTTTTTACCATTGTTGATGATTTTTCTCCTGGAGTTTGGTTGTTTTTGATGACGAAAAAGAGTGAGACTTATGTGCATTTGGAAAGTTTTTTAGCTATGACTAAGCACTAATTTAATAAACATATCAAGATAGTATGAAGCGACAACGAAACTGAATTTATGTGTATGAAGGATTATTTTCTAGCACAGTGAATTGTTCATGAGATGTCGTGTGTTGAGACTCCACAATAGAATGGACGAGTGGAACGAAAGCATCGCCTTATATTAAATGTTGCAAGAGCTCTTCGATTTCAGGCTTCTCTACCTATTGAGTATTGGGTATGATGTATTCTTGCAGCATGTTATCTTATTAATCGAACTCCATCGATGTTTTTTAAGGGAAAGATACCGTATGAGATTCTCTATGGGAAATCTCCATGGTTTGATCATCTCAAGGTTTTTGGGTGTCACACATAATCAGCATTACAATGGTGATAAATTTACGAGTCGATCCTGACAATGATTTTTCTTGGGGTATCCTAATGGGAAAATGGGCTGGCTAGTTTATGATCTTGAAGAAGAAAAATATTTAGTCTCTCGTAATGTTGTGTTTTGTGAAACTTCTTTTCCATTTGCGAATTCATCCACTTTTACACCTTTAATTAATCCGGTTGATATACCCTCTTTCTTTCCGGCTGATGAGACTGAAGATAATGGTGATAAATTTGCGAGTCGGTCCTGACGGTGTGTTTTCTTGGGGTATTCTAATGGGAAAATAGGCTGGCTGGTTTATGATCTTGAAGAAGAAAAATATTTATTCTCTCGTGATATTGTGTTTTGTGAAACTTCTTTTCTATTTTCGAATTCATCCACTTTTACACCTTTAGTTAATCCGGTTGAGATACCCTCTTTCTTTCCGGCTGATGAGACTGAAGAAAATGGTGCTGCTGGTTCTTCGTTGGTTGTGTGTGATGTGGTAGACGAGGCTGCATCAAAAGATGATACACAAGAAGTGGTTCCGGTTGAGATTATGGAAAAACAACTAGTGGTGGTTGATCAAATGGGTTCGCAACCCAATGCCACCACCTCTGGGCGTGAAGATGAACTTGTTCTTTCTCTGCCAATAGAAAAACTGGATTGTGGTTGTACACAAAATATACCCCCGGTTTTACTAAAAGAATATGTGGTTGAAAAACCATGTTCCTCGGCCATAGAAGCCAGTCCTTCCTCGGATAATGTTGGGTATCCTATTGAGGATTATGTTGATAGTCACAGTTTTTTGGATTCCAATCAGGCATTTTTGGCTGCAGTCCTTGAGAATGTTGGACCCACATCCATTACTGAAACGATGAAAGATGAGAGGTGGCCCTTGGCTGTAGAGAACGTAGTGGTTGCTCTACAAGACAGTCATACATGGGACTTAGAAGAGTTACCTCTTGGGAAGAAAGCTCCAGGATATAAGTGGGTCTTTACAATTAAATATCGCTCTGATGGATTCATTGAACGGTTTAAGGCTCATCTTGTGGTTTTTGGTAATCGTCAAATTGAAGGTTTGGATTACAAAGAGACGTTTGCTCCCGTTGCAAAGATGGTTACAGTGCATATATATCTTCAAGTGGCTACAATTTAAAACTGGGAACTCCACCAAATGGATGTCCATAATGTGTTTCTTCATGGAGATCTTGAGGAAGAAGTATTTATGAAGCTACCTCATGGTTTTTGTGCATGTTCTCCTTCTAGTGTGTGTAGACTTCAGAAATCGCTTTATGGGTTAAAGCAAGCACCACGTTGTTGGTTTGTAAAACTTGCGGGTGCCTTGAAAAGCTATGGGTTTTGCCAATCCTGTTCAGATTACTCTCTTTTCTCATATATAGGTGATGGGATCCAGTTGTATATCTTAGTCTATGTTGATGATTTGGCCATTACAGGTAATGATAGCAAGGCTATTAAGCGGTTTAAGGCTTATTTGAGCTCACGTTTCCACATGAAGGATCTTGGTGCGATGAAGTATTTTTTGGGACTTGAGGTTGCTAGGAACTCGTCAGGGATATATCTAAGTCAGAGGAAATATACTTTGGACATTGTTTCGGAGACAGGTCTCCTTGATGCCAAACCGGTGGTTTTTCCAACTGACCAAAATCATCACCTAGCAACCTCCAAGAGCAAACCTCTACCTAACCTGGAGAGATATCACCATCTAGTTGGTCGTATGATATATCTTGCCGTAACTCGACCAGACCTGGCGTATTGTGTTCACATATTAACTCAATTCATGCAGATTCCTCGAGAGGATCATTGGGAAGTTGCTTTACGTGTAGTGAGATATATAAAAGGAACGGCAGGTCAAGGTATTCTTCTTAGTTTGGATTGTGATTTGCATATTCGTGGATGGTGCGACTCTGATCATGTTGGATGTCCGTTAACTCATAAGTCATTATCAGGTTGGTTCATTAAGTTTGGCTCTTCACTGTTTTATGGCAAACGAAGAAGCAGAGGATTGTGTCTCTTTCATCAGCTAAGGCTAAATATCGAGCCATGGCAGACATTACTAAGGAGCTTATTTGCTTGATTTTGGTATTGATCACTCCTCTCCAATGTTTTTTTTGTGATAGCCAAGCAACTATTCATATTGCGGCTAATCTGGTGTTTCATGAACGAACTAAACATATTGAGAAAAATTATCATTTTGTTCGGGATGAGATTCAACGGGGTGTTCTTGCTACGCAACATGTGTCCACCACTTCTCAGCTCACGGACATCTTTACGAAGGCATTAAATGCGAAGGAGTTCTCTTCTTTTCTTGGCAAGTTGGACATTTTTAATTTGCATGCTCCAACATAAGGGGGTTATTAGAGTATATATATGTTAATATCTAGGTTATATTAGTTTGTATAAATACAGCTCTAGGAGCTTATACGAGATATACAGAGAAAAGCTTTATATTTGCAATTTTCTACATTAATTACAATAATATTACCACCATAAATTTTGCCTGCTTTGAGCCATTAGACTTTGTTTAGTTGCAATAGAAAACAGCAACGAGAATCATACTTCACATTATTATCATCATTTTGGATAAACCACTTTTATAAATAAGCAAATATTGATTAATATCATTCCTATGCCTTGACTTGGTTGTTAGTCAAAAGAAGAAGAAATAGTGAATCAAATGTATAATGGTATACAAAATGGTCATGTCAGGATGTAAAATATTAACACATTTGATTCAAGTTTTAGTGACAATGTCAACTAACATGGTTGTATCGCATCTTGAGAGAACTTAAGGTTCAATAGACTAAGCGTTCTAATTAAAATAAAAATTTAGTATAGTAAAACAGTAGATATATTATAATAAATAAATAAATAAATAAAATAATATTAGTTTGTATTTTTTTGCTGTAAACGATATAAGTATTTGTTTCTTTGTAAATAACAAGCTTATGCAGCAGCCATGAATCATGATCATCATGTCGTGCGTGCTTGAAGGATAACAATTTTATATACGTTTTTAACGTTAAAGTGTAAGACAAAACTAAAATGAAGAACATACAATGATATTTAAGGAAAGCACGTCTCTAGACACTCATGGAATTCTTTATTATATTTTTCTAATTAAAACTATATAATGCCACCATGCCATGACTTCTTCCTATAAGCCATTCTTCTTTAACTCGGAAATATTATCACACAGAGGTTTTCTTTTAGTAGTGACTATAATTAGAGCCATCATTATTTTGTGCAAATTTAGTCATTTACTTCCTACCAACAAAACTTTTTGGTTAAGCTTTTTATCAAAAAAAAAAAAAAAAAAAAAACTTTTTGCTGCAACTAATTAAACATGCGGTACATTTTCCTTTCATTTGCGTTACTTTTAATTTAGTCATCTAGTACAAAAACGGTGGGTCATTATGCATTATTATTTACCGGACTGTGAGTCACAAATTAAACTGTAGAGAAGAGACAAATTACTGGACTCAAAGCAATTAAAATTCATTTCGGTTAAGTATTTATTTAACTTAAAAAGGAAAGTTCATGTCTAGATGTGCAGTACCAGCATTCCAAATTTCGGTTGAAAATTAAAAAAAATTCCTTGTGTCACGAAAGACTCGGTTGTGTTCGAATTATTCTTTTCTTGTGACAATGCAAATGATGCTGGTTTTCGAAAAAAAAAAAGTAAATCAACTTTAATTTGATTAAAAGAAAAAGGTTATTGGCAGTTGAGTTCAACTTAGGAGATCCAATATAATGATTTTCTTAATAGTTTAATCAAGTTCCTCTTCTATGTTTACTATTATTTATCAAATTGAACTTGTTTATGCTTTGAGGTGTTTTACATCTAAAACAAATATTTCTATCCAATAATTTTTGCAATTTTGGTTTATTTGTGCTCGAACCCAAATGGTTTGTTTGTCATTTACATTATAAAAATGAATGTTATTTACTGCTGCATATTCTTAAGATGAAAAAAATATGATAGATAAAATGTTAGTTTTAGTCACCACGTTTAATTTTTAAAATTTGAAAAATCTAGAAGCCACAAATTTATAGTTTGTTTATGGTTCGGTATTTTAAGCAGTCATGTATAAGACTAATCGTATGTTTCAAATTGATGTAGATAGAGCTATTTATGGTGCTTTCGAGTGTTAAGGATAAAATTATCTATTTCGGATGTAGTGTACGTAGAACCGTCCATCATAGATTTTTATGTGTTACAACTTACAAGAGAAAAATACTACCATGAAATCAATTGTGAAGTCGTTCATCATAATCATAACTGTAATACAACAAATCATTAGATTCGATTATTTGTATCATTATTTATAATAAAATTATACTAAATATCCTTGGTTAAAAAATAAATAAAAACAATTGATTTGACTTATAAAGTAGATAAGCAATATTTTGGCCTAGAAAATTTTTATCATATAAACAGTTTCCATAAAATTCATTGCATGTCCCAGTAGATTTCAATGTTCCAATCGTGTAGTCCTAAATTCTTTATTTATTTGTTTGGTTTTAGTCGTTAAATTCTTTCCTTACTCTTTTGAGCTTCCTCTTTTGTAACATCAAGTCATCAACACGTTTTTTGTTTGTTTTAATTCTCAATAAAAGCATATCCCATATCAAATAAATAATATTGATAATAGAATTAGCCTTGGGTGATTGGCCACTATAACCCACTTAATTTTAGAAATAGTCAAAATAACTTATTAAAAATTTTAAAATTTGAGAGACAATTTTTTTTCAAAAATACCCTTTGCAGATAAAATGATAATTTATTTATTTTTAAAATATGATTTATTAGTTAGGAAGGACAATTTTGATATTATAGAAAATTATTTTTTTCAAACTAGATCATTTTAGTAATAAAAATGAAAAGATGTTGTTATTATAGGTATTTAAAAAAAATAGTGGGTTATCTGAGACAAATTTATCATTAGCTTTGTATGCTACATGTTATTTTGTAAGAGTCTTTGTTTATTAGCAAAAACACTAATGGTTAATTTTTTTAATAAACTTTTTAATATAAATAATTAAAAAAGGAGAGAGATGATATTCTCATTAGAACGTTTAAAAAACTTTGGAGTGACTCTTAAAACACATGTTTAATAGAAATGGTTCAATTTGTTTTATTATACCTAAAAATTAGTCATACAATTAAACTGTAACTAAATATTAGTATTACATTGATGAGATACTTTTTCAAGTCTCTCTTTAAAAGAGATGCTAAAAATTTGTCGGGAAAAAAGAAAGATGCTTCAAAATAATCACGACCATTTATTCCTTTCTTGATTTGTATATAAAAAGCTCGTACGTAGAACACATAACACAAACTATCAAACTCACCGGTGGATAGTTAGTCATGGATTCCTTCATCGGAGAAAAATCAGACAACCAAGTTACCTTTTCCAATAAAACCAACAAATTCTGGTTTTATCAAAAAAAAAAAAAAACCATTAATTCTGGCGACAATCTCTCTAATTATCAAACTATTTTCTTATGCCCTAAAGCCCGATTCAAATCAGCATTAAAAAAATCAGGGGGTCAGTATAAGACCACAGCATGGGGTGCAAAAATGGTAGATCTAGGTGCCTCACCTCACTTTCATGGAGTCGTCCAAACGAAGAACGAGTCTTCCGTTGATTACTACAAAAGGTTAGATATCTATAACCATCATGTACTTCCTCTGCTTTGCTCCAACAATAAAGATGGCTTTGTCAAGAAAAGTTGTGGCGCGTGTCGGAATTACGCCGAAAAATTTGGCAAAGACGATTATATCTGTAGAAAATGTTGTCGAAGATTCCACAAAGAATGCGTCGAGTCTCCACTTGAGATCACACATCCTTACCACCCCAAACATTCTCTCAAACTTGCTGTTTCCGATTGCAATTTTTTGGATTGTGTCCACTGCGGAAAATATGCAACGAAGCTGGTTTACACCTGTGAACTATGCAATTTTTATATGCATCCTGTTTGTGCCATGGAACCGCTTTCCTTTGTTCTAGACAAACCAAAGAGGCATGACCATCCTCTCACCTTTTTTACAAGACTATCATACTTAGATTGCAATGTTTGTGGCTTAACGATCAGTAAAGTTTATCCCACATACATATGTATCAAGTGCAACTTTGTAGCACATAGAGATTGTGCTTATTCCCCTGGCGTCATAAGAATATCTCGTCACAACCACCGTATCTCTTTTGTTCTTTCTTTTCCACCTAAAAAATGGTCTTGTGGAATTTGTGGTAAATATGTTGATAGTAAGTATGGTGGATACACTTGCAACAAATGTGACAACTATGCAGTTCATTCAAGATGTGCGTTGCGAAAAAAAGATGTATGGGATGAAAAAGACCTTGAAGGAGTGCCAGAAGAAGATGATATAGAAGAAAATGTTGAAACGTCGTTTGAGATTATATCCCAAGGAATAATTCTTCATTTTTCTCATGAGCACCCTTTGAGAGTGGAGACTAGCAAAGTTTACGACGAAAGAAAGATCTGTCAGGCGTGTATAAGTCCTATCTATGAAGGTGATTTTTATTCATGTATGGAATGCGATTTCATCCTTCATGATACATGCACAAATGCTCCACGCCAGAAACACCATGCTTTACATTCTCATCCACTAACGCTTAAGGTCAGTAAGCAATATATCTACAATGAAAGCATGTGTAATGCTTGCTGGTTATATTGTTCTGGTTTCATCTACCAATGTGACAAACGTTTTTGTTCCTTCCAAATAGACATAAAGTGTGCTTCTATCTCTGAACCGTTTCATTATCAAGGCCACGAACATCCCTTATTCCTAGCCTTAACTCCGGGAGAAGTTAAATTATGTCACTCTTGCAAATTGTATAAGGATTTTAAAGAAGCAATAAACTGCATCGAATGTGATTTCATCATATGTTTCGGTTGTGTTACCTTACCATACATGACAAGGTATAAGCATGACGAACATTTCCTCACACTTGGCTTTAGAGACGATGAGACAACAAAACCATATTGGTGTGAGATTTGTGAAGAGGAATCACCTTCTCGCCGAGAAGAAAGGTTCTATATTTGCAACCGATGTTGCACTACTCTTCATGTTGATTGTTTACTTGGAAAACAACGTCACCGGTATATGAAACCAAGTGTAGCTATGAAGCTAAAAAATAACTTTAAGGTTCAAATTCTTCCCAACTATAACTTTTCTCGACCAATGTGTGATTACTGTCAGCAGCGGTGTCGAGACAAAATATTTTTCAGAATAAATGAAAAAATATATTGTTCCTCAAAAGAGATTTCTCGAATTTATTTACAGGATACCAAAGATGTGAGGCCATCTATATTGGTTTAGAACTTCTTATGGATCTTTTATCATTAAAATATTAATATTTTATATAATTTAGTAATGTATTTAAATTTAAATTTTAAATAAAACAGGAATCAATCAAAACAAGACAAGTGTTAAATGAGATTCTTAATAAAAGATTTTTACACATTCTCTCTATTTTTTTCTTTTTAAAATATTTTAATAGAAGATATCTTGTTTAGACACCCTCAATGGAGATGCTCTCAACACTCCTTGAGTTATTCCTTTTCTCAATTTAGTTTTCTATTTTACTTCAAAAATAAAATTGTGGACTGTTTATCATTGCAAGTAATCTTGTGAAACAAGACATCAATTTTTTTTCTTTTATAGATTATGTAAATGTCTTTTTACCAAAACTAACACTTTATCCTCGCTTCCAAATTGTTTATGGTTGTTGAGCTTATTTTGTTGGTATAACGAGACCAGGCCGATATGACCTCAATCAACGAAATCAAAGTACAATTGGGATTTTTCTTTTTAATGACATAAAAAAAACTTGAGAAGACATGTTCATTTATTAATGTCATATACAAATTACATGTAACAAATAAAATATATTTCAAGCAAGATAATTAACTAACCACACACATGTAAGTTTTTATTCAAAAGAAAGAGAGAAAAATTAAGATACTTCTTCTAATAATCATGCCTCCAGCCTCTCCTTCCAAACCGGGTTGGACTCTGACTAGGACTAACCGGTTTACGTCGAATATCTGTTTTCGAGTTAGGACTTCTAGGAACCGGGATAACCCGTTGTTACTGCTCCACCCGAACTTGACGAATCACAACCCGATCCATTAATCGAGCCGTTTTTAGTTGAGGAGGCATGAAAGAAGTTCCTTGAAGCTTGGCGGTTGTGCCTTGGTCCCGGACTTTAGCCTTTGCAGACGCGGTTGTAGCCATATAGCTTGGTATATAGGTTGGGCTTTTCCGTTGCTTATGGGCTTGTCTATATGTAGTGTCGATCAATAAGATCGATTATGTTGTCCTTGAGGCTAGTCGGAGTGGTCACGTCCATTTCAACAGTCTTCTACGATACATCATCGGATGTGGTGGTTACAACGGCTGTGGGGAAAGGCGAATACGGAGGAGAATTGTACAGTCCAGGACCTGGATCCGGGCCGGTTTTGTGGCATGTGTATGGCTGGGATGACATCCAATGGTCAAGCCAATTCTAATCCCATTGGGTTCTTTTAGGCCCATTTATATAAAGCCCAATCCCTCGTCATCATTTGTGGTTGCATTTGCCGCTTCAATATAAAACCCGAAAAAATAGTTAAGGAATTAATATATTTTCGATTCTAAACAGAATAATAATATAAAAACAAACTAAGTTTTACAAGCCAAAAAATATCTATTTGGGAGCAAGAAACTAGCTAGAGAGAACCAACGTGTTAAGTGTATGCATGCATAAGCAAGACCTCTCTCTTTTCATCATTTTTTTCTTTTCTTTTACAACGAATTCATATTATCTTAAAAGCATTACATATTTACATCATATCTAGTTTCACAAGGATTTTAATCCATCTTTTTTTATATATAAAGGGTTTATTTTAATCCATCTTGGCACAATAGAATATCACTAAGGATCATAAATTGATAATTCAAAGAGGAAAGAAAATCCTTGCGAGGATCATTATGTTGGTGCTACAGTAGCGTTGGGAGTCTTACAACTTTAGTCGCTGATATTTTTGTTGTTCTAACTAATTTAGCAACAAATAAAAACAATTGATCAAATATAATTTTGGAAGGTCTTGTTATATATCGTTCCCCATTTTTTTTTGTACAAGTATGTTAAATAATATATTTTTAGTTAGTTAGTTTATTTTTAAATATTTCTCACGAGACCAATTTATTTGATAAAGCGTATAAACTTTTTTATTTTGATAATTTTTAACATCCAGCAAGTTCAAGTCTAGAATTTTAGACACTTAAATCTGGTTCAGGAATCTGACCAAAAAAACATCGTTAAAATCAAACCTTTATAAAAATCGAAAACACAAGATTTAAAGCTTTAAAGAACATTCACAGCTTTTTTTACTCTATAACTTTAGGGAAGAGACGACGTTTACTTCCACTAAAGAGAAACCTAGAAGAATAGGCTGAGAGAAGTGTCAAACCAAACTTGAAAATGCAACCAAGCAAACAAGATACCCGCGAACAAAGCAAGGGAAATGATGATGATTAAGCTCCATATTGGTTCTTTATCACGGATCAATATCATTGTTGCGGTGAAGGCAAGAATCATAGAGATTATTGAAATAAACAACGCAAAAAGTCCAAACATTAGCTTCCTTGGTAAGGCTTTCCGGAAGTCATCTTCTGCATACCGAGAAGTCAGGATTGACAAGAATATCACAATAGATGCCACGGATGTTAAGAGGGCAACTGAATCTGATATGATAAATATATCAAACCAGAGTTTCTTTCTAAATTTAGGGAAGCCCGATATACCCACAACCGCTGAATCCTCATTGCCACCCGGTAAAGCAAAAGCTGCCGCAAAGACCATAGTTGCTATCAGTGTTGCTACGAGCATACATGCTGTCGCGGTTTCTTTCATCCATTTTTCTCCTTCTTTTTGTAAGTTCGTGTGCTCTTTTTTAAATAGATCATGCGCTACATCGCCATTCTCGTTTTTGGTTTCGATGTATGAACGAGGAACTATCTCTTTAACAGCCTGAGATGTGATTAAAAGCTTTGTAAGGATATATACACTGAATCACTGAAATTATATTATTAAGAGATCATATTATAGCCATTGCGGAACTGATTTTAGTGTACCTCAAACCAGAGGAGCTCTCTTCGCATTTGAAGTGCTGCTCCCGATACAACCTGTAGCCGATTTGGAGGTGGTAAGCGTGCCACAAGATGCAACAAGTTATCTTTTGTTGTATCATTTTTATAAGATGCTATCAAATCCTTGATTCCCCCTAGTTCATAAATTAATGTGAAGATGCTTTCATGACGATTTAACGCAGCAACATGGAATAAACTTCGATTATTGTCATCAACTTTCCATATTAGATCTGGGTAAAAACGAATAAGAATAACTAAAAACTCAACATTTCCCGATTCTGCAGCATCAAAGATTAGCCTTGAAGGTGACCTTATAAAATCCGAAACTTCTTTCTCTGGCAATTTCGCGACTGGTTTCCATAACTCTGTTACGAGTTCATTAGCCGAGGTTCGCTTTTTTGCTTCACGAAAAAAATAGCCCTTAAACCTAAAATGGAAAAGAAAAACAAACGTGTTAGTGTTGATTTCAACTAATTCATATTTCAAGTGCACACATGGTGTCAAAGTGTTTTTTTTTTTCTACTTACAAGAATTTGCTTTCTCCTGAAAGAAGTTTAGCCTACTTTTATCGGAAATCGCATAAGCCTTTCTAGCCATCAAATGCAAGGCTGTTTGTTTGTTTTTTGATAACAAATGCGAGGCTGTTTGTTGATTGTCAGTATATACAGAAGGCTTTAGTAACTCGTTCTTCCTTTCACTTTTGGTCAACATCAGCAGAGCTACATCTGTGAATACGCATGATTGAGAACAGTACTAAACTTAATAGAAATGAAAAAAAAAAAAAAGCTACTTAAGGGGTGGATTATATATATACCGTAGATATCAGCTGATATGATGGCAAAAAAGAGCTCTCTCAAATAGGTAACGTCAATTCCTCTGAAGTTTGTTTTTGTGCAAAGGTATTTAACCATTTCTTCATGACGGAATAAAGCGGCCATGTGGATTGGAGTCATTCCTCCACTGCCGGGAATATTCGGAAGATTAGGATTCTTTTCTATCAACATTTTAGCAATCTCAACGACTCCCGATGCGGCTGCAAAATTTAAGGATGTATTTTTTTCTTTGTTTTGCAGAGCCAAGTCATTAATATTGTCTTTCATTTCTTCAAGTAGATTTCTCACAAACCCCTCGTGCTTTGCTGCAACAGCAATGTGAAGAGCAATCTCAGAATTATTGGTAATTGGTTTGCGGACAATATCCTTTTGTTTATCGATTACAGTTTTGGCTTCCTTCCAGTCTCCTTTCAGAGCAGCCTGATACAATCGGATGCCCTCGGCTCGTAATTTATCTGTGGAAGAAGTAAGACAACGAAAGGAAACAAGAGATCAATTAAGAGAAGCTATATCAAGATTTGCATACTATCACTTGAAAGTTTAATTACCCTGAACATTGTGCAGTGAACTTACTTGGGTTTGCCATAATTTCCATAGTTGTAGATTGAGATACAACTGTTGCAGCTTCATTTTGATTGATACTCTCCAGATTACTTGTGATTTCTATAATTGTAGATTGAGATCCAACTGTTGCAGCTTCACTTTGATTGATACTCTCGGGATTATCCATCTTCCTTGGACATATTGATTTTAACCACACGTGACAGGTGTGATTAGTAGCATGCATTATCATTTATCTTTAGTTATGGATGTATCTCATAATTAATTCAAAACTGTTATCATAATAAATTAATTTAAGTTTATAGAAATTGAGTTTAGGTTATAATGTATAATGAGTGATTTGAAATTTTTTAAGTTATGTTGTTTTGTAAGATTATTAAAGAAAGATTTAATTAACCCCGAACATAAAAAATGTCATGTGTTAGAAGTTGAGTAAATAATTATTTTAGTGCTAGTACGAATTAATTAGTTTTTCGTTTTGAATATTATTATTCCAAATGATGTTTTCATAACATGGAAAATGATATATTAATGTTATTATCATAATTAGCCACAATAATAATATAACTAGATAATTATCCGCCCTATACACGGACAATTATGTATTAGTTCTTTGACAAAGTTTTGTTATAGATTATTTAGTTAATGATATAAGTAGATATATTCAATTATATAGTAAAAAAAGGATATTATATGTCATTTAAAACATTATAATGATGCCATCGAAAGATTTAATAGTATTAGGCAATATTTCTATGATATACATTTGTTAAAGTGCTTTTTTTTTATTCAAGGACAATAATCTATCAATCTTATTATATAAAGTTGAATTCGTTCAATCAGAGAGTGACATGTGCAGAAATTATAATTGATCTAGTTTGTTTAGATTTTTACATGTGTTAAATTTTAAAATTTTGTGGAAACAATATATAAAAACTTTTGAAAAACTTTATAAATTTCAGAAAATTATTATATTAAAATAAAAAATAATGATAATATATGAGATGTATGGAGATGACAACAAATTTGGAAAATTATGGGGAAAAGTTTCAATAAGAATCAAATTATTGAAGATTGTAGAATTATATAATATTAATTGATAGCAATTAATTAGTTGGTTTAGGCCAGAAATCAATTTTATTTAAACGTAAAATTATCTAAATCACTTTTATTTGGTCAGTTCAAAATTGTATCATTGGTCTATTCAATGGTTACATTATCCTAGGGGGTTAGGCCATCCTCGTGGGTTTCTAATAAATATAAAAATAAAAACAAATGAAAAGAGGAGAGAGAAAAGAAAAAACCTTTCTCAATTGAGAAACTATTGACTCTGAGAAACTGAGGAAAAACTATTGAGACACGTTTCTATATAAGTGGTTCAATCTTTTTTTTCATATACTATTTAATTAAATAATTAAATTTTATTAATAACAACTATATTATATTAAGTAGATACTTTGTTAGGGTATCTCATTGATGAGGGTGCTCTTAGTTCACCTTCTGGTTATCAAAAAATTAATAAAATAATTAGTTTGTTGACAAAAAAAAATTTAGTTAAAGATTTTTTACCGCCTTTTTATAGCTAATTTTAATTAAAGCTCTTTTTTATTGCTATTCTAACAAAAGAATCAAATTTTGGAAATATTGTTTACAACTTTACTTTATTACTCACATATATATCTAAATATAGATTATATTTATTGACTCAGATATCTTTGTTATTTGATTTCCTGAATGATGGAAATGTTTCCACTTTGCTGTTCAAAAATTTTTCTTTTAGTAATTGCAGATGTACAACATTGTGGTAAGGACTAAGGAGTGATGTAATTAATCATCAAATACTCTTCCATAAATACCTTTTTATAATTAAAATATTTTAATTAATTCTCTAATGGAAAATTATTTAATAAACCATAAAATAAATGTTTCGTTCCAAAATATTATCTTTTAAAATATATTTTTTATTCTTTTAATATATTGTAGATACTATTATGCATGCTATCTTCTCGAATAGTGCATTTCAGGTCTGGTAATACCCGACCCTAATTACTAAAACTTTTTCGTATAAAAACAAAAGAATATTAGTCACTTCGGTCAAGAACTCAAGATCATCCTATATATAAATAGATGAAGGGGCTTCCTAAAGGTTGACACAACATCATTTTTAGTTTAATACCTCCAATAGGTTTAGTCGTTGGGCAAGCCATTGAACTGATATACGGAGGATTTCGAGGAACCAGCTCAATGCTTGTTTGGCTTCGTCCATAATTGTTGCACGCTGGTGGCTATTCTCCGGATTGTCCATCTTCCTTGGCTCAAGATCTTTCTAAATTTATATGTATAGCCACAATCGGTCTTGAAATTTTTGAGATCCCATACGAAGCTAAATAATTTTTTTCTAAAACCATAAAATATAATATTTTAGTGATTAATATTATAAAATTATAATATATCTTCATTCTAAAAGAAAAAAAAATAACAATTGTAACATAGTTTTTTAACAATAATTTAATAGTTTGAAAAAGATTTAATATATCTTTTATTAATTTTACTTTTCTATTATAATTGGATTCTTTGAAAAATAATTCAAAAGTTATTTTACTAAATTGTTTTCAGTTGGACTCTTAAAATTGAGAACCCATGCAAATGTTTCAAAACAATAGATCAAGGTCCATCTCTGCGTATAAGACATATTGGGTGTTAGCAATTTAGCATCGTTTAATCCGTACGCGTGGGGATTAGATTTATCTAAACCACATATAAAACACGTTAGACGTAGCTCAGTGCAAAAGTTAATTTACTAGTGTGAAATTTTTATATCTACATGTCAAATTTGTATTGTTAAAAACTAAAATTATTGTAAACCCCCTTTATGGCGCAATTCATCAAAAAACTTTCAGCAAGAAAATTATTAAACTCAAAATCAAAAACTAAAGTTCATAGTTAATTTTAATGTCTTTATTATAAAAATAATATCCTTTGTGATATTAAAATAAATATGATCCAGTATAGCGTAAAATATAAAACATGATAAATGTGTTTTGGTCATGAAACTACTTATATAAAAAAATCAAAAGTTAATTGAATATTTTTTTGTCAATAAGTTACTATATATATATGCTCATTTAAATTTTGAAATTTATTCCAAATGATGTTTACACAAACATGGAAAATTTTATATGAACGTTATTATCATTAATATTATAAAAATAAATTATTGTAAATGCTACTATGGCTCTTAACAATTTTTTGAATTTAGAAATTTTCAGACTCTGGTTCTGAAAGAAAATTATTGATAGCCGAGATAATTATAGGATAAAATTTTGAAAAGAAAAAAAAATTGACCTCCAGCTAAAAGAAGATGAAAATGACTTTAATAATAAAATTTTCATTTCTTCTGCTCAAGTTAGTAGTATTAAATTTTCGTTTATTTTTATAATAAATTAAATTTGTAATTCTTTTATTATTATTAAATTTAAATTTTTTTTATTATGAAAAGCTGTAAATTATGTTGTTATTATTATTATTATTATTATTATTATTATTATTATTGTTATTATTATTATTATTATTATTATTATTATTATTATTATTATTATTATTATTATTATTATTAACATGTAAAACGTATACATCATAAATATTACCAATTAGTACAAACTGCTAAATCATGTTTTTATAGCAAAATAACCACTGAAATCTAGAGCTTTTATCACATATATAATTTTGCAGCAAATTATGATATCTATACTGTAACTCAACTTTAATATTATATGTTACTGCAAGTCGGAGATCATTTTCAAGTTGCGTTTAAAAGGTTATGGAACAAGATACTCGGGTTTCTCTTAAAAAACCAAGGGATTCGGTAATCGTACCTTGAATATGTTTTGTCGTTGGGCAAGACAAGTAACGGCTAGACAGAGGATTTTGTGGAAGGTGGTGCAATCGCCATTGATACTTATACGCAGCTCGGTTGACATGATGGACAATTGATAAAAATAATTGACATGATGGAGAGTTCGTGAATCAATTTCTAATGAACAATTGATAAAAAGAAATTGAAAGATGCATTGACTTTCTCTCTTTTCTTTTGTCCATAAGAACAAAAATATGATTTGATGGTTAATCATTTAGGAGCGTATCAATTAAAAAATAGCGGTGGCAATTTGAACGGAACCAAACTGAATGTTTTGATAACCAATTCTATATATCCTGAAACTAATTAACCCCAACAAGATCAACTAAATCCTAAAAAATCAATACACATAAAAAATACCTAAAATTTGTTCACTTCCACATCTTTATTAATATAAAAATATACAAATTTATGAGACTTTCAATAGTTTTCAAATTTATTGCCGTTAGTCAATGGTTAAAGATGATGTGGAATTATGGAAGAATAATGGTAGATAGACTTTCATTAAAAAGGAATAATCCCCACGATCAATGGATGATCAGTTTTGTAGCCTTTGAATACGCCGTATCGACACAGGAACTAGAGATCACATTCTTAGCACAAAAATATGGAATTATGTTTTCGTTAAAAATTGATGAATCACATTTTTTAGAGAAAATTACCAATTTATGGTTTTCAAGGAAAATTATTTGACATTATAAAATATAACAGTAAAACATATTCCATAGAAAATAGAAAATACGAGGCAAAATACATAATAACATAATCACATACCTAACAATAACATAAAAATACATAAAGATTAAAAGAAAAATTCGAATTGATAATAAGATGATAACAATCTAAATTCATGGATAAACGAATCGGATTTTAATTTCCAATTTTAATTTTATCGGGTCAGATTTTCTAAACCGATCGAATTTTGGGCTCGGGTTAAATTGGATTTCGGGCAATCACTATTTGCTAAAAGCGATCTAGTCAATCTCCATTAACTGACCCAACACCCTAGAAATATGTGCTATGACTCCACGGTTCATGACTTCATGTACTGCAATGGGATGCCTATGATCTGAACCCAAAATGGGATGAATTTGATGAGCAGAGGATTTGTAAGCGGTGTCCAATGCTGAATGATGAGCATTCGATCATTAAATGCCCAAGGAACCTTCTAAGAACAGTTTCCAGAGATTCCTTAGAAGGAAAAATAAACTGGAAACGTCTTCCATTGATCACACGACCATGAACAAAACCGGCTTGACCCCAACTCCTTGGAAGAGTCGCAACAATCGATCTCAGGTTCTGTCTCCGTGGAATGACATGTCTTCCAATCAGAACAAAACGGTTTTCTTCTCCAGCTTGGGCAACGACTTCAATTGGACCTGAAACAATATCCCCTCATAAAACATGGGTTCTTGTAAAGGTGTTTTCTACCATTAGAAATAGAAGATGAAAATAGGAAAAATGGTGATATTTTGAGACAAGAGAAACACAAAAAGAAATCAATTTAGTGTCGGGTAAAAAGTAGAAAACATGGAACAAAATTAACAACCTTTGAAGCTGAGTTAAAACTTGGGTCAAGGAGAAGATCGTCTCAGCATTTGGTATACAACATTTGGAAATTAGAGAGAGATGCATGATAGATGCTTCTTTAAACGATTAACAAGAACTTTGGAGATGATCTTGTAGCTGACATTAGAGAGAGCAACTAATCGGTCTGAATTCACTCATAACTCTTGGATTTTTAACTTTAGGTATCAAACAAAGATTAGTATGGTATTGACTCTCCTCCAAAAAACCTTCTTCGAAAAATTGTTTCATCTCTATAATCACTGCTTCTTTAATATCAAGCCAAAATTTTTGATAAAATGAAACAGTAAAGCCGTCTGGGGCTGAAGCTCTATGCGGATCTATGGAGAAAACCGCTTTAGTAATTTCTTCCTTGTGGTAACACTAGCGTGCTGTTAGTTCCTCATTCATGATGTCTAAAATCTCTCAAGATTAAGACTCAGCTTTGTATAAAGAATATCACTTCTTTTAATGTTTAGAAAATCTCTCAAAACTAAACTCTCTCAAAGCTCTCTCAATCTTCTTGATCAATGTCACAACTCAACATTGATATTTATAGTGATTAGCACAATATTGCTAATCCTATTCCTAATAGCACTTGAAATAGAAACTAGATAACTCCTAAATCTATTACAATTATCTCTAACACTTTTATCTTCTCCTAATCCAAATTGAAGCTTATCCAACATTCTCTCTTGTAAGCTTCAACTTGTCTTTGGACATGTCTTGCACTCTAATCAAGCTTCTCATCTTGCCAAACTTGATCCGTGCCAATGCCTTTGTCAAGAAATCCACTTTTTGCTCTGTTCCCGGCACATGTTCCACATTGATGAGCTCTCTTTCAATACATTCTCTCACAAAATGGTATCGTTTATGTATGTGCTTACTCTTGCCGTGGAACACCGGATTTTTAGTCAGTTCTATAGCAGATTTGTTATCGATCCTGATCACTACTTGCTCTGTTTCTTGCCCGGTGATCTCGCTCAAAGTGTCTTGTAGCCATATGGCTTTTCTCGCTGCTTCAGTTGCTGCCATGAACTCTGCTTCACACGATAAAAGTGCAACTGTATCCTGTTTCGGTGAGCACCATGTAATTGGAGAGGTTCCAGAATAGAACATATGCCCTGTTGTACTTCTACCATCGTCATGATCAATATTATGACTACTGTCACTGTATCCAACAATTTTCATTGAGCCACCACGCATAAATTTTAACCCAAATAATGCGGTTCCCTTAAAATATCGCAATATCTGCTTCATAACTTCTACATGAGACTTCCGTAGACTCTGCATATATCTACTTGCAACCCCAACAGAGAATGCCAAGTCTGGCCGAGTGTGTAAAAGGTATCTTAGACATCCAACATTTCTTCTAAACTCAGTTGGTTCAATTTTTTCTTCTTCCTGCGCTTTAGATACTTTTAGACCAAACTCCATAGGTATTTTTGTAGAATTACAATCTTCTAGGCCTGCTTCTCTTAAGATTCTGTGTGCATAACCTTCTTGCTTTATTTCTATTCCATCCTCCCTTTGATGCTCCTCAATTCCGAGATAGTGTGTAAGCTTTCCGAGGTCAGACATCTCAAATTTTGATAACATTCCAGTCTTGAAGTCATTAATGGCTTTGAGATTATTTCCGATTACAAACAAATCATCAACATAGATTGCTATGATGAGCAATTTTCCTTCCTCCTCTTTGCGATATACCAAAGTTTCTTTCATGCATCTCTTAAATTTCATCTCTTTTAGGATTTGATCCAGCTTTGTGTTCCAAACTCGTGGAGCTTGTCTCAAGCCATACAAGGCTTTTGTAAGTTTATACACCTTGTGTTCTTCACCTTTGACTTCAAATCCTTCTGGTTGATCAACGTAGATGTCCTCTTTTAGCTCTTCATGCAAAAACGCTGTTTTAACGTCTAGGTGATGAATTTTCCATCCATGTGAGGCTCCTAGTGCAACTAGTAAGCGGATGGTCTCAATGCGAGTTACTGGAGCAAAGACTTCATCAAAGTCTATACAAGATTCATGTGTTTGTTTTCATTATATTTTGTGTTTGTTTTCATTTTATTTTGTGTTTGTTTTATAAATCTCTTAAATAAAATCCAAAAATCAGTTATTTTCATCCTTATGTTTAAAATATATGTTTAAGTGGCTGGATAAACCGCCCCACTTATTTTAATGTTCAAGTTTATATATTGTAGAGTTGAACACTTGCTAATGGAAACATCCACGAATGGATTTGAATCTAAGTTCCCATCGGGCAAAAACTGGTTAGATTTAAGTTTTGGAGTGTTAGATTTAGGTTTTGCATGGTTAGATTTAGGTTTTGGATGGTTAGATTTAGGTCTTGGATGGTTAGATTTAGGGTTTGTTTGATTTTAGAAATTGTTGTGATTTTGAGACTTATTTTGATTAGATTTTAGAATGATTTAGAAATTAATGAGGATTTTGATATTGAAATTATTTTTATTTTATGTGTTAATTTTGAAATTGATTAAAATTATTTAGATTTTATGTGTAGATTTAATGTTTTAATTTTGATATTGAATTGTTTTAATTTTAAGTGTTCAAAATTGTTTTAGAATTATTTTTAATTTTAATATATATAATATGTTAATCATATAGTTATTCAATTTTAATATTTTTAATATTTTTATATTTAACAAATTATTTTTAATTTTTTCAGGAACTATGGTGCATTTCGTCGTTCGAGTTCTAATAGGGGTGGCGGTTTCTGTGCGGAATCACGACGTTTGAGTCGTAGTCAAAATGAGGTTCCAGAAACTTAAGAACCCGCTCGAGCGGCTTCTCTCCCGACGTAAATGAGTGTCAAAAATTTTGTGTCACAATCGGGAAGAGAGCATCACACTTTGCTGCATCCGGAATATGAAGGCCAAGCGACTTGATAATTTCTTTTATTTTTTAATATCTTTTAATTCTTTAAAATAATTTTTGAATTTTCCTAATATATCATTCTTGTAGGTTTGACGAATCCGGTAATGGAATCTCAAAATCCATTAACTGGATGCTCAACGGGATGCTACAACGTCCATACCCAACGTACTCAAGCATGCCTATGGATGATCAATATATGTGGTTTCGACAATTTGCGGTAAAAAAATTTATTATTTATTAAATATAATTTTCATATTAAATATTTTATGTTTAATCTAAATTTTCTTTTTGCAGTAAGAATTCACATGGGAGCCGCAACTCACGTCTAACTATAGACATGAGTTCGATAAAAAAGCTGAAACAATGTACTCTCCCAATCTGAATGAGTGGAAGGACAAGTGGAATGCGAATGACATTCCAAGAGAGTTGCTTGCGAATCCGGAGCTATGGAACGGGTTCATAGAGTATTGGAAGTAAGAGAAGACCATTGCCAATGGTGCAACCCATTCTACCAACCGCAGGAGGGACCGGAAAGGAAAAGGAATAGCGACGCACAATTTGGGAGATATAAGCAAAAAAACACTGCGCAAACAACTTGTAAGTTATTTCATTCATAATATTTATATTTAACTTATAGTTTCTATTTGTTTATTTATTTATTATAGTTTTAAGAAGATGGTGTGGAACCATCGAACCTAAGGTTGCTCACCAATTTTCACACTAACAAGAAGTCAGCCTTATACAAGATGGAGTTGCTCAGGAGATCGTCAACACCGTGAACTGGCTTGGTGAGGAATTTCTCCAATCTTAGCCAACCGTTGACGGAACTCCTAACTGTACAGAAGTTCCAATCAACACATTGAACGAATTCGTGTATGAGGTTAGTCTTTTAAAATATTTTCTTATATTTTTTATTTTTTTGAATTTTACTTGTTATTTACAAAAACTTTACTTTTAATTTTTTTCGCAGGCTACTCCGAAAACCAAAGGTCATCTTTTTGGTTTTCTGCAAGATTCGGCATCTTCTACGTCTTCATGGATTTTTTTATTTGTTCCCGAGTGTTTTCTTGTAGTCAAACCGCTTTAGTAATTTCTTCCTTGTGGTAACACTAGCGTGCCGTTAGTTCCTCATTCATGATGTCTGTAACTTTCTGATTAAAATCCGTGAAAATATTGTTGAACTGCGGATCAGAATTCCAGATGAATCTTTCTTATAAGTTTTTGACAAATACCTTATCGCCACATCTGCATGATTATTCATGATAGCTCCATTCCCACGCCTTTCGATATTATCATCATAAGGCCTTGTTTTCTATTAAAACACTGGCGTTTTCTTTATTCTTTTTAGTCAAGTACAGTATTATTATTAGTGGAACGATGAGTGCTTTTTTAAAAAATTACTCACGTCTCTCTCAGCTCATCAAAGTCTTTACCTTCCCATTCAGATGTCAGAGAGTCGTCTTTTTTCATAGGCTTCGTCAACAACACCAGAATCCAAAATTAGCAAGCAGATTGCACAGGAGGATAGGCTCTGTGGAGTCTGTTGCGTTAAAAAAAATCGGATTCGCTTCAGAAGTTTACTCAGGTACTTGGTGTTGACTTTTTTTTTTTTTTTTTTTTTTTTTTTAACAATAATCATAATTTTGTGATTCTATAAATTTGGTGTGAATTTCATCAAATGGGGATTGTAGAATTATAGGATGACTGTAGCGTTAACCATTGATATATATCTTATCGTTTTCTGGTGAAAGATTCATTTTTATTTTCCTAGCGAGCACACCTTCCTCCTAGTGAAATCTTTGATGCTTCGTTGATATGTACACGTTTCAGTCTGAAATTTTAAATCCTGTTTCGTATTAGCATCACCAAATTTTTTTACTTTTGAGGTCACCAGAGAACAAGTTGTACAGAGTTGATCTGGCCTATGAGAACCTCTTGCGCCGGAAAAAATATGAAACGGTTTGGATTGTAGCAAACAACCTGGTACAAGCATTTTTTTTTTTTCTCACTAATCAGGCCCATTCATTTTGCATTCGTTTCTCATTGATTTGAAATTGCCAAAGAGAATTAACCAAATGAATACAATGGACGAAATTATATCCAAAGGTGTGCCTAGTTGGCTATTGACTTTTGAGTGGGTCCAAGAAAAATAATTACATCATAATGGTCCTAGTTATGATGCAGATGTTGAATTAAATTGCTCCAACTTTTATTCACCGAATATCATAGCAGAAAAGCTTAAAGAAGATAGCTCCCATGCCTTTCTCCTGGAGCTTCGTGGGTTTCCACATGGGTCAACTTCTTTAGAGATGAGCACGAAATCAGCAGCAAAGACCTTGAAAACCGTTTCAAGAGGATCAAAGAGTCGAAGATCAGACTGATCATATATATAGTTGATACACGGGCTACTATAGTTTATTCTAGACGGTAACATTGATTTTGGACTATAACTCTTTTGTCTTTTTTTTTTTTTTTAATTGTGGTTTCACTTGTCTCTCTATCTTAGTATTTAATCTGTCATATTTATACTAATTTTTTCCTCTTTCTTTTTGCAGATGGTTGCGTCTGGTTGTGATGAACCACTATCTTTCACAGATCTTGTGCAGAAGACACACACACGCAAAGATGGAACTTTCATCGACCATCGAGCTCAGTCAATTGTACTTGAAGTAGAGGAAGCTGTTACACAGATGACAACTGATGAAGGATCTCCCAATGGTGTCAGCCAAACTACTTCAACTCGTGCTACTCCTTCTGCAAGAATATATCAAGGTACTCTTAAAAAACTCACTCTTTCTTGAATTATCTGGATCATGTTTATATGTGTAAATCTGAGATTTTTGGATGTCAGTGGATTAGCTACGTGTCTCCTAAGTGTTGATTAGTCTCAGGTTTGGTTTTAGTGAAATAGTCTTTGTGTCTTGAAAAATAGATTCAGGTTCGCTTTTTATTGTGAATTATTGTGCTGGATGCTTTGAGGTTTGCAGTAGTTATCATTCTCACTTACACATAATCTGTTTTTGACTTTGGTTTTTGATCTGTTTATGGACTCATATTCCTTATGTTTGTTTTGACTAGCTAAGCCTTTACCTTTAATATTCTTGGTTAGCTTAGATTTTTCTTTCTCATAGATTCGTTTTCCAATGAACCTGTGTTTATTCTATGTTGTTGTTGTGTTTGTGGAGATAAATTAAGTTTTAAGTCTTTTTTTCTGTTGATGCTCATTTGTTTTTTTCCTTTCACAGCGGGGCAAGACTCGTTTAAAAAAAACAAATTATCTAAATAAATAATTCTAATTTTTGGGCTGCATTTTTTATATTTTTATGTTAACAAAACATTCTAACATTTTTTTTTGATCAAACCTAATTTCATTTATATTAACAAAACATTCTGAAAAAAAGATGGCCATGTAGGCAAAATAGTTTTTGCGAATTAAAACACTGGCGTTTTCTTTATTTTTTTTAGTCAAGTACAGTATTATAATAAGAAGTATTTGCTTGAAATAACCCATATTCATACTGAAATAACTAGAATAACCTAGTATTTTGAGCTATATGTGGAAAAGACATAAAAAATTAACCTTTCTAACTTAATTACAAAATTACCATTTTAATTTAAAAAAATTTAATTACTAAATATTTTCAAAATCAAAAACTTTCTAAAATATTCATGAAGCCAATATTCATTTTCTCTAAAATCTTTTCATTTTCCAGAAAACATCGCTGCTTCTTCTCCAAATTCATCGTCGCTGCGCTTCACCATCGTGGCTTAGCTTCACCACTATCGCTGCTTCGCTTCACCACTGTCACTGCTTCGCTTCACCGCCGTTACTGCTTCTTCTTTGTTCTCCCTTCTCCTTCGTTCTTTCTCTCCTTTGTTCCTCCTTCTCCATCGTTCTCCATTGTTCTCCTTCTCCATTGAAGGAGTCCTTTCGTCGTGAGTTCGCTATTCGTGATTTGCTGCCATCGTGGGTTTGTCATTCGTTCTAGTCTCTACTGCCGTTTCATCTTCCCCTCGTTACGGTTCGTTCCCAGAATTGTTATTTGATTTACTTTACCGCACACTTATTTTTTGCTTAACTGCATAGTTGTTTAAGTTGTTTATTATTTGGCCACACATTTGTTTATTTTGCATTGTTCTTTGGTCGTACATTTATTTATTTTTTGGCTGCACATTTGTTTTGGTTTGGTCTTTACCGCACAGTTATTTGTTCTAAGACCGCACATTTATTTATCTTTGGCTGCACATTTGTTTGCCGTTCCTGAGTTGTTGTCATCGTGGGCTTGTCGTTCGTGAGTTGCTGCCATCGTGGTTCATCGTTCATTCCAGTCTCCACCGTCGTTTCCTCTTCACCTCGTTAAGGTTCGTTTGCTGAGTTAATCTTGTTTGACTGCATATTTGAACTCTAGATCTGTGTTTTGCTTAAGCGCACACTTGTTTGAGTTGTTTGTTCTTTGTCTACACATTTGTGTACTCTTTGACCGCACATTTGTGTATTTTTTGACCGCACATTTTTTTGTTTTGCTTTGATCTTTGCTGCACAGTAGAAAACAAATGTGCAGAGTAAACAAAAACAAATGTGTAGCCACATAAGAGAACAAAAATAAATGTGTGGCAACGTAGAAAACAAATGTGCAGAGTAAACAAAAACAAATGTACACAATAAATCTGCCAAATAACAAACAAATGTGCAGCCACAGAAGAAACAAATCCGCAGCCAAATAACAAACAAATATGCAGCCACAGAAGAAACAAATCCGCAGCCAAATAAAAAACAAATCCGCAGCCAAAGAACAAACAAATCCACAGCCAAAGAACAAACAAATCCGCAGCCAAGGAACAAACAAATCCGCAGTCAAATAACAAATAACAAATCCGCGGCTATACCTTAATTTGAAATCGTTTATTTAGAACCTGAAGATGAAGATGAAAATGACTGCAAAAAAACCAAAAAACGCTAAGGGGAACGAGGTGAAGGAGAAGATGGCGCCAAGGAGAAACCCTAAATCTTGTGGTCCAGATTTCACTTTAAAAACTCCGGAGTAACTGATAATAACAAGTCTACAGCAACATGAAATTAAGAATATATATGAATAAATGTGCAGCAACAAACATGTGAATAAATGTGCAGCAACAATACAAAAAAGTGTGCAGCAACAATACAAAAAAATATGCAGTAACAATAAAAATAAGTGTGCAGTAACATATACATTAAGTCCGCCACAACAAGAGAAAATAAGTCCGTTAACATTTGCTGAATAAATATGCAACAACAATACAAAAAAGTGTGCAACAACAATAGAAAAAAGTGTGCGGTAACAATAAGAATAAGTGTGCAGCAACAATAAGAAAACGTGTGCAGTAACATATACATTAAGTCCGCCACAACAAGAGAAAATGAGTGTGCGGTAATATTTGCTGAATAAATGTGCAGCAACAATACAAAAAAGTGGGCAGCAACAATAGAAAAAAGTGTGCGGTAACAATAAGAAAAAGTGTGTAGAAACAATAAGAAAAAATGTACAATAATATATACATTAAGTCCACCACAACAAGAGAAAATAAGTGTGCAGTAACATTTGCTGAATAAATGTGCAGCAACAATAACAAAATTTGTGCAGTAACATATACATTAAGTCGGCCATAACAAGAGAAAATAACTATGTGACAACTGTAATAATAAATCAGCGGTGACTATTTGGAAAAATTGTGCATCTTAACAAAAAAAAATAAGTCTACTAAAATGTGCTGAAATAAATGTGCAAAATAAATTCGCGGTTCTAATTAACTCTGCGATTTCACAAAATAAATGTGCGGATTAATAAATGTGCGGCAACGTAGAAAACAAATGTGCACAATAAATCTGCGACTACTAAAACAAATGTGCAAGAAAATAAGTGTGCGTAACATGAGTTTTGGATTTGTTTAAAAGACGGAATGACATTATTGTAAATATTATCAACTTTAGGCACGCTGGAAAAAAAAATTTAATAGTATTTTCGAAAATTGTTGTTTTCCTGACAAAAGTTTCAAGGATAGTTTGGGATTAAAAAACATTCTAGTAATTAAAAAAAATGGATTATTGCAGTAATTTATGTTAAATTCTGGGTCATTTTAGCTTTCCAAAGTCTATACCTTCCCATTCAGATGTCAGAAAGTCGTCTTTTTTCATAATCTTCGTTGCAAAATCCAGAATCCAAAATTAGACGTGAGAATTGAGAGAAGACTTTTTCTACTTCGAAAAAAAAAATGTATCATTTACATAGAATAAATCACACATGTATAGTGATTTAAGTCCCTAGGTAATTGGATAAAATATATTTATAATATTTAAGGCGTAATTAATTATTTTCAACATTCTGGACCGTCTTCTTCATAAGCTTCGACACAAACGCGAGACTCAAAAATTAGATAAATAATAAACTCATAAAAAAAAAAAAAAAAATTTGTATCAATAAATAATTCTGGGCTCTTTCCCTTGTTAATGACAGAATGAATCAGAAGTAGGAACCGTAAAAAGTTTGAGGCAACATTCGCCATTTGAGGAAACATTAGCCGCCATTTGTGCCCGCAGCCCACAAACTTGATTTCGGTAAGTTTCCAGAAAAAATTTCTACATAATATTAGAATGATTGCTATTGTTAAGCATGTAGTAAGGGTTTGGGAAAACCGATTCCGTAGATAGATTTCTCTTTTCCAAATCCGAATATGGTAATATTAAAAAAACTCCATTTTACTGACAAGGTTTCGTCTCATCTGGGTGAATTGCTTTGAATATTATCGAACGCTTTACTTTAAGAACATCTTCGTGTTTTTTTTTTTTTGGTTAAAATAATTCTTCTCTGTTTTCTCTGGTGTGTTTTAAATATTTTGTCTTTCTCTGAAATCGCTTTAGCCTACAACCGAGTATTTGGGTTTAGTAATTCTTTTAAAAGATCTCTATCTACTGAATTCTTATTCATTTTTTTCATTCTTCTTCGTGTTTGATGTTTTACATATATAAACTTCAAAACAACATACTTGAAATCCCTAGTTTTGTCAATTCTCTTCTTTAAACCAGTTGTGGTTATATAACAACACTCTCTCTGTCTCTTTTGGCAGTTTTCTGGTTGTTTTTGTCTTGCAGCATCAAAGAGGACTTTCCTTTTCTTGGTTATCTTCTGAATCAGTGTAAGTTTATATTTTCCTTGAGACTTTGTTTTGCAAGTTATCAATGAAATATGCTGTTACATGATAGCATTATTTATTCAACTCCTTCATGTGGTTCATATATTGCTTCTTTCTAACATTGTAACCGGCTTTTTTCTCTTAAAGAACAATTGGTTTTTTTTTTTTCATCCAACGAACATTAATTTCTAACATTTGCAAACCATTTGACAACCAATATATATATATATATATATATATATATATATATTTGGTTTGGTTCTAGCAAATAGGTTGCATCCATAATCTTTCCTTTCTTAAGATTGCCAGTACTCATTGATGTAGGATTTCTGAATCAGTTTTCCTTAGAGATAATAAAATAATATTTCGGACTTGACTTCTTATAAATTCATTCTTCAGAGGAAGAAATAAATAAAATCATTTTTTTTTTCAGAATAAAAAAAAGGCCATGGCAAAAGAAGAAGCTCCGACCTATCTACAGCAAACCTCATCTGAGGTTTTGACAGGTTGGCTTATCGGATTTTTTCAGTGGTTCCGTCCTAGGCCAGCGTACGGTTCCCAAGTCGAAGTAGTTCCAAGTGAAACACGGCCGGGAAACGGGGACAACACTCAGCCAGACACACAAGATGTCAGGTGCGAGACAAACTTAACCCGTTCGCCTTCAATTGGAGACTGTTTCCATGCCCAGAACTCGTTCAAAAACCAGGCCCAGTGACATGCAAATCGTCCGTCTATATTCTATCCAAAACTTGTACTCCCTCATAAACCTTTTTTTTCGTTTTCTTGAAAACTTATCTTTCACTTTACCAAAAATTACTATTTATTTAACGACCCCAGTCTGCATTTGTTTCGATTGGATTTTCTTGAGTTTTGCTTGTGGGTTTCTCAGAGTAGAAAATTGATTTGCGGTTTCATCGTTTCTCTCTTTGGTTTTATTATGTTACGTCTTGGTCAAATCAGGAGTCCCATCTATTATTCGGGTGTTCGATCAATCGATTTGCTCCCCTCCTCCGATTCAATATAGGGTCTTCCTCTTGCAATCATACAATCGAGCACCTTCATAACTTTCAATGAATTCATTGTAATTCTCAAATATCGTTGGATTCTATAACCAAACAGAGATAAATCTCTCCCAAATCCCAATGATTAGTGCCATGAAACCCGAACTTATTTTCAATACGTTCATTTTAATTATTCAATATTTTTTAAAAATAATTAAAAATGTATTATATAGTAAAATCAAAATGACATCTTGCATTATACCTATGGGTCGAAATAGTTGAGATGGGTCAACCCAACTTATTATCCATTGAGTTAAGAGTTAAATAGATAATGGGTAGACCCAACCCATTTAATTTGATGGGTTAATGGTTAAATGTTTTGACCCATTTAAAAAATAAATCAATTAATTAATTAATAAATTATTATAAAATCAACTAAAAAACTATAGCGTATATTTTAATATTTAATACTATATATAGATCAACAAATTTTATTCAAATGTTTATGTAGTGTTTATTTCTTGACTATCATATGAGTTAGTGGGAATATAGATATTAGATTAGTAATGTCAAAAAAATACGATATTAGATTAGTAGATTTTGCAAATTTTTAGTTGGTTGTTATAAAAACATATTCATTAGATTAAATAGTTATAAATTTAAACTAGAGAATTAAGTTTTGTATATTTTTGAATTTTTCTAAAATGATTATTTTTTGAGCGAATTTCTAAAATGATATATGTAGTTGGTTATCAATAAAAGTTTAAATTTTCAAATTATAATTCCATTTTGGATTTCTAAATCATGTTAATTTAAATCTTATGAAAAAAAAAGATATATCATAAATTGTAAATACTCATAAATTATTTTAATACACATAAGGATTTACACAAATCCAATCACAAAACCATTCGAATTTTCTTTGTTTTGCCACAAAATTTGTTCTCGTATTAATTGTTCATCACTCTCAAGATATATTGAAAATTACTTCTCAATAAATTATCCATCTTAAAATCACTCTTAACCAAATCACTTATTTTACACACTCTTTAGGAAATTGAATCTATCATATTCACAGTGTGTGATATCATCGTAGCAACTAAAATCGTGAAATTGGACGAAAAAGCTGACATAAGTGATAAGTCCACATTCGTTTGAGTTTGGTCCTGATAAGCGATACCATTTGGAACAGTCCAAACAACATAGTTTGTGGGCCCTTAGGCACTCTCGGTTTGTGGGCTCCAATCTTGTTCGACGGTTTTGCTATTTTGGAAAACTCAAAAGATTTTTCTCCTAATGCAAATTATCACGTCCGTAACATATAGGCTTAGGACCCTTTGGGTTTTAGAGATTTAGCCTTTTTTAAAAAATAATTGATTTCTTAGAATTTTATTTAAATATGGGTCATTGTACTTCAAACAACACAGTTTGTGGGTCCTCAGACTCAATTCCGTCAGAAAGATCATCGTCTGATTCAAACTAGTTCATTAAAATTATTTGAATTATATTTAGTTGATGATATTTTTATATGTATGTTCCAACATATTAGTACTTTTTCAAGAATTCAAAAACAATTAAAACACAACAAAAAAAAACTAAGCATAAAAATTTAATGTTTGGCATTATATTGTGTTTAAAATTTTATAAACAAAAAACCATCAATGTGTTTGGCATTATACTGTAAAACAACAATAAAAACCATGAAACCCCTAAACCATCGGAAATCTGTCAGATATTTCCAACGGACAAGCTAGTAGTCCGTCGGAAATGGCCAACGGAGTTCCGACGGATTTGGGGTTTCATTGTTTTTATTGTTACCGATTACATAGTTAACCTCAAAACACATTTCTAATAGTTACATCATAAGGTATGAGATATTTAAAACTTGTTTCGGATATAGGAGATGTTTTAAAAATATTTCATGGATTACACAAACTGTTACATAATGAAACATATACTTTAACTTACATATGTTATTATGGAATCTGAAATTTGTTTTTTAGTAAACTTAATATTAACAAGGGTTAAATTGATAAAGTTAAGTTTGAAATCATTAATATATCATAGTATATACATATCTCGATTGAAACGAATCGAAAAAACCCTGAAATCACATAACCGTCGGAAATTACTGACGGATTTCCGATGGATGCAAGCAAACACATGTCCATTGTCAAAGTTTGCACCGGTTTGACTGGCCAATGACAAGACATGCAGTCTGTCAGAAATCTGTTAGTAATTTCCGACGGTGTTGAAAAATTAAACCGACAAGTTATCTTTTCGTCTCCCGCGTGCCTAAATTTTTGTGACTCAAGAATACTCGCACCTAAAGTTTTGCGGTACCATCAGAAATCCGTCAGAAATTACTGACGGATTTTCGACAGATTTCCGACGGTACCACGAAAATTTAGGCGCGAGTATTCTTGAAACTCTGCGTGTATTTATTTCTTTTAGTCACCGACGGATATGTCCATCGGAAAATCTTTTATATAGAAAATTTCATCTTCTCCGTGAGACCATTCGCAAAAATCATCCAAAAACTCCAAAAAAAAACTCTAAATTCTTAGATTCGTTGATTTTATATCATATCAACCTAAATGGCCCAAAATCCTAACAATTTGTAAGTTTCTTACAATTAGTTTTAGATTTCTATTGTTTATTAGTTAGATTCTTTGATTTTGGAACTTTGAATGGTTAGATTTAGGATTGGTTGGCTAGATTGTTAGATTTTGGAATTGAATAGTTAGATTTATGGTTTGAATGGTTAGATTTAGGTTTTGGATTGTTAGATTTAGGTTTTGGATGGTTAAACTTAGGGTTTGTTTGATTTTAGAAATTGTTGTGATTTTGAGACTTATTTTGATTAGATTTTAGAATGATTTAGAAATTAATGAGGATTTTGATATTGAAATTATTTTTATTTTATGTGTTAATTTTAAAATTGATTAGAATTATTTAGATTTTATGTGTAAATTTTATGTTTTATTTTTGATATTGAATTGTTTTAATTTTAATACTAAAATTGAATGGAAATTGTTTCAATTTTAAGTGTTAAAAATTTTTTTAGAATTTTTTTAATTTTAATATTTATAATATTATAATCGTATAGTTATTCAATTTTTAATATTTTTAATATTTAACAAAGTATTTTTAACTTCTTCAGGAACTGTTGTGCATTTCGTCATGCGAGTTCCGATGGGGGTGGCAGTTTCCGTGCGGCACCACGACGTTCGAGTCGTAGTCAAAAATGAGGTTCCAAAAACTCAAGAATCCGCTCGAGCGGTTTCTCTCCCAACGCATATGAGTGTCGAAGATTTTGTATCACAACCGAGAAGAGAACATCATACTTTGCTGCATCCGGAATGTGAAGACCGAGCGACTTGGTAATTTCTTTTATTTTTTAATATTTTCTAATTCTTTTAAATAATTTTTGAATTTTCCAAATATATCATTTTTATAAGTTTGACGAATCCGGTAATGGAATCTCAAAATCCATTAACCGGATGCTCAACAGGATGCTACAACGTCCGTATTCGACGTACTCAAACATACTTATGAATGATCAAGAAACGTGATTTCGACAATTTGCGATAAAATTTTATTGTTTATTAAAAATAATTTTCATATTAAATGTTTTATTTTTAATCTCAATTTTCTTTCTGCAGCAAACATTCACATGGGAGCTGCAACTCACGTCTATAGTTAGATGTGAGTTCGATAAAAAAGCTGTAACAATATACTCTCGCAAGATGAACGAGTGGAAGGACAAGTGGAATGCGAATGACATTCCAAGAGAGTTGCTTACGAATCCAGAGCTATGGAATGGGCTCATAGAGTATTGGAAGCAAGAGAAGACCATTGCCGATGCTGCAACCCATTCTACCAACTGCATGAGCGACCGAAAAGAAAAAGGAATAGCGACGCACAATTTGGGAGCAACAAGCAAGAAAACACGGCACAAACAACTTGTAAGTTATTTCATTCACAATATTTATATTTAACTTATAGTTCATCTTTATTTATTTATTTATTATAGTTTCAAAAAGATGGTGTGGAACCATCGAACCTCACGTTGCTCACCGATTTCCACACTAACAAGAAGACCGGCCTCATACAAGATGGAGTTGCTCAGGAGATCGTCCACACCGTGAACTGACTTGGTAAGAATTTTCTCTAATATCAGCCAACCGTTGATGGAACTCCTGTCTGTACAGAAGTTACAATCGATACATTGAACAAATTCATGTATGAGATTAGTCTTTTCAAATATTTTCTTATATTTTTTTTTTGAATTTTACTTCTTATTTACACAAATTTTACTTTTAATTTGTTTTGCATGCTACTCCAAAAACCAAAGATCGTCTTTTTGGTCTTCCGCAAGATTTGGCATCTTCTGCTTCTTCACGATTTTCTAGCAGTTCGGATATTAGGGAAGAACTTGAACATAAAACTACCGAGTTTGAGAGTTTGAAGACGAAAGTTGTTACACTTGAAGATGCTCGGAGGACGGATCAGGAGAAAATACAAGAGATGAGACGACAAATCCATGATGTGCAAGAAATGAGAACAAAAATGGAAGAAATGGGAGCATTTGTGGCTCGATACCCACAACCGCCGCCGCCGCCACAGTAGTTTTATAGATTTTAAATTTGTTTTCTATTTAAATTTATAACTTTGTATTTTATTTTTTTCAATATTGGATAATTTCAAATTTAATTTTCATTTCTATATTGGATATATTTATTGAATTTTAATTTAATTTCTATTTTTAATATATTTAAATTAAAATTAATTATAAAATTAATTTATTTTTTAAAATCTGTGGGATCCGTCGAAAATTAGTCCGTCAGTAATGCGTCAGAAATTAGACTGTTAAAGAGTCGTCGGAAATCCGTCGGATCATTCTTCCGATGGAATTACCGACCACTGTATCTGTTGGTGATCCATCGGAAATTTGACTTTTGGCAATCCGTCGGAAATTGCGATGGATTTTCTACAAAAATTTTATTTCCAACGAGGTATACCAGACGGTGGATTCCGTCGGAAATCCGTCGGCAAACGCATTTTCCGTCTGTTTCCGAGTGTTTTCTTGGGAGATACAAGCAAAAAAACATTGCGCAAACAACTTGTAAGTTATTTCATTCATAATATTTATATTTAACTTATAGTTTCTATTTGTTTATTTATTTATTATAGTTTTAAGAAGATGGTGTGGAACCATCGAATCTAAGGTTGCTCACCGATTTCCACACTAACAAGAAGCCAGCCTTATACAAGATGGAGTTGCTCAGGAGATCGTCAACACCGTGAACTGGCTTGGTGAGGAATTTCTCTAATCTTAGCCAATCGTTGACGGAACTCCTAACTGTACAAAAGTTCCAATCAACACATTGAACGAATTCGTGTATGAGGTTAGTCTTTTAAAATATTTTCTTATATTTTTTATTTTTTTGAATTTTACTTGTTATTTACAAAAACTTTACTTTTAATTTTTTTCGCAGGCTACTCCGAAAACTAAAGGTCATCTTTTTGGTCTATTTTCAATACGTTCATTTTAATTATTCAATATTTTTTAAAACTAATTAAAAATGTATTATATAGTAAAATCAAAATGACATCTTGCATTATACCTATGGGTCGAAATAGTTGAGATGGGTCAACCCAACTTATTATCTATTGAGTTAAGAGTTAAATAGGTAATGGGTAAACCCAACCCATTTAATTTGATGGGTTAATGGTTAAATGTTTTGACCCATTTAAAAAATAAATCAATTAATTAATTAATAAATTACTATAAAATCAACTAAAAAACTATAGCGTATATTTTAATATTTAATACTATATATAGATCAACAAATTTTATTCAAATGTTTATGTAGTGTTTATTTCTTGACTATCATATGAGTTAGTGGGAATATAGATATTAGATTAGTAATGTCAAAAAAATACGATATTAGATTAGTAGATTTTGCAAATTTTTAGTTGGTTGTTATAAAAACATATTCATTAGATTAAATAGTTATAAATTTAAACTAGAAAATTAAGTTTTATATATTTTTGAATTTTTCTAAAATGATTATTTTTTGAGCGAATTTCTAAAATGATATATGTAGTTGGTTATCAATAAAAGTTTAAATTTTCAAATTATAATTCCATTTTGGATTTCTAAATCATGTTAATTTAAATCTTATGAAAAAAAGATATATCATAAATTGTAAATACTCATAAATTATTTTAATACACATAAGGATTTACACAAATCCAATCACAAAACCATTCGAATTTTCTTTGTTTTACCACAAAATTTGTTCTCGTATTAATTGTTCATCACTCTCAAGGTATATTGAAAATTACTTCTCAATAAATTATTCATCTTAAAATCACTCTTAACCAAATCACTTATTTTACACACTCTTTAGGAAATTGAATCTATCATATTCAGTGTGTGATATCATCGTAGCAAACAAAATCGTGAAATTCGACGAAAAAGCCGACATAAGTGATAAGTCCACATTCGTTTGAGTTTGGTCATGATAAGCGATACCATTTGGAACAGTCCAAACAACACAGTTTGTGGGCCCTTAGGCACTCTCGGTTTGTGGGCTCAAATCTTGTTCGATGGTTTTGCTATTTTGGAAAACTCAAAAGATTTTTCTCCTAATGCAAATTATCACGGCCCGTAACATATAGACTTAGGACCTTTTGGGTTTTAGAGATTTAGCCTTTTTTCAAAAAAAATTGATTTCTTAGAATTTTATCTAAATATGGATCATTGTACTTCAAAATATCATATTCTTTTTACAATAATTTTTTTTGGGTTATACAAAAAGGATCATATTTAGTTATTTACTTATTAGTATTTAGTTTTAGGTTTTGTTTAACTCTTTGATTTAGACTAATATAGTTTTTTCTTTTATGGTTTTTTATCTTGGTTTAAATTTTTGTTTGGTTTTAATGTTTTATATATCTTTTTATCATTACTTTGGAGTAGAACTTATGTTTGTTTTATTTGAAATTGAAAATATTGATATTATGTCGATTTTTTTATAGTCTCGCTTAAGGCCATCGATATTGTTGGACCGGCCTTGATTATCACAAAACTATTTTCATATTTTATCCACACACGGAATTGAAAATCATTTTTCAATATGTCATTTCTCCTGAAATCATTTAAGCTGAAACACACTTAATAGTGAAATTCTTTCATGAGGAGTTAAAAAATGATAAATGCATTTTGATAATAAAGAAAGACAAATCAATTATTTTAAACTTTCCTTGTAAGGTGAATCAGAAATGCTCGTCGAGCTTATTTTGTTGGTATATATATAGTATACTCCTGGTGTGGCGGATCAGTTTAACCAAACTAAACCGATATGACTTCATTCAAAGAAATAAAAGTAGAATTGGGTTTTTTTCTTGCTAGTTAGACCGTGACATGGAAAAGTTGAGAAGACATGTTCCTTTATTAATTATTAATATCATATACAAATTATAATTATAAGTAACAAAGAAAATATATTTCAAACAAGATAATTAACCAACCACACTCATGTAAGTTTTTATTTAAGAGAAAAAAGAAAAAAAAATTAAGATATTTCTTCTAGTGATCATGCCTCCAACCTCTCTTTCCAAACCCGGTTGGACTTTGACTAGGACTAACTGGTTTACGTCGGATATCCGTTTTCGGGTTAGGACTCCTGGGACCGGGATAACCCGTAGTTATTGCTCCACCCGAACTTGATGAATCACAACCCGATCCATTAATCGACCCGTTTTTAGTTGAGGAGTTCCAATACGGCATGAAAGAAGTTCCTTGAAGCTTGACTGGTGTGCCTTGGTCCCGGACTTTAGCCTTTGCAGATGCGGTTGTAGCCATATAACTTGGTATATGGGTTGGGCTTTTCCGTTGCTTATGGGCTTGTCTATATGATCCTAAGTCTATATACTCTCGATCAATAAGACCAATGATGTTGTCTTTGAGGCTAGTCGGAGTGTTCACGTCCATTTCCACAGTCTTCTCCGATACATCATCGGAAGTGGTGGTTACCGCGGCTGTGGGGAAAGGCGGATACGGAGGAAGATTGTATGGTCCGGGACCTGGACCCGGACTGGTTTGACGCCCTGTGTATGGCTGAGAAGACATCCAATGGTCAAGCCAATTCCAAGCCCATTGTGTTCTATCAGGCCCATTAACAGAAAGACCAATCGCCTCGTCATCATCATTTGTATGTTGCATTTGCCGCTTTAATATGAAAACCGAAATCATCATAAGTAAAAGATATAGTTAAGGATTTCTTATATTTTCGACTCTAAATAGAACAATAAGATAGAAACAAATCAAGTTTTACAAGCAAAAAAAATCTATTTCGAGGGAAAGAAAATAGAGAGGCGACTAACCTGGTAAGTGTATGCATAAGCAAGAGCCCTCTCTCTTTTCATCATTCCTTCACTCCTTTCTTTTTCCTGTGTATTCAAAATACAATAATTAATTAAATTTTGTAATTATTTCAAGATAAAATATTGAAAAATGAGAAAAATAGTACGTAAGTTTTTCCACGTTACCTTTCCTTGACTTTGGTACAAGCTGGTTCGGTTTACTTCGTGCAATTTCTTCGGTTTCTCTCGTTCGGTTTGGAGTTTTGCAAACCCTACAAAAACCATACAAATTTCATGTTCACCATTATTAATGTGTACATTTTGGGCAATTTAATATTTTACCGAAACTATTTCAATATGTACCATTGTTCGGTTTTTTCATCCCGGACCGCTTCTCTTCTTCCTCAAATTGTTTCTTAAACCGGTCATGAGCCACTTGGAGTCTTCTTGCTCTGACTCGGCCTTGGACACGAACTAGAGCTTGCATACATTTCATAGTCATTTGAGCCTGTTTTCGTACGTGGTTGCCACGGACCAATGCTTGTAGCCTAACTAGTCCTTTTAAGGCACGAAGTGCTCGTCTCGCCTATAATAGAGAAAACAAAAACCACAAAACCATTCATAATTTGCGAATATTTTCTTAGAATTTCTGATTTGACATTAGTTTACTACTACAAATAGTTTACAATGCGTAAAAGAACTATGTTAGTCATAAATTGCGTATACTAAAACACAAAATTCCATCAATACCTCTCTAATCACAGTACTTAAATGAATATATTACTCTAACTGAAATGCACTTTCTAAGAATCAGTAAAGTTGATAAAGTGGTAAATAAAGTCATATTCAAGAGCATTAGATATTGATGATGAGAGTTGAAAATTATTAGAAAGTAATTAATAGGGGTGGAAAATTACCAAATATCCCCTGTAGTGCGATTGGATGAGCACGGCGGCGCTATCTTCCTCCGTTTGGCGGTTGTAGCCAGCAAGCCGAACAACTTTAGCAGCGGCTTGTGCGGCTGCAACAGCTGCTTCCGCAGCAGCTGCCGTGGCTATAGCTACAGCCATGGCGTGTTTTCTGTCTCCAACATTGGTTGCTGGAGTAGAAGCTGTGCTCTCGACGTCATGGGAGATCTCCGGTGAACTTTCCGCCGGAAAATTTTCAAACGACACGACTTCTTGCGTGTCCTGTTGCTGCTGCCATCTGTCGCCGTTATTATTACCGATGCTGTTGTTCTCTCTCTGCATGTATTTATAATTAAGCATGACGTCATAGTAATAATCATTTTGAAATCTTTTTATCTTTATAAGCTTTTTTTTTTTAAAACGTTACTCGGTTACTCCTATAAGCTTGTTGGCTTATGATTACTTCCTTTTAGAATTTAATTTTTTGACAAAGATTCGACTAAACTGTATAAACCTATTCTGATGAGATATTATCATGTTAGTCAAAAACTCAGAACTAGAAACCAAATTCTAATAAACGCATATATTTTATTTTTTAGAATTCTTTTGAGACGCATACTTTTTGTTGTCAACTTATTAATAGCACAATTAGTTATTAATCCATACTTTTAGTTAATAAAACGACAGTAAATTTTGAGAATCAATTAAGATTAGAGTTGAGATTCAAAATATAACTAAAAGTGATAAAGACTGTGGGGCTAAACTTTGGATAGTGGTAAAAAAGGATCAATACGATAGTAATGTGAAGCTATGTCTATATCTATAGATACAAGTTGATACATATATCTCATCTATAGGTGGGGAAATTAATGGGGGTGGAGTGATGGCGAGGGAACAAAGAAATGCACATGAATATTGGGAGAAGGAAAAAAGATTTTTTTAGGTGTCACGAAAATCATATTTAAATGTTCTTATAAGGAGCCTTCGTAGTCTATCTCTTTCACAAGGGGACCAATCTTTTCGGCTTTTAATTAATAAATATACGGTCTAAACATTTAATTTTTGTAACTTCACTTGTCATACATTTATAAGATGAAAGAGCGTATTATTTTTTCCCCTTTTAAGCTATAATATACATAACTATATCTTACAAATAGTCATTAAATAATATGCAAAAATAAGAAAATAAAACAGTGTTCATTGCAACAAAAAAACATATATGTAACATGGAAATCGCTTTCAATCAAGAAGAAAAAGACATTAAAACAAAATTGCTTATTTATAAAGAAATAGTTATGCGGTCATGTTAATTATACCTTTTTCTTCAAGTTATGTTTTGTTAATAGTGCTAAAATTAATTAAAACGATATGTCTATTTATAATCTGATTACTGTCAATTCTTTCTTTCTTTATTTTTGGGTGAAATTGTTTCAATGGTTTTTGTGAAGATCCCCATACTTCTAAATAGCCCACTTAGTGTCCAAATTTTCTCTAGTATGTTGTAATGTCATAATGTTGCAATAAGTTGATAATACATTAAAACAAACAAAAATTGATAATATCAATGTAAACTAATGGTCTAATTGGATTACCTTTGAGTCTTTAGGAGAGGACTTAAAGACTTTCTTCTTCACCGTCGAGAACCACCCACCACTTCCTTTCTTCCCCATTTCTGGCAAAACTCGTTGATGATAAGCTCTATTATTACTGAACAATTATTTAAAAATGCTCAATCATATAGAAAGTTTCCCAAAACTAGCTTTGATACTGCAAAAGCAAAACAAATTCCAGAAAGAACTAAAAACCAAAATGTATAACATTCTAATATACCTCAGCATGCAATCAATATGCATAAAAGTTACACATGTGTAAAAATATGTGACTTCAGAAACTTACATGAATGTGCAATATGATTAAGCCATTAGAAGCGATTTTTGAAGTTTAGAGAGAAAGAGAGAGTGAGAGAGATAAGAGGTAAGAGATAGAAGTCACAGAAAGAGTCAAGTTGAGAAGGAGGAAGTGTCTACATTTCACCACCGATAATGAAATCATTAACGGAGTCACGTGGGGTTCGGTTAAACGCCGTTAAGTGTTTTTACGAAGTTCACGAGGTTTCTACTTTTGTCTTTTTCTTATTTTAACGCCAATCGTCTTTTTTTGCCCTTTTGTATAAAGTCTTCTGACATTTGTGATGATCGAATTTTATATTTACAAATTTGTTATATAAAAATAATATTTGACTTTTCTTACATGTGTGGACTTGTGGACCAAATTCATATTTACATATTTCTGATAAGAAGATGAATCTATATTTCGGATATGTAGTAATCCGAGGAATTTCAAGTTGAATAGTATTTAAATTTGTATGTTAGTGAGAAAAAAGTTTGTATAAATGTAGATATGATATTAGCTTATGATGAAATATTTATGTTAAAAAAAAAATTCATGAGTTTTATCTGTTTTTATATTGAGCTTAAAAAGAATTAATGGGTATACATATAATATGCATTTATACATAAAGTTTATGAGTTATATATGATTAACATTGGTGACATGAATTTAGATCTATCTGAAACATTTTAGAAAATGAACTTAAAATTTACATGTTTAACTAGTGACGCCGAGTTATTGTCTTATTTTATAGATGTAAATTGAATTAGATTTAAAAGGAAAAAAAACAAATATGACAAAAATGTGCAGTTTTTTTAATAACGGCGACCTAACTTCTTAATGAGGACCCAAGACCTACACCACCTCTAAATTGGACCACCTTTCGATTTCACTACTCATTGAGTCTCTCATACATCCTCACGAGTAGCTAAACTGTATTTTATGCATCAAATATTGTTAGAGATGAGTAGATCACCAAAATTGTAGAGATGTGTGATCTGTATTAATAAACAAAGCTTATCTTTTTTTCTTTTATGTAAATAAAGCTCAAGTTTAACATTCCTTATAAATACATTTCACCACATAGAAAAGAAAAATGGAGCATCATGTTCTCATGCTTTAATCTGGAAGAATGTGCCGTGATCGTTCACCTAGAAAAAGCCGTTACAATCAGTTTTCCGTTATCAAACCCAAATACAAGTGAGAAAAATCAGGCCCATAAAGAAGTATGAAGCACAAAGCCCACTCATATCACTTGATTGGATGGAGAGATTTCCCATCATCTTAGAAGCTTTTTGAGCCTTTCATGTGTAAAGGCTTTAAGCCCTTTACACATTTTTTTGGACTTGATGCTAGTTTTCCTTTATTTCTCTCTTCTACTGTCTAAAGAAAGGAAAGATATTTATGATATAATATACTATATGAAAATGCTTAGGAGGGTGTATTGAACTTAGCATTTGAAGAGATTTAAGTTAAGATGACAAATCATGTGTTATTGAAACATGAATTTTAAAATATATTTTTAAATCCAGTGTTATTAGATTAATGATTTTAAAATGTACAATCAAATTCAGTGTTATTAAAAACATTTTAAAAATTAGATTTAAAAGTTCAGCTGAAATTTCAAGAATTTCTTAGTTAAAAATACAAAAATCAAAATTATATGGTTTTTATGTGAGATTTTAGAGAATTTAATAACAAATTTCCTAATTCAACCAAATCATCTCAAATCTCATTAAAATTCAAATCTCGTTAAATTATTTATCCAACCAATTATTTATCTCAAATCTCTTTAATCTAATTCAACCAAATTCATCAATGTATATTTTTTGTTGATGTTAAAAAGAAAAGAAAACATGTTTATGTAAAGATAACCTAAAAAACACCGCCTCCACTTATCTCTCGTTTTCTACGTTTCCATGACGGCCTCAGATCAATCAAATCAAAAATCTATAATCACACATCAAACTCAGGTATGAAATCGATTACAGAAAAATCATTGGTAGTTATTAGATTCGATACCTTGTTTCATGTTTTCTCCGATGCAATATTTCTTTTTAATCGTTTCATGCGCACTATATAACTTCTACGTTTCTAAACTTCTTCGCAACTCAAACTGCTTACAAGAACTAAACTGGGAACGTATTTCTATTGAAATTCGGATTAGAAGCTGCTACATATCATCATATTCGTCCCTCTATGGCTATATGAGTATATGTGCTCTTCAATTTTATCTTTTCTGTAAATTTTCTAAAAAATATATAGTTACAACAGATGTTGTTTCATTGCCAGGTTACTGGAATTAATTTACAAGAATTTTTGTTTCCAGAGAAGATTACCTTTATTTATTTAGCTGATTATGGTTCATGTTAAAAAAAAGTTAATCTGATTAGGCAGAATCTTTTCATTAATGCATTTGGAAATGATGGTAAGCTCATGGAAGTTGTACCTCTGTATCACCATATCAAACAAACAATATGTATTTGTAATTTCTCTTTGGTGCATGAGATTTAAATTCAGCTACCTTCCTAATGCCATTGTTGAATTTTATGCAGAAATGTTTAAGTTTTCTTTCAGAAATGTACAGTCAAATGTAGGGCGTCAATAGAATGATTTGTGTGTCATTATTGAAATTCAATATTCAGCCTTTCCAAAGTATCAATGCCATTCTTTTGTTAAATGGTTTTTCTCTACACTTGTGAAAGCATTCACTAGATAAAAATACAGAAAAATAATTGAATAATAAAAGATACAAAACGTTCTTGTGGTAATTTCTATCGGTGTTGTTGTTGTTGATTGTGTCCCGAAAATTCTTTTTCGGACATACATTTTTCCTAGTGGCATTCTAATAACTCGGCATTGTCGAGACTCGTGTCTTTGGTTCAACTCCAACGTCTTTAGGTCCTTGGTAAAAAAATATGGGAGTGTTTATGGTTCATAACTCAGTCTTAGTGCAAGTTTCTATAATTTTTGTGGTTCATAACTCAGTCTTACTGCAAGTTTCTATAATTTCTAACTTTCTATGACGTTTTCTAACGTTTTAGTTTCTTCTATGTTTGTCTTCTCGTATTTGGATTTTTGGCTCCAAGATATCTTTTGATCTCAGCGGATTTGTCTTCAAAAATGTTTCGATATTTGTCAATCGTTTAATATCAATGAATTCATTAGATAACAAAAAATTTAGGAAAGTGGCTTTTGTTGAGTGGTTAACATCTACTTCTTTGACTTTTTTTTTTCTTTAACTATTTTCGATTATAAAAATATAGTTAATCTAAGACCATGAATGTTTGATAGTTTTTTAGTGGTTTTTGACTTTTAGTTATTGGTTTTTAGTTTTTGATTTTTGATTTTTTGTAGTTTTGATTTTTTCAAAATCTCTTAAAAGCTCATATAAGTGAGATTTTGAATTCTTTTCACAAATGTAGAGAAACCATCAAAATCCAGATTTCCTATATTTTAAGGAATCTAATATTTTTTAAAATCATGAATGGTAATAAATTAGATTTTTGAAAAATCTAAAACCAAAAACCACTCTAAAAACCATTGTCATTCAAGCCCTAAATAATATTATATATTATTTTATCAATCTAAATAATATTGTTAAAATATAGTTCATCTAAATAATATTATACATTATTTTATCAATCTATATAATATTATATATTATTTTTAACTTTATCAATATAAATAACATTAAAAATAATTAAAAAAAAAGTAAATTATATAGTCTAAATTTTTTTTTCCGGCGAAAAATATGCTTTCATTTGCAAAATTCTTGACTGTTAAATTGAGATTATTGAGTTGACATGTTGACTAGTCAGATACATTGCTCCTTAGCTTCAATGTCACTCCTTAGCTTCAATGTCACTCCTTAGCTTCAATGTCACTCTCTCTACTGCTTTCTTCTGCTCTAGTCTCTCCGAGGACTAAGGGTTTATTTCTCCCCTCTTTTGGGCTCGAACACGGCACCAAATATTGATATTTTACTTTTTGTTTTCTTTAGATATCAAAAAAATAAAATAAAAAGTAAAAGATCAATAATTGCTGACGTGTCTAGGCTCAAAAGTGAGGAGAAGAAGACATGTGGCATTTTTATTTTCCTGAAGAAGACCTTCAAAATTAATCCCTCAGTCGTCGGAGAGACCAGAGAAGAAGCCGAAGCAGAGACAGAGAGAGAGATTCTCCGGTGGTGTCATTGAAGCTTAGGACAAATGTATCCTACTGGTCAACAGGTCAGCTCAATAATCTCAGTTTAATCACCCAGAATTTTGCAAATGAAAGCACATTTGTCGCCGGAAAAAAAAAACAATTTAGACTATTATATAATCTCTCGTACGCGATCTAATCACTGACTCTCTTTGAAATTTCTGGAAATCTGAGGAAATCGTAATCTCTTGTTTATTCCTGTATCTATCTGCACTCTCGATTTTATTTTGTTTACTCTTTGATTGCATGCGAATTTTGTTCTTCGCTTACAGATTTTGTTGAATGCAGTTTCGTATTTGTTCATTTCTATACTTTTTGATTTTAAAACTGTGCTGATAATTTCAATTTTGTGATTTCTTATGTTTCAGATTTTTAAGAATTAGGGTTTATGAAAAGAGTGGATTTTGTTTGAATCAGACTTTTGTATTTGCAATTGTAGATGTCGTTTCAGAACACTCCGTTGAATGTTCAAGATCCATCACCGATGATGGTTAATATGGAACAATCATCACCAGTTTCAAAAGATGAATCTCATAATGGAGGAGGCAGTGCTCATTTGGAGTTTTCTGTGTTCAATTCCGCTAAGCTTCAATCTGATCTTCAAGCCATGGGTATCAAACTCAAACAGCATGACGATAACATCAGTTTTCTCAAGTCTCAGAAAATCAAATTGGATGAAACTATCTACGAGTTGCAAGGTTTGATTTTTATTGTTCCTGCAAATATAAAGCCACATTTTTTCAGCTATTTGTTTTTTTGTGGATTGAGATTTTCGTGTGGATTACAATGTCGTTGTTTCATTTCTTTGCAGGTCGTATGAGTAGCATTCCTCCATCTACTCCTAACGAGGAGAACTTTGAGATTCAAGGTGAAGATGTCAATGAACAGATCATTCGTCACAAAAACTCAGCTGCTGGAGTTTTAGGTGTGATTGAAGCTCGTCATGGCGCACATGTTTCTCAATTGCCGTTGATGAAAGGTGTCGTTGGCATTGTAGCAAAACTTGGGAAGATCAATGATGAAAACCTCAGCCAGTTTAGTTCCATTTCTCATTGTTTAATTAACTTAAAATTCTTAATGTTTCAGATTCTGTTACAAACTTTGTTTTTGTAATCTGAAACTGACTTTAAAAATGCAGGGTTTTGTCGGATTATTTGGGGATGCGCTCGATGTTGGCAGTTGTATGTAAGGATCATGATAGTGTTATGGCGTTGCAGACTTATGACAAGCAAGGCAGCATTGATAGAAGTGCTGGCCTTCACGGACTTGGCTCTTCGATTGGCCAAACCATTGAAGGGAATTTTGATGCCATCTGCCTTGAATCTGTGAGGTAATAATTTTTTGTTTTTTAATCTTGTAGTTGTTGTATTACAGATCTTGTTAGATACAACTTTCATCTGCAATCGTTTACTTATAAGTTTATTTGATGACTTCCAGGCCATATGTTGGTCGCCACATAGCTGATGATCCGCAAAGAAGACTTGATCTTCTGAAACCAAAATTGCCTAATGGTGAGTGTCCTCCCGGGTTTCTCGGATTTGCTGTGAACATGATAAAAATCGATCCCGCTTACTTGCTCTGTGTCACATCATATGGATATGGCCTTCGTGAGACCTTGTTCTACAGTCTATTCTCCCGTCTTCAAGTTTACAAAACAAGGGCCGATATGATTAGTGCCCTCCCATGCATAAGTGATGGTGCAATATCTTTGGATGGAGGAATCATCAGGGCAGCTGGGATCTTCACTCTTGGAAACCGGTAAAATTCTCACAACTTTATAACTCGAAAACTTATTTCCCTCTTTGAGTCTTCTCTTTCCTTCTTGCTGTTTTCCTCTGTCCTGAAACCAATGCAATTTACAGTGGTGAGGTGAACGTGAGATTTGCAAAGCCAACTGCTTCACGAACGATGGACAACTATAGTGAGATGGAGAAGCAAATCAAAGAGCTGACATGGAAGAAGGAAAAAATGCTGGAGGACATGGCCCGAGAGCATGTGATCCGTAAGGACGCCTTGGAAAAATTTGGCAGGAAAAAAGAAGAGTTTGTACGATTCTTGGCTCTGAGCTCAGCCACTAATCAGGTAGTAATACTAGTTCTCATGTCTCGTTTGACTCTTGTATGATAGTAAAGATGCTTCAACTAAGTCCAAACTTTGCTACGTCCATCGAACCAATATCATGGAATCGTCTATATGATCATATCTTTGTTTAGGTTTCAGTTCAAAGTTTCAAATTATCTCTATCTGAAAGGTTTCTATGGCTAACATTGATTTGTCTGTGTTGTGATGCTCCAGCAAACCATACCACCCAGATGAAAAGAGAGCAAGCAAAGAAGCATGGAGCTGTGAGTAACAATGATCTTTGCTTCTGAAAGAATCCTATTTTGACTTTAAGAAGTTGTTTCCATCTTAGTTTTTGATAAATTGCTTCCATGGAAAGTATCTAATGAGACGATACAGACTTGGATAAATTTCCTGGAATTGTAGTAAATCGGATTGGTTTAGATCGGTTAGCTTCGGTTCAGTATTTCTAGCCCCTTTTTGTTTCGGTTTTAACTTGACCGTGTACATATGATGGGCATTTGATATCCAACCTCTTCTCTAGGCCTTTCTAGTCTAATGTTCCAATGTGTGGTTTACTTCTATTGTTTCTTGTACCGGAATTTGAAAACTCAATGTTTCCCAAGTACACAACCATAAGTAAAACAAATGATCAATCTTGCTACAGACAATGTTAAATTGAACAAATCGATTTCGCCAAAGCCTGTATTAAACCAAGAGATCAATCATAGCTTATTGTCTAAACCAAATCTCTAACTACATAAAGTTAAAATAATAAGATTATAATAGAGACTGCTAAATTCAAGCAAGCGATGACGGCGGATCCTGACCGTTGGATCCACCTGATTTTTCACCTTGAGCCAGCTCCTCCACATTGGCTTCTTCAACACCACCATTTTCGTTTTCCCAACGCAGCTTTGTCGTTGGTTCCTTTTCTTCCACAGCTTTTGGTTTAATTATGGAAGCTATGTTAAAGTCTTGACTCTTCCTCTTTGCTTCTGCTTCTTGTAACTCTTTCGCCTTTGCCTCTGCTTTCAATCTCTCTTTCTCTTCCAGTAACTTCTCTAAATCTCCCTCTCTTCCTCCTTTTCTCAGCTCTTCTTTCACAAACTCATGCATTTCATCACTTACTCTAACCGTTTCATCATCCAGCATATCGTCCACAATCTTAAGCATCTCATCGAGTCTACCAGCTTCACTTAACGCCCTCATGATGAATTTGTAAGCCTCATCATCCATCTTAAGCTTGTTCACCATCATATCAAAGAAGGATTTTGCATCGTCGAGTTTCCCGGCTTTAACCAACTGATCTTGTAATCGGTTATACACAGCCAAGTTAGGTCTTAGATTCGACTCAACCATTGTTTTGTAATACGCAGCTCCTTCATCTATCTTACCTTCCTTGAAACAAGTATCCATTAACAACCCAAATGTGTATTCATCAGGCTTCACCTTTTTCTCATCCATTTCACCATAAAGCTTCTCAGCCTCAGCCAACAATCCGTTGTCGCACAACTGATTCATCAGATTGTTAAACGATAAAGTATCGGGACTACACCTAAAATCACCCATTTGCCTGAAAACATCCACAGCTTCCTCAAACCTTCCTTCTGCACAGTACCCATTCACCATTACATTAAAACTACCCAAATTCAAAGCCAACCGCTTCGGTGGATTATGTTCCTTTTTCATCGAATCAAACAACTTCAAGGCCTCATCAAACTTCCCATTCTCACTCAAAGCCTCCAGCACATAATTATAAGCCATAGCACTCATCTTCACCTTCAAATCCTCTCCAGTAACTTCCTCATAACACTCCATAGCCTCTTTCTCCATCTCCTTCATAAAATACCCTTTCATCAAATTCCCATAAACCACACCATCATCCACGAACCCACCAAGCTTCTCCTTTAACTCCTCATAAAGCTTTAAAACACCATCAGCATCAGATTTCTTCACAAACCCCATCATTAGATAGCTATAAACAACAGGGTCTACAACAAAACCTCTAACACTCATATCATCCTTAATCTCCATTGCCTTGTCAAGACTCTCATTATCAACTAAACCCTTAACCAGAATCCTAAAAGTAGCAATAGAAGGATTCAAAGGCGCATTATCTATAAACAACTTGTAATGCTCCAAAGCAATTTCGGGTTTTCTAACATCAAGATAAGCTTGGAAAATCAAATTGTAAGTGATGATATTAGGAGCAATACCAGCTTGATTAATAAAACCATGTAATTGCAGAAGCGCTCCGTATTTGCCTTGTCGAAGCTGCGCAGCTAAAACGGCGTTTACAGTGAAAATCGTAGGTCGGCAATTCGAATACACAGAGTGACGAGTGAACAAAGCAGCTTCTTCTAAATCATTCTCTCGGATCAATTTCAAGATCTGATTATGGAGATCGAGGCGTTTACCAATGAGAGACGATACAGATTCAGGCAATTTCGGGATATTGGGGTTTTGGATTGGTTTAGAGATTTGAGATTGTTGCTGTTGTTGTTGGGATCTGTTGAATGAGTTAATTGGTGGTTCCATACGAAGACGACGCTTACGACGGCGACGTTCAGCGGCGGCTTCTTCTTGCGTCGTGAAAGACATGTATCGGACGGCGAGAAGTGGCTGCGGCGGGACGCGAGGGCGGTAGGCTCTTGTGAGCGCTTGTAGGTGGTTCAATAAGGCGGCTTTAGAGATCGACATGGTTGGAAAATGTTTTTGTTCTTGAGAATTATCAGTGAGAGTGGGAAAAATGAATCCTTAGAGAAGAAATGAGAGGTAGGATTCTTGTTAGGGTTTTAGGCAATAGTTTGGGCTTGGGGATGATGACTGATGAGGCTTGAGGGGTTGTTTGGGAACTGGGATAACTATATTTTGGCTTAGGGCTTGTGGTCAATTCATATATGGGCTCTTTTGGGTTATAGGCTTGGTTTTTGGAGCGATCCATTTTGTTTTTTTGATGATTTTATATTTTGGTAAAATTTTGAAAATTTGTTTGTTAGAAATTGCTTAATATATACAAAAAAAAGTAAAATTAAATTAAGAGGGTTGAGATTAAAGAACGATAGATAACTAAAAAAAAAGTCAGTGGTTAATTCGAGACAGTCGTAATAAAAATTGAATGGTGATCAAATTAAAATTTGTTGAAAAAATAATTATCAAATTTGACTATATTTTTTAACATTCAAATGATTGTTATGATTTTTATTTTCAGATAGAAGTATTTTAATCGATTAAGTTGTGTAAATTATTTTCTCAATTTAAGTTAAAATGAATGATAATGTGTATCTAACGTAAGAAGACATTTTAATTGAAAGTTGACGAAAATTTGCTGTTTGGTATTATTATAGTTAAGTCGAACATGGAATTATTGGAACCAAAGTTACCAAAAATCGTGGATGGGACCCTACAGACAGTGTCAGTCGCTGGCCGTGACCTTATTGACTTCAATCACATTGTTTCGTCTCTCCAACTCTCAGCACTCAGCACCGACACATCCAAATTCACATTGTTTTTGAATTTTCGAATATTAAACTGTTTGAATATTTCGAAACATTCAATCAGTCGATTAAAAAAATAATGTCACTGGATTTTATCCCTCGTTTTGACACAAAAAGATAAAAAAAAAGAACATTGGAGTAAACTTTTATATATCTTTCTCTTTAATGGAAAAGTATAAACTAATTTAATTTTTATGGTATCTATATATAGGTATACACACATCAGTCATCGACTAATTCATCGCACCGAGTTGGATAATTTATACGGTCAAGAAAAATAATTGAAAATTATTCTTGAATGTCGATCTTATTGAATAATACCTCTGGAAATGATACAATTAAAAAGTTAAAATATATTCTTTTTGGATTAAAAAAAGGTAATTAAAATATACTTCCTCAAATATAGGATTAATATTATGTCCATTAATATAAGGACCCTAAGAATGAAACAATTCATCGGAAACATAAGCACTTAAGTTTCCTCTGCCTAAATGCTTAATCCGGCCAAGAACGAAACCCCGGTCGAAGGCAACCACGACGAACCGTATATAAATTCAGCCACTGTGAACCGGTTTGCCTCATCCGTCGAATTGATAACCCGATACCCTGGCCATTGCACACGTTGTTGAAGAGCCGAACCGGGTCCAGTGTTCAAATACTCTCCATAATATAACGTATCTAAAGCAAACGTTGTGTTCCACTCGAGCCAACCTCTTGTGTGTACATGACTACCAATATAAGATAACATATACACCGTCCTAGAGAATAGCTTCCATGGTCGACCTAGATACGTTTGAATAGTACCGTTGGTCGCTTGGAGATCAGATGTTGCCAAAACCCTAGAAGCATGTATTGAGATTCCGGTGTTTTGGTTTGGATCTTTTCTGTTTTGAGCTGTGATTGTGTTTTTCTGAAGATCCATGGGTTTACGTGCGTAGATGCTACAGTTTTGTAACACTACGGCTGCGTTACCGAAGATAAAATCGACTGTACCGTAAATATCGCATTCTCGAAAGAATTGGCGATTTGAGTGGACGTAGAGTGTGTCTTGGTAACCAATAATATTGCATCGGTAGATCACGGCGTGGTCAGCCCCAATGCGGAGAGCGACTGCTTGGTGCTTCGCTGGACCGGCCCAGTTTTCAAATGTAATGTCCCTTGCAATAAATCCAGCTCCGGTCGCGGCTGGAAGAAGAAACAAAACAAAGAAAAACACATTTATGTTTTGTGTTTATTAACTCTTTAAATTTAAAAAATGAAAAGAGCTCAAAATAATTAAATCATCATATCAATGCAGCAATACATTAATTATTGTTATCAATACGTGATTAAACGACGCAACAAATGCAGTAAGACAAAACTAATGCAATTAAATCAAATACTAGTATTTGAGAAATGTCTTTACCTAGAAATGTTATAGTAGTATGCAACTAGTGGCTCTAATGCATCCAATCACGTAATGAGCCATGACCCACATCCAACTATATATATAAATAAATGCTACTCTTCTCTGTCTTCCATCATGCATGTATATATATATACAAATATGTGGGTCAGTAATTGCGCGGCCTACCTCCAACCCTTACGATACGTTCATATCATTCTATATGTCTATGCATATATGTATTTTCAAGTGGGGGGTGTCTCTATGTATATTGGTGTATACGTATATGCATTATGCATAAATTATGTGAAGCCATTTACTAATGTACGTACGTGGATGTGGGTATTTAGGGATGATCAGAGGGTGATTATTAGATGAATGAGATGTATTTAAACTTCTTATTTTTTTGTTAAACAAATGTATTTAAACATTGCTTTATCAAAAGAATGTTTTTGATTTGAGTAGGTGCATTCAATGAACATTAAGAACCACAACTACATGCATGTGAGTTTGGTTGGATAAGCGGCAGCATCACATAGGATGTCCGATTCATTGTAAGTGTGTTACTTAATCGAATTTGACCGTAATCATATTGAAAAGCTAATCCGAAAGAAGCAAAAGATCTATTTAATTTGAGGTAGTCGGTTTTATTTCTTCAAATGATCGAACTACTAAACATTCAAAGATCAGATCAAATTTAAGTTACTGTAAAAAACGAATTGACGATCAAAACTGAACCGAAACGTCAAAACCGAAATTATAAAAAGATATTCGAAAAAGTTCCGTTATAATTCGATATTTGTTCCTAGTTTTTGTGGTATTTTTTACATGAGAATTGAATATATTTTAAAGGTTTTTGAAGAAAATATCATGGTTTTCTCTAAAATACAACAAACAAGTGAGCTTACGTAGGAACTACAAGTTAGGTCTTAACTAGCATGAGTAAGAAAAAGTTGGTCGAGAGTAATTTCTAAGAAGGTTTTTGAGCCGAAGTGGTAGAAAATGGGTGAATGACGTTTGTTCTAAATTTTATTTGGTAAAAAAAAAAAACACGATTACTTAGTACCAAAACATAAAAAAAAAACTTAAATATCACTTTTAAAAAACTTTAGTGGTCTTGGTCTATAATGTTGACTTAATTTGTATACTGGTTCGGAGTACATACTCCTGTTTACTAATTTTACTTAAATCTAGCTTTTTTTAGTGGTCCATAATCCATATGAGAATAAACACAAGTGGTAAAAGACAACTAAAATTAGCAAATTGATTCTGACTTCAAGAGAATCTATGGACACTTTAAATCTCTATCCATCCGAAATCTATACAGCTAGCTCATGTCCCCCTTCACGTATCTGATTCCAAATAATTCTTTAAAACAAAGAAAAAAAAATCAAAACCTTTTTTTTTTCTTAACTTATAACCTTTCTTCAATCAAAAATATTTATATATATAACAATACATATTAAATCAATGCTAAAAAAGACATATATAATATCATAAATGTTGACCACCTTGAAGAAACTCTTTTTCATGATTTTATTCTGTAATTATCCCCAAAAGGATCTTTAATTTAATAATCCTATTACGGCGCTAATTAAAAAGACCTACGTACTGATTTTCGACATCTAAGACAAACTTGGTTTCGATTTATGATTCATTTATTTGTTTAATTGCAATAGTAGCGTTGATTCTACGTCTCTTACTTTTTAACTATTTATCATTATTGTTGAATTATTTAAAAAAGAGTTCAAAAAGTGAAAAAAAGGAATGGTAAAAGCACGATCTAAGAAAAGAAACCTTACCAAACGAAGCCGTGTGGAAAGTAGTAATGTTATCAAATATACTTTTGCCTCCAGAAATCACAGTTTTACCCTTCCCATCTCCAACGAACATCAAATTAATTTTCTTTCTACCGACCTTAAGGTTGTTCTCTTCATACCTTCCAAAACACAAACAGAGATACGCATTTATTAAACCTCTTTGTACTTTCGTCCTTCACGGACATCATATAAACAGTTAACATCGGTACATGCGAAAAGAAACGAGGGTAAAATAGTAATTTTACCTTCCGGCCTTTACGTAGATAATAGTCCGGCGAGTACTGTTCTGAGGAGCTTTCTTGATAGCTTCCGATATAGTTTTGCACGTGCCGTTGCCGTCTTTCGATACGATAATATCAGCTTGTATCTGAGATACCGGCATTTCCAATATCTCGCGTTCTCTTCTCTTCATCCATCTCGGGAATTTCTCTTCCACTTCCAACAGCCTCCGGTTTTGTATAGGAACTCCGGCGAAATCGTTACCGTCGTGAGTCGCCGAGAAAATCGCGAGACAGTTACTTACAAGCTCCGAAAGATTCTTTAGCGCCGCCGTCATCTGATCCTTTACACTACCGTCGTCGACGCCGTCGAATCCTTCGGTACAAGTGTCGTGGTTCGTTAAAGCCGCGCTTAGCCACGTCATCACGTCTTGTGGTTTCTTTTGAGCTCCGGAGACTGATACGACTGATGAGAGAGCGTTTGAGAGCGCGTCAACGGAATCGTCGAGGAGCTCTATGCAAGCGTCGTAAGCGGAGCGTGCACGTGGCGGCATGTCGACGAAGGAGAAGGAGGAAGAGGAGTAGAGAGCGTGGCTGAAGTGGTGGAGCGTCATGTTAACCGTGACGTGGATTAGATCTTTGGCGGAAGAAGCGGCGAGTGAGCCTGGGAAGTCCATGAGTGAGTCAACGCATAACTCGGGGAAACGAGTTAACTCACAAGCTTTAGAGATTGCTTGACTTGGTTTACGAGCTAGGCCTGGTGCGGATTGGCCTGATTTGACCTGTGATCGGATTCCGGCGAAGATTGCGGCGGCGAGGATAAGTGTGAAGGCCAAGATGATTGATGACACTAGAAGCTTCTTCTTTCTTCTCCGATTGTTCTCCGGTTGTGCTGACGTGGAGACTTGGTTGAGGTTCGGAGGAGGAGTAGTAGTGGTGGTGGTGGTGACCGAACCAGTTGCTCCGGATGGTCCGAGTCTTTCGTAACCCATTTGTTCTCGTTATTGAGTACTTTTTTTTTGAGTTTCTTGTGATTTAAGTGTATTTATATGAGTGAGAACTGAGAAGAGAGTATGAATTATCAAGTATATAGGAAGAGTAGTGGTGGTGATTATTGGTGGGACACGCGTCATTGATACATTCATTTAGCATAAGAATAAAATTGCTTTTATTATTTACTTGTGTTCTAGTTCTAATTGTTTGTTATTGCCCATTGTTTGATAGTGTAAGCTTTCGTTATTCGTTCACATAAATCAAACAAAAGGGAAAATTCCTTGAAAATATACCCAGTCATTTAGAAATATCATTAATTAAAATTTATAACTTTTGAAAATATCAAAAGCTCACTATCAAATGTCGACGAATAACACAAGAAATTTTCTTTATGTTATAGTTTTAATTTCTTGTGTTATTCGTCGACATTTGATAGTGAGCTTTTGTTATTCTTCGACGTGGATAGAAAATAATTAAAAACAACAAAAATCTATCACATATAAATATATTATTAATTTATTTATTATTTTCCTACATATCACTAATTTTGCTGTTCTACTTCAGCAGTTTGTTAAGGCATATATTATAATATATCGATATAATGTCGATAGCAGTTTATTAGTTATGGATACTAAGCTAAATGATTTCGTCTCAAACCTATAGTTAATTTTGTATAGCATAATTGATATATGAGCATTGATAGACAATCTAATTTACACGTTTGCATTGTGACTATTAAAGAGCATGAGCTGGCACTTACCAACTAAGGTTAAAAACCTTGATGAAATTGATGGCGAAACTATAAATTAGTCCCATTGTTTTCCTGATTTTGTTGTAATATTATTTTAAGACTATTCCGTAACAGTTATATACAGTACTTAAACAGTTAACTGAGATTAATTAAATCTATAAATTGTTTCAAAATCAACCTAACAAAAAGAAATAGGACTCCGCTAATGTTAGTACAAGATCCCACACCAGAGATTCAAAACCCGTAGCGGATAATCACGTGTCTATCACGTCATGAGAAGTGAAGGGCCCGCATCAAAGACGTTGAGTCCAGCGAACTAATCAAGAGTTCAAGCGCGAAGCTGTCACCACACAGGCCACCGAACCAGCAAATAAGTCCAAAAAAACAAGAAACCAGGTCCAGTTTAATTCGAAATTGAGGCATTATAGCATTAAAGACAATATCAAAACAAATACATTTAAAGAAAATCATAGAAGTTAGTAGTAGTACAAATATGGGACCCCCAACTTTGTAAAAAGGGTCTGATTTTTTTACAGTTTAACGATTTTAAATACAAACATTTTTTGTTTTAAAATATCTTCCAAAAAGCATACAAGAATAGAAGAGAAATACAATTTTTTTATATACAAATTTTATTTATATTTTGAGTGTTGAATTTAGTATCCACAGCTAACACCAGAATGCGACTAGAAAAGACCCCCATTATTTCTGATTACATGGACATCTCACGTTGTTATTTTTTTAGTTTTTATTTTATTTTCAAAACGTGTAGATAAAGTTCCACAAATGATAAATCGGTTACACACGCATAACCAGTTACAGGTAACCGGAGTTAAATCACAAATTTTTTAAATCATATATCGTTTGTAAGACTTATAAGTTCGATATTATGTAAATATGTAAGTGTAACTGTCTATTAAGAACTCAAAAAAGAATATTTTTTTAATATGTTTATTAAGCAGTGATACTATATACTAGTAAATTAATATATATATGTGTATACATATATTAATAGAACATAAGATAAGATGTGTGTGTTATATAATTAAAGTGATTATGCCATTTGTTTGATTATGGTTAGTGAAGTATCAGAAGATGTTCAATAATTTTTGGAAAGTTCTGTACCTCCTTTCTCTTTTAATTTTAAAAAGTTGCTAACTTAAGGAGTAAGTTTTATATCAGTTCAAAATCTGAATTTTATTTGGAGATTCCAAAACTAAACTACTATCGTTTTTTATTTAGAGCGGCTTATTTTAAAAACCCATGTGACAGTTGTTTGTAACAGAAAAGTCACGTATTTTGATTTAGTTTCATATACCACAGTGATAAATTTCTTTGAAATGGATGCATCCTACTGCACATTTAAAAAAAAAAAAGTTATTACTATGAGTTGAATAATGTGACATTCATTTGTTTTTTCAGTAATCCTCTAAGCATTTCCTAAACGTAATACAAACTTCGTGAACATATATCACTTTTAAAACATATTTTTTAGGAAGGCTCTGAAAAGATTAAATGTATTCTATTGGAAAAGGTTGATCCAAAAGAATAAAGGGTAGAATAAAGGTAAGGTACATAGATAACTGTTGCTTGAATGGAAAGATTCGTAAGATCTCTCTAATTTCCAGCGACCTCTCAATCCGTGTGACTATATGATTTCTTAATTAAAAATTTAATATAGTTTTTTATATATAATATAGTTTATACAAACCAAATGTGTTTATGAAGCGCCAGATCAACACCATGGAGGATGCCGACAGAAGGGTGGATGGAGTGTAATTATGAGGCTTATCATGTAGAAAGTTCTAAGATATGATGGTTTTGGGATGGATTATACGGAATTTAAATTGAGTTGGTATAGGAGCGGATAAATCTAGTGAATTAATCTGACCATTAGAATCATGCTGGCATTTGGTAAACATAAATATATCTTGTTTTAAGACCATAATAAATTGACGACTATTGATTTGACATCTATTAAATTCGACTATAGACTTTCCAAAAAAAATGTATACGTTATACGGCTTTTGTGCTTATTCAAAAATACTGTAAATGAAATTTTAGTACATAACAAGTTGATGCTTTGTTATCAATCGAAACCTGAAGTGTTTTTTTTGTAGCTCCTCACTTTTTAGCGACCTAATTTCATATTCTTTTAAAGTTCAATTATATTATAGTGTTAGTTAAATATCCTTCCATATGATACTTCATATTGATCTAAACTTTTTTGCTTTTTTATCGACTAAGATTTTTTCCATTAAGGATTTGAAATAGTATTGTATGTTGATATGAACATGTTACATTATACTAGTGATTAGTTAATATTCTTCCATATAATCATGATACTTTATGTTGATCTAAACTTGCTTTTCCGTGAAGGTTTCAATTTAGTTTTATATGATGACATGGAGACACTACATTTTAATAAAAAAATAATTTGATACTTTTTGTTGTTAGTGCATGGTATTTGTAGAAATGAATGTAGTTTTTGTTTTTGGATAAAACGATGAATGTAGTAGTTGTTTTTCAATATTTGTTTCTTATCCTACCTTTATAACTTATAATTCGGGGTTAAGCAAACGAAAAGTAGTCATAGTCATCTTTTAATAAAACATAAAGTAGATGCTTTAAAAAATAGAGTTCTAAATCATCCATAGAATCTAATATATATAATTGAAATACCGAATAAATCAAACTTTCGTTAAGGTCAATATACTTTTACCATAGCTCTATGCGCATGATACTAAACAGTTAAACGGGATGTTGCCAGAAAGAAAAAGCGGGATGCAGCATAATAATACGCAGCTATATTATATAGGTTTCATTCTAATCCTCATAATTTATATTATACAGCTATATTAAATAATTTTTTTTTTGTCAGTATGTTATAATTGTTATACAGTGGCCTTTTTATTTTATTTTGATAACATAAAAGTAACAACGTATAATGAAAAAAAAACATTATTTAACAAAATAATGATAATAGTGATGACGAAAATAATGATGATGGAACGACATACCATGTGATCTGGTTGTGACGATATGAAAACATAACAACAACCTTATATCTCACAACGTGTAACGCACAGAAGACAAAAATAGTACTTAACAAAATGATTTGACTCAGTAATTTTTGAATTTTTCACCAAAAATAGTATCAAATTGACTTATATAGTAAAACAGGATCCACAAAAAACTTTGACATGCGCTACCTTTAAATAATGGTAGATGTTTTTTTGGTTAGTCAGAATTGTAGAAAATTATAACAAAATATCCGTAAGATATTATAAATCATGATCTACAATGACATGGTCAATACGATGTTAGTAAATACAAAAGAAGTTTGAGAAAGAAGAAAAAGTTTTTTGGGTCCAAACTTTTTCAGAGACAGATGCTATCAAAAGATTCAAAACTGCTATATATTCTCGATTAAAATGAACAAAAGATAGCTGTTACCTCTGGCAGAAAGACAAATCAAAGACTATCATCTCCGCATACGTTGCTCTCTTATGTATTTTATGCGTGTGAATGTTTTTTCTTGGAGTGGAAGGTATTTATAAGAGAATTAGAATACTTGAGATCGGGTTCTCCTAGTCACATTAGGAGAACGTTGGAAGTATTATTTCGATGCTGACGATCTAATGGTGACTGCACTAGAGCAGTAGCTCTAGATATCTACTCAGTCGATAGAGTGTGTCATGAGCAGTTTTTGTAGAAATGTTTAATTTTATATTCTGGATCACTAAAGACTGATGTAGGGTTTTTACGTTCATGGTATAATGGGTTTACAATCACTCTTCACAAGACTATGAGCTAGAAAGCCTAGAATATTAAATGGGCCTAACTCTAGTTTCGGACCGTTACTACAAATCAGCAACACTATAAACTGGGTTCATTGAGTAAGAAAAGAAAAACTTTTTGTAGAACAACTTTTTCCAAACTTTTTGATTTTTCTTTAAACCTTGTTCTATGTCAATTAGAATAGTAATTATTAGGCCTGGGAAAAATAACCTATCCGAATGTAACCAAAACGAACCGAACCGAAAGGATATCCATGTATATGAGATAAATATCAAAATTTAAAATTTATGGGTCTACACAAGTTTCGAACCGCTTACCTTAAAGATGTTTCTTCCGTGTGCAACCACTAGACCAATGGTGAAACTTGACAATTGATTACATTTAATTTTACATAAAGGATTAAGAAATTGTGTTACAAAACAATAACCTAAATCCCCAAATCGAACCACAAACCACAAACCACAAACACAAAGCCACCTCTCGTGTCTCGTCGCCAAGCTTCCTCAACCTTCTTTAAAATTTCTCTTCTTGAGCTATTATTTGTGGAGAAGTCATTATCATTCCTTAGTCTTTTCTGTGTTATAAGAGATCTTGAAGGCTCTGAAACTAAAGTTGCTGATTCTTCTGCTTCTTTCTCCTTTTAGCCTCTCCCTTTTTTCAAGGTTTTTTTCTATTAAACATTTTAGTTTGTTGCTTCAATGATCCGTTGGATCGAGATATTACATATATATATATATACGCACATCTATATTCAGAAGTTGTGTCACATGTTGATATGTTTATTTCTTAAAAACATTGAGGTTTTGAATTCTCTTCTTTTGTCGCCAATCAAATTAACTATTGAGATTAAGTTATAACTAAATAGTTGATAATTGGCTGTGAAATTCCAGATTTTTCCGGCATTAATCAGACATAGTTCTGTTTGTTTTTTATTTTTGCAGATGAAATCATCATGTCAAGATAACACGAATTTGAGTGATGAAGTGGCAACTAAAGTTGATGGCAGTGGTGGAAGCAAAAGGAAAGAAACAAACAAAGCAACAAGTGGAGCTACTTCGCAAGCTTCTGGGAAGAAAGCAAGAACTACAAGGTCTGCGGTTTGGGAGCACTTAACAAGATTAGAGGAGCCTAAGGATAAATGCAAATGCAATTATTGTGGTAAGCAGCTAAGTTGTGCAACTACGTCCGGAACTTCAAATTTGAAAACTCACCTCGATAAATGCCAGCAATACTTGGCATGGGTTCAAAGACAGTCTCAGTGTCAACATGTTTTAAGTAAGGGTGATGGTGGTAATGTGAAATTGAGTAAAGTTTAAGAATCTGTTTTCAGAGAGGCATTAAACGAGATGCTTGTTTTGGCTGAGTTGCCGCTTGCTTTCATCGAGAGTGTGGCTTAGAAATATGTTTGCAGTCGAGTAAAGCTTTACAATCCTCATTCACAAAGGACAGCCACGAGAGATATAGTTGAGATGTATGTTAGACAAAAGGCAGCTTTGAAGAGTATGTTTTATGCTTATAAGCAAAGAGTGTCTCTGACTACAGACATATGGGTTGCTCCGACGACAGGTGCAAGTTACATGGTAATCACTGCTCATTTTATTGATTCTAGTTGGAATATAAAAAAGTTTATCATCGGTTTTAAGCATGTCTTGGATCACAAAGGAGCAACTATTGCATCTGTTTTGCTTGAATGTTTAACTGATTGGGGCATTGAGAAGATATTCACCATAACTCTTGACAATGCTACTGCAAATACCAATGCTCTTGCCAAGTTTAAAGAAACTTTCCAAGGAAGAGGAACTGATGCATTGGTTTTAGATGGTGAGTGTATGCATATGTGTTGTTGTGCTCACATATTGAACCTGATTGTGAGAGATGGATTGCATGATGTGAATGAAAATGTGGCAGCTGTGCGTAATGCGGTGACATATGTGAGAGCTTCAGGTCAAAAACTTCAATCTTTTGAACTACGAGTTGAAATAAGTAGAATGACTAGAGGAAGTTTGTGTTTAGATGTTAAGACTAGGTGGAATTCTACATTTCTGATGTTAACTAGGGCTGTTAAGTTTATGTTAGCATTTGATAGGATGGAATCTGAAGATAAGCTTTACAATGAGTATTTTGAGGAACTAAAGAAAGGAAAAAAAAAGAATAGGACCGTCTTTGAAAGCTGATTGGGATATTGTAGAAATCATGATTAAGTATTTGGGACTTTTCTACAGCTCCACTTTGGTTGTTTCATCATCTATTCATGTGAATTCCCATAAGTGCTACAATGAGATTTGTGAAATTCAAAGGAATCTGATGGCATTGAGTAGCAGTATTGATATAACTGTGTATCCAAAAGCTGATGCTATGAGAGAGAAATTTGACAAGTATTGGGATGGAATAGAAAATCTCAATAAACTTGTCATCATAGCATCTGTCTTTGATCCAAAGAAAAAAATGAAATTTGCATCTCTGTCCTTTGATATGCTTTATGGAAAAGGTTCTTTAAAGTCTAAAATGATGAATGCTTCTCTTGATAATGTTATGAGAAGGTTGTATGAGGAATATAAGGGACGCCTGGCAGTGACACGAACAACAACAGGGGCTGCAACATCTCAGGTTGGTTCTGCCTTGTCATCATGTGGGCAAGATCAAGTTAATGGAAGTTTAGTTGGTTTTGTGGGTGAGACTGAGAATATTGTGCTTGGATTAGAAAAAATTGAGTCTATTTTCAATCAGCTAGTTAGTGATGAAGGAATCATAGATACAAGTAATGAAATGGACAAATACTTAAAAGAAAGTGTTGAAAATCCAATGAGCAATCCCTTGGGAACAAAGTATGATGTCTTATCATATTGGAGAGAAAATACTCGTAAGTTCCCTGTTTTATCTGAAATAGCAAAGGATGTTCTAGCAATGCAGGTTTCTTCTGTGGCTTCCGAGTCTTCTTTTAGCACTAGTGGCCGTATCTTAACCCCGCAGAGAAGTTGTCTAACTCACTACATAATTGAGGTCTTGATGTGTACTGAGCAATGGATGAAGTCTGATCTTCACTTAGGTGAAAAAGGAGTGGAAAACTTCACACAGATGATTGCTGATATTGAAGAATAAGACAGACTTGAGAAAGGTAAAAATTATCTCTTTTGGTTAGTCAATTTTCTGTTTGAAATATACTTCTCACACTCTTTTGTTTTCTCTTGTTTAGAGTTTCAGAATGAGATACAAAGCAATTAAGCTCAGTCATTACAAAGGAGTGGAAAACTTCACAAAGGTGATTGTTGGTATTCACTTGTGTTTGTCTGTATTACTCTTTAAATTCGCTTCTCATTTCACTTGTGCTTGTTGTATTTTTATTTGATTTCATCTTTGAACTATTGAACATTTGAACTTTTGCAAAACTCTTTAAAGAGTAATCTCATTTCACTTCTTTTGTGTATTTGGTAAATTTGTGCATGTAAATTAGGATAGATTTGAAGTTTAGGTAACCTAGAAAACATGTATATTTTGGTTAGTTTTCGGTTATTTCGTTAAGTTTTTGGTTATTTCGCTTAGTTTTCGGTTATTTCGATTTCGGTAATTTTGGTAATTTTGGTTATTTCGGTTAGTTTCGGTTATTTTGGCTATTTTGGTTATTTTGATTATTTCGGTTTCGGTTATATTGATTAACCGAAAATAACCAAAATATTTCGGTTAAATTTCAGTTCTCAATTCTATTATCCAAACCGAACCGAACCGAATGGTATCCGAACCGAAACCGAACCGAAATCCTTTCGGTTCTTATATGGATAGTAAAATACATAACCGAAATAACCGAAAACCAAAATAACCGAACTGAAACTGAACCGATTAATTGTTTGCCCAGGACTGGTAATTATTATGTTCAACCATTCATATTTGAAGACGAAATTAAAAGAACTTTTTTAACAAAAATAAAATAAAAAGAAAATAACCATCGAACAATTAACATGTGCATAATCAAGAATATACCAAGATAACATGACGATATCTACACACGAAAAAATGATAACATGACAAGATACAACTTAATTTTTAATTTTTTTTTTCATTTGCATAAAAATTAAAATATTTTTAGAGACCATACTGCCATTTGAGTTAATTTGGTAAATGAAAAAAATGATGTATTAATTAATTAATACATTATCATGACATCGTCAATGCCCATGTCTCTATCCTGCAATATCCTCCTACTAAATTTAAGGGAGGCATATTGGATCTACAATTTAGATTTATTTTAAGACTTTTACATTTTAGAGAGATTTGAGGGAATTTTAAAGATTTTGAGACTTTTAATTAACTTTTAGAGAATTATTATTACAAATTTCGGTGGAAGATAAGTAGAAATTTCAGGCTATTTGAGAGTTAAAAAAAAACAAATTTAAATTAAAAATTGTTTCTAGAATAAAGACATTATCCTAGAGATTATTGACGGCATTTAATATTCATCATAGTAATCATCGTTTGAGAAATGTATTGATACCACTATGGAACCAAACATATTTTAGTGCCATCGATCAATCAAATTTGGAGAATCAAAAAAAAAAAATAACACGTCTATGCTAATTGGTTCTTCCACTGGTTACAAAAAAATAAAATAATAATAATAATTCCAATGTTTCTTAAAAACTTGAGGCATAATCCCAAATATATCATGTTCCTATTGATCATACTAAAAAAAAAACAAAAAAGGAACTCAGGAAATTGCAAGCTTTGAAACTCACTTCAATTGGCACCAAGTTTGGTTTTATGATTAGACTTGAGTGGTTTGTCAAGGTAGAACGTCCTGTTACAATAATAAATTATTTCACAAGTATTAGCCAACAAGTGCATCATAGTTTCGAATAATCATTATCAAGCATAAATACTAAGGAGATAAACTATAGAGAATGATAGCTCACTTCTTACATATATCACCGTTGAGATCCACTAATGATAGCATCATTCCACATATTTGTAGCAATTGTTGCTCTCCACTCGTTAGCATACTGTCTTTCTTGTTCTTGTGTGCCAAGGAATTGATTATCACCATCATTTGTTTGGGCAACCCTTTGTTTATCACAAGTTTCGTCTGGAGGAAACTCATCTGAACGACACTCCTGACGAAGAAAATTATGTAAAGCAGCACACGCAAGAACTAATTCTGTTTGTGTCTTATACGGAAAAAGAGGTGCAGATTTGAATATCATAAATCTTGACTTGAAAATACCAAAAATTCTTTCGATAACATTTCTCAATGAAGCATGACGGTGATTAAACAATTCTTCTTTATTTTTGGGATCACTATCTCCACCAGTAAATTCTTTTAGATGATAGCGAGTATTTCGAAATGGAGTTAGAAAATTACGTCGGTTTGCAAATCCACAATCAACCAGATAAAATTTTCCTGAAATATTTATAACATACCATAAGAGTAGAAATAAAATAGAACACAAAATATTTCTTGGTTTAGAGGAAAGCATGTACCTTCATGAACTTCAAATTTATTAGTATTTCTTGTTAAAGCATCATTTAACACTTTCGCATCATGAGCGGAATCTTTCCATCCACTAAGTACATATATAAATTGCAAGTCAAAGTTGCATGCAGCTAACACATTCTGAGATAAAATTCCTTTTCGATTTTGATAACTAGCTGTTTCATTTCCTACTATCATAGCAGGAATATGAGTTCCATCAATAGCTCCAACACAATCCTAAAGAGAAAGATAGTATATTTTTGTTAGAAATTAACCAAAAAAACACGATTAAAATAACTTTATACATACCTTAAAATAAGGATAAAATCTCGTGCTTTCTCTTATCTTTGATGGCACTGCGTTTCCTGGTTGGGCCAACAAACTTGGAGCAATGGTGTTTAACACCCTTAATATTTTATTAAAACTCTCGCTTATTGCAAAACTCGATCTTTTGAATACATCTTGAGGAAGAATATATCTCGAGCTCTGGCCATGAGCAAAAATGTGGCAAGCATTTCCTCAACTGAAATCCATCTTGTATCTCTTAAAGATGTCATCAGTAGGATGCGTTTGCATAATTCCAAAAAAACGTCTGGATACTCAAATTGATTGTTGACATCAACAACACAATATCCACGTCTAACTGAAAGGCCCTCGTTCTTTTCCTATTTTTCCTTATTTGTAGTTCTTCACTATCATGAACAACTTGATCCATAGTTAAAGAATCTGCAAATATAACATTTAGAATGTTAAATACCTTTGGGATTGAGTTGTCACCTGCCAATGTAACGTCTTTTCGTTTAGATGTTGTAGAATGCGATCACAACCTTTCTTACCTGCTCATATAATACAAACCACATAAGTAACACATCAATAACACACAAAAATTAACTAAGAACCCGAAAAAAAGATGAACCAAAATTAAAAGCACAAAAGCTTGTGTAGACAAACATATTAACTTGACCAAAAAGAAAAAAAGCTACGATGTATCTTATTAATTGGAAGCAAATACACGAAAATATCAAACTCAAAACAAAATGCATGAAAAATGCAAAAAAAAAATCATTAAGAAATAAAACCAAAACCAAAACCAATATAACTTAAAAAAGAAATCCTAAAGCCAAGCCTGATCATTCTTCCACTCTCAACTTGAAGGCTTATGCAAGCTACGCTTAATCCATCCAAAACGTTCTTCTATAGCCATACGCACGAATCCGACTTTCATATTCCACTGGTGAATTAAGTTCATCGCATCAAAACGTTCATTTTCATCTAAATCAGGAATTTCTTTAATAGCATCCCAAACATTATCATTCTTTTCTTCAGAATGTTTTTCTTCGGTTTCTTTCTGCCATTTTTGTTGTATCATGCTTATCAGTTGGTTACTCATTTCTCTGGCTGAACTGATCTCATCAGCAATTTTTTCCACTCGGTATCCCACAGTCCTAGCTTTCTTTCTTATAGGAAGTTTCTCGTTCGACTTCCTACCTAAAGAAGATGAAACAACTTGTTCAGGCACTTGTTCAACTCCATCATCCTCATTCTCCTCCAGAGGAATATAGTTATCTTGAATTTCCCATTCAATATCTCTTGCTGCATAGGTTCGGGCATCTGTGGTATCGCCTAACCCAATCGCATTCTTTCCAGTTGCCATCCTTTTTCCAAAGATCATCCCTAGGTCCTCAAAATAAGCTACGATGTATCTTATTAATTGGAATCAAATACACGAAAATATCAAACTCAAAACAAAATGCATAAAAAATGCAAAAAAAAAATTATTAAGAAATAAAACCAAAACCAAAACCAATATAACTTAAAAAAAAAATCCTAAAGCCAAGCCTGATCATTCTTCCACTCTCAACTTGAAGGCTTATGCAAGCTACTCTTAATCCATCCAAAACGTTCTTCTATAGTCATACGCACGAATCCGACTTTCATATTCCACTGGTGAATTAAGTTCATCGCATCAAAACGTTCATTTTCATCTAAATCAGGAATTTCCTTGATAGCATCCCAAACATTATCATTCTTTTCTTCAGAATGTTTTTCTTTGGTTTCTTTCTGCCATTTTTGTTGTATCATACTTATCAGTTGGTTACTCATTTCTCTGGCTGAACTGATCTCATCAGTAATTTTTTCCACTCGGTATCCCACAGTCCTAGCTTTCTTTCTTATAGGAAGTTTCTCGTTCGACTTCCTACCTAAAGAAGATGAAACAACTTGTTCAGGCACTTGTTCAACTCCATCATCCTCATTCTCCTCCAGAGGAATATAGTTATCTAGAATTTTCCATTCAATATCTCTTGCTGCATAGGTTCGGGCATCTGTGGTATCGCCTAACCCAATCGCATTCTTTCCAGTTGCCATCTTTTTTCCAAAGATCATCCCTAGGTCCTCAAAATCTTCAAATGAATCATCACGGAATTTTTTATTTTTCTTATGTCCCTGTTGTGAAAAGGAACAAATGTTATCGTATATATAAGATGTAAACATATGCATTAGTAAAACTTGTATATAGAAATTTAACAAATCATTTACCTTCAAATACTCATCCCAGACTTCTTGGCTAGCAGTAAACTTTTTCGTCACCGGATCCCAGCCAAATCCTGAACTATGATTTAACAGATCTGTAAAACTCTTGTACCTACTCTTTAAAATCTTCATTCTGTTTTTATAATTACTGTATGTTTTTGTCGTGCCACACTCTTTGTTAAGAGTCGGTAATATCCGTTGCTCCACAGTAAGCTTATTGAACGAACCATTAGCATCACACCAATTCTGATTCACAGCATCCACCAATAAACGCAACAATGTTTTTGTTTTTTGGCCAGACCACGGTAGATATAAACCTTTACTTTTTTCTTCTTGTGAATCCTCCATTATAGTATGAGAGATAGCTAGCCATACAGTTAAATAATGTAAAACAACCATATGGAACTCCAAAGAAAAACAAAAACAGCAAACTCAACCTTCTAATTGAAAACAAGAACAAGTTCGATCACAAAAACTTTGATACTTATGTGGAAACAAACAAAATAGATATGCAAAAGTTAAAGATAACAAAGGCATCGTCTCTTACCTTTTTCCCCACTTCAGATGCACAAGTGTTCTCCAGCCCTCTTGTTGTCAAACGTAGGTTTTCTATAGTTTGATGCACATGTATTTATATGCTCAATTTTTATTTAAAGAAAAAAGGGATAATGTCAAATAGTCCTTATCAATGCAACGATAATATCAAATGCCATCAGGTGAGGTGTGATTCTTTATCCAATTATTTTAGTTATAAATTGCTTATCAAATCATCTCAAATTTTTCTTTTAATAATTTTAATCTGAAATCTCATTTTTCCATGATTAATTGAATAAGCTTAGATTTGGAATAATTTTAACGAATGCTATATTCAATAAGACATAATTTGAGTATATTTTAGAAAATCACCAATCCAATAATAGAGAATTGTTATAAAAAAAATGATCATCCTAAATCACATATCCAATATGCCCCCTTTACTATATATTTTAAAATCAGTCAACTATGAATTCAGATATTTCGAATTCAATACTGTAATGGCCAGTCAGATGCCCATAAAAATATTCATGATTGTTTAAAAGTGAGTTTGGCCAATATCGACCCCAAAAAAAAAATCCATTAAAAAATGGCTAGAATAAAAGGTTATCAAACTTCTTTAAAACTCAAGAGATAATGATATCCCATCAAAAACATAATACTGAAACCTGTATATACCAACTTTGAAATTAACCAGCAGAGAAATCCCCATATTATATTATATAAACATTTAAACATCCTAAAAGTGTCCCTCTTATCCACATACTTTTCTTTTAAGATAGGTTATTGTAACCTAATTTAAGTATAACGTAACACACTAGTAATGCATACAACTATATAGCCTAGATAAAACTATATGTATATATATATATAATATGTAAACCAAAGATCAGATATATATATAGTTGTGAAATATAAAGGGGGTATAAATGGTGGTGGGTAGATCATGACTTGGCTTATATCTGGCCAATGTTATTATTGATTAGTGTCGTCGTCACATCACAGCATCGTGCCGTGTTAGACCATGGATTTATCGTTATTATCATTACATGTACATGTTCAGACATTGCCCATATATGTATACGTGTGTATATTTTGGTCACTCGAATTAATTCATATTATCTTTTAAAACCGCAAAACTGGATACTATTGGCGTGGTCAGTTTTATGTTGTTTTTTTCTATGTGACGGTCAAATTATTATCGTATTTGATTTTAATATATGAATGCCGTATGATAGCCGCTAAAAGAAGGATGTCGTTTAATATTAAAAAATAGGCTTACTAAAAGTTGCGGGGAAGTAAACAATTTCTACGGAATTTAACAAAAATAAAATGTTGTAAGGTAAGAATTTTAAAATTACACCTCATTATAGTAAGTAAGAAATGTATGACTGTTAGCCAACCAAAACAACGAATCGATCTGTAAACCATAATTAAATATGTAAATGAACATGCCTTCGTCTTTCTTGATTTCCGGACCACAGTGCACACATTTCTCTTTTCTCATATAGTCCTTTTTTCATGTATCTCATCACAAAAAGAAAATAGTGTTTCAACCGCTAATTGCATAGCCCATGAAATTCCTTACTGATCATGAAAGAGTAAATTTGGTCAAGGAAAATGAAATGTAATTGGTTTATGTTTAGTTAGGCAAATAGTAAAGCCAAAAAGTGTTTTGATTTTACTCTCTCCGTTTTATATATAAGATATTTGAGGTAAAAATATATATATTAAAAAATTATTTTTGTTTAAAAAAATATTATTTAATATATAAATAAAAAATAATTTGGCAAAGCATAACAAAAACTGCAGAGTAGTATTGGTCACACAATATTCAATAAAATAAGAAGTTATATCCAAATGTGAGAACATCTTATATCTTAAACACACAAAAACAACTTTAAAACATCTTATATTATGAAAGGGAGGGAGTACTATTTATATCAAGAATTTATCAAATGTACTTCTTAACAAATTAACTAAAAGCCAAATCCCTAAACTATCAAATGGACACACTAAAAAAATTATTCCTAAAACCTAATATCCAATTATCCATATAATAAATTTGACGCTAAAAATAATATGATACTTAAAAAATTAAATTTCTAGTAATAGTTAAACGAGAGTAAAATCGTCCAAAATGTTATTTTTATCATGCATTGCTATGTACGTATATAACGTGTCTCCAAACTAAATTCCTGTACGAAGCTAATTATTATTAATCTTTTTTTTGTTAGCACATAATTATTATTAATTAACCCCCAAACTTTAAATTTAAACCTCAAAATCATAAGTCTAAACCCAAAATAATTCATTTCCTTAATTTTTAAAACCTATTTTAATTTAATTTCTTATCCTTTTCTCTTAAATTTCCCTTGAATTTTCTATTTATCTATGTTGATTATATAACTGATTAATTTTTATTTTTTGAAGACTTTAGTTAACTCGATCGTAGTTCTTTTTGTGATAAGTTAATAAAAACAGAAGACTAATTTATGGTTACAAATATTATTTTTGAATTTTACCTTGAAAATCTAAAAATAGGATTTAAGAGTATTAATGTTTCGAAATATATTATTTTTGAAGAATTTTTTCGTTTGTTTTCAGACTACACAATATTAATTTAAAAAACTATAAAATCCCTATAAAGTATGCAGAATAAAATTTAGAAAAAAATGACTAAGAAAAAAAAATTATTTTACAAAAAAATTGTCCACTAGTATATAGGGGACTTGTGTATTTCAAATTGTGGGTCCGAGTTACTAATTTATTTGGTTAAATATAATTAAAATTCCCAAAAAGTTATATAAAGAAAAAATGGCCTACTTCAATTGGAGGCTATATTAAGAGAGCGAATATTATAAACAGAGAGAGAAAGAGAAAGAAAGAAAAAGAGAGAAAGATTAAGCAGCAAACAATGGAGATTAATACACGACGAGATACATCAGAAACAACCATGAAGAAAGGCAAAGAGGAAGAAGAGGAGGAGCAACCGCTTAGTCCGGCGGCACGTGTATTTCACTCGCCGGATTTTAACTGCTACGTCATCGCCGTGATTGGAATCAAGAAGAAGATCGAGCCAGATGTGATTATCGAAGGATTAAAGCAAACTTTGATCAGACATCCTCGTTTCTCCAGTAAATTGGTGAGTCCCACACAACAACATACATATACTATATATTTAAAATAATCATATCGATTTTACAGTTAAGATAACCATTATTAACTGCATAAAGAATAGTATTTTCCATTGACTTTCCTGGGTGTTGCGTGACGTCGAGAACTGGATTGTGTTTCTTTGACCAATAATAATCTTTAGGGTGGTTGTTTTTCTAATTTAGGTTTGTATTTTTCTTTGTCTACAATATCACATTGGAAATTTAAATCAGAATTCTGTATTAGTTGAGCCAAACCACTGTGTATATTTGTTTTTTTGTTTTCACTTTCAAAAGTTGACATGTCGTCTTAGTTTCATTTTTCTACAATTTTTACATTAAATTTGGGGAAAAGTATTATGTTTTATTAAATATAAACAATTTTTTAGCTAACAAACTCCAACATAAATATAAAACATATACTTTTTGATTCTTCTTGATCACCACTGAAAAAAAGTAGGAAACAATTTAGAATTAGAAAATAGTAAGAAGAAAGAAATCCTTAAATCAGTGAAATATTTTTGGTCAAGGAAATATATAAGTTCTTAAGATTGCATTCGAAAATGCAAGAATATTGTTCCTTTTTTGTTATTAAAAAAATCTGACAGAATATTATTATAAAAAATTTCCACCTAGTTTATAAAGTTGTAAATATATTTACTAAACTATTATTTTTTAAATAATTCATCATCTAAAATAAATTATTAATTTTAACATTTATTGACATAATACATTCCTTGAAGGTGAACAATGGGAACAAGAAAAGACAAACACAAAGTTGGGTTAGGACAAACGTGGCCGTCGAAGATCACGTCATCATACCCGACATCAAAACGCAAAACATAGAGAACGCAAACGCAGACGCGTTTCTTGAGAGCTACGTCTCTAACCTCACAACGGTCCTATTAGACATCTCAAAGCCATTATGGGAGCTTCACCTTCTCGATTTGAAAACTTCCGACGCTGAAAACGTCGGTGTTATAAAGTTTCATCACTCTTTGGGAGATGGTATGTCTCTCATGTCCCTTGTCCTCGCATGTATGCGTAAAACATCAAACCCTGACGAGCTCCCAAGTCTACCGCACCAGAACCGGCCAACGTCTAGATCTTCTTGGTTAACGGCCGGTTCAAGAGGTGATTCCCGGTTGTTGTGGTTAGTTATGGTTCTATGGTCGGCGATTATGTTGGCTTTAAATACAGTTTGTGATGCTTTGGAGTTTATTGCTACGACAATGTTCCTTAAGGATACTGAAACACCGATCAAAGGAGATTTTCGGTTAAGTAAGAGTAAAAAGATGTGTTTGGTCCATCGAACCGTAAGCTTAGATGACATAAAGCTAATCAAGCATACCATGAAGATGGTAAGATATTTTTATGTGTGTTTTATTATATTTAGTTAATCATGCCCCTTATATATATAGTATTTATTTTTCATGTGTTTATTACTATTTTTTTTTTTGGTTTAGTAGACTGTCAACGATGTAGTACTTGGAGTAAGTCAGGCTGGTCTCTCGCAATACTTGGAGAGACGATATGGTATTTAAAATATATATTGTACTTTCTGACATATACAGTATACACATGTTTTAAACAAATCAAATTCAATTATCTTGTGATTAATAGGAGAGACGAAGAAGGACGTAGGAGAAGATCAAGAATCTAAAAGTAATTCTAGTAACATGCCTAAACGAATAAGGCTAAGATCAGCTCTACTTGTTAACTTAAGACCCAACACTGGAATTCAGGTACTTTCATATAACTTATCACTTCGTTTATGTTTTGTATAAATTTATTAAATGTTTTAAAATAGGATCATGTAATATAATCATTATTTGGTTAAAACAGGATCTAGCCGATATGATGGCCAAAAAATCTAAGTGTAGATGGGGAAATTGGATCGGCTACATAGTTTTCCCGTTCACTGTCGGATTACGCGATGATCCATTGAAACATCTCCGAAATGCCAAAAGGATCATTGATCGCAAGAAGCATTCGTTAGAAGCTGCACTAACGTTCATAGCCGGTAAATTCATTCTCAAGTCGTTTGGAGTTCAGGTTAGTCTGAATAACACCTAGCACAAACAAAACCTAACCCACCATTAATGTTTTGTTTGTCCTTAAACCCAATCTTATGAATACAGGCAGCAGCTAATATAATAAACAGAGCATTGTCAAACACAACGATGTCGTTTTCAAACTTGATTGGTCCCATTGAAGAAATTAGCTTCTATGGACATCCCATCACTTATATGGCCCCAAGTGTGTATGGCCATCCTCATGTAAGTTTTTAACAATATATATACACACTTTAATGAGTCAATAAGATTTGATGGTCTTATTGGTCTTCTTTGATTAGGCTTTGACGATGCATTTCCAGAGTTACATGAACCAGATTACGATTTCTTTGACTGTAGATCCAACGGTCATAAGTGATCCTCATCGGCTACTTGACGACTGGGAGAAATCTCTACAAAGCATCAAAGCTGCTGTTCAAGAAAGAGGCTCCTGATCATTAGATTGAGCCTTTTTTTTTTTTTTTGGGGTATTATTCAAAGAAAAAGATTAAGAAACTACACACAGAGATTTAAGGGCTTTTTAAGGGCTTTACCATGTACTAATATGTACATTGTAATTGTATTGATATGTGGGAATAAAAACGCACAACTAGACCCTTTCACAATTACATATTACCATAGTCTAATGTTATTTGACTAAATATTTTTATTTATAGATTGAATATAATATTATTTTATTCAAAATTTTATATTTCCGACAACAATAGTACTAGTCAGAGAGGAAGTCACACCTAATAATTACGTCGTTTTGTTGTAAGCATACTCATATTTATTATTTGAAAAGTTAGAGTGAGCAAATATTTAAATAAACCTTTTATATAGTTTATCTACAACTACAAAGTTTCATTAGAATTTTATATAGAATAATCAATAAAATGAATATTTTCAAATGACTAAATATAATTGTTTCAACCCTCAAATTTCTAAATTTACATAATAGACGAAATGTAATCAAACTGTACCTGTTTATATAAGACATTGCTTTAATACGAGAATATTTGTAAGAAACTTTTGTAGAACATTGTCAAACACAACGATGTCGTTTTGAAACTTGGTTGGTCTTATTGAAGAAATGAGCTTCTATGGACATCCCGTCGCTTACATGGCCCCAAGTGTTTATGGTCATCCGAATGTAAGATTTTAGACCATTCTATTCTATATTATTTTCTTTATTTTTAGTTTATACACTAGTTGACGATTTCCCTGGTCTTTATCAGGCGTTGACAATGCATTTTCAAAGTTTATCAGTCCAACGATTATTATTGATCCTCACAGAACATGTCAAGATTGGGAAGAATCTCTAAGAAACATCAAAGTTTCTGTCCAAGAAAGAGGTTCTACGCAGTCGACTGAGCTATTTTTTACTTTGATTTAGAGGGAAAAAAAAATCTCGGATCTATGAGGAAGCCTACAAAGCGTAGCGTTGCAATTCTTGAATTTGAGGATTGAGCAGAACAAAACTACAAAAAAACATGAAGGATTGATTATTAGAAACAACCTCAAAAGTCAAAATAGATGTTCTCCTTCACCGGGAAATTAATATTTGCGATGAACGATGCGATGGAGTCTACCATTTTGGACTTGTGGAGAAGCTAAGGAAGCAACTCTGACTCTGGCAGCAATAAAGAAAAGAATGTTTCGCGACTTGTTTCTCCCTTTAACTAACGAAGCATCACCGCCTTAACTACTAGTTCTTTTTTTGGTATTTCACTTGACTACTAGTGTGGTTTGTGGGATCATCTTTAGCAATAGCTTGGCTTCTTTACAAAAGTGCGATGATGCTAAAATTAGGATTAATAAAACATCTTTAATGGCGAATTCATATGCCATTTGACAGAATATATCTTTCAATACAATTCCAAAAATGTGTAGAAACAATGACAATAAATTAAAGCTTCAGTTAGTACCACCGTTTTGTTCTTCCATAACCACCTGAAGCAAATCCTCATAATTCTTTTGCCATTGATTATTCATCTGTAAAGATTTTTTGTATTCAAGTTTCAATCTTTCCATTTCAATCTCCGTTGCTGCAGAGCCTTGTTGCTGTAAACAACACAAAAACAATTAGACAATTGTGAAAGTTCAAGATTTGAATCATTTTCCCCAAGAAACAAAATTATTCTTTTTCGTTTAGAAACTGAGGAAACACAAACCTGAAGTTCTTTAACTTGCTCGTCAATAAGGTCAGCACTGAGGAAAGAAGAGTAAGCAGGAACATCAGAAAATGGCGGTGGGTCAACGATAACTATACCATCCATAGCATCTTCTCCTGATCTTTCATACTTATCCAAAGGCGGTGGCAATGAAGACCCGTGTCTTTTCCAGGAAGATTGACTTTTGTTGGAATTAGCAACAATCGTTTTTCTAACAACTTGAATATTGTTCACAGGGCCTGATAAGAAAAGGTTTGAAAAGAAAAAATGGGTTAACTGAAAATCATTTTTGCATAAGTCAAACTAAAACAGAAGGAAATGCTAACAAAAATACCTTTTCCATGGCCAAAAGTACGAACAGGCCGACGTGATTTGGGATCCCAAACACAAACTACACCATCTTCTGATCCAGAAATCAAAAGGTTTCCGTCTGCGCAATATGCTAAGCAAGAAACAGCTTTGCTGTTTAGACAAAAATTATTGAGTCAATAGATATTAAATAGACCATTTTAAACAGCGATGACCGACAAATAGTTAAAAATAAGCCAAGGGTTGTTAATCTAGTAATTCAAGTCATGTGAATTCATCATAACGGAAAATAAGATGTAACATGTCCAGAGATCTGATAAAAACAGTCTCAGAATCAAGTTCAAATCTAGATATTATGATTTAGTAGATGTTATCAAAAGAAGAAGAATATTTTATGATTAGGATGTTAACTAGATTGTAATGTAAGAAATGGGAAGTACCTTTGTTCTGACACTGAACCAAGAACTTGAGTCCCATACTCACTTGTGGCATTAATAGCACCAATATAAATTTTGCTGTCTCTGCCTCCAGCATAGAACACAGACCCGCCAGGGTCCAATGCAAGTGAATTGATAGCTGAAGGAAAGACGATATTTCTCAACAATTTCCCCTTTGACAGGCTCCAAACCTATGCATTTAGAAATCCAACCAAGGTCATGAAAAAAACAAAGCTATATCGGGGGGTTTATAATCGCCAAAAGATTGAGACTTTCAGATTCGAACAGTGTTCAAAAAGTATAAAAATGAATCTCATCTACCATCTTATGCTAAGCATTTACACAAGAGCAGTTAAAAATGCGTTAGATTAGTGATCCAAATAAGTACCTTGCAAGTACGATCTTCTGAAGCAGAAACTATCAGAGCATTACAGCCTCCATAGTCTATGACAATATCAGTTACAGCCATTGTATGCTCATTAAAATTGTGTTCATAGAGCGTGTTCCCTTGCTGCCTCTGGAAATCATCAAATAGCCTAACTAACCACAAAGAGCAAATAATAAGAATAAAAGACAATGCTTTGCAATAATACTAAAACCCAGACATGAGAATACGCAAAGGTTTGACCTTATAAGAGACCAGACTCTAATAGATCCATCTTGAGATCCTGAAACCAACAAAGAATCATCTCCAGAGAACACCAAGCATGTCACTGAACGATAATGACCATGCCACTTTTTAAGTAACTTCCCTGTAGTAACCTAGTTTCACCAAAAATAACAAGTTTTGAGAATATGCTGAATCATGAGAAGTGAAATTAAAATGTATAAAACTTTTACCTCCCAAAGATAAATATCTCCAGATGTTCCACCACCAATTATGTAAGTTCCTTCATTGTTTGCTGCAAGAGCTTTTATTGATTCCACTGGGAAGCTTCTCACTTCAACTTGAGGCTAAAATCAAATATATTTTAGTCCATAGAAGAAGAGAGTGATTCAAGTTTGACAATGAGAGTTGAAGAACCTTATTCCAAGACCAGTAGAAAATCGAGCCAGAGGAAGCTGATGCGTTACGGAGCTGAGAGGCGGCGAGGAATTTTTCGCCGACGGCGATGAGACCGTGCGCCGGAGAAGCACATGGCTTGAATCGAAGCTGCTCTTTCCCGGATTTGAGATCCCAACATCCAATTCCACCATCGATTGACGATGAAGTGATAACGGAAATCTCCATAGCTCAGAGAAAGAGGGAAAAAAAAAGAAACTGAATCGAAGTGTCTGGGTTTAATGATATCTACTATATAAATTAGGGTTTATGAAATCTGTATTTGTTTGAATAAATTAATACTTTTGCGCGAAATTGGTAATTTAGACTAAAAGTAAAGGGTCATAATGTAAAGTTTAGATATTTACATTTTTTTTAGAATACGGTAACGGTTGTTTAGATGGAGAACGATGACGATGATAAGCTTTTCGCTTCCATCTCCCGCCAAACTTCCGGTTAAATCTCAACCGTCCGTTCCAAATCGGATCAACGTCGCTGACCGTTTGATCCTCCGTCATCTCAATGCCGGCGATCTTCTTGGAGCGGTTTCAGCTCTTGATCTCATGGCTCGTGATGGGATTCGTCCCGCCGATTCTGTCACTTTCTCTTCACTCCTCAAATCTTGTATCCGAGCACGAGATTTTCGACTCGGGAAACTCGTTCATTCCCGATTAGTTGAGTTTGAGATCGATCCTGACTCGGTTCTCTACAATTCACTAATCAGCTTGTATTCAAAATCCGGAGATTTGGCGCGCGCTGAGGATGTGTTTGAGACTATGGGAAGATTTGGTAAACGAGACGTTGTTTCGTGGAGTGCTATGATGGCTTGTTTTGGGAATAATGGAAGAGAATTTGATGCGATTAAACTTTTTGTTCGATTTCTGGAGTTGGGTTTAGCGCCAAATGATTATTGTTACACGGCGGTGATACGAGCTTGCTCGAATTCGGGATTTGTTGGAATTGGAAGAGTGATTTTAGGGTTTTTGATGAAGACTGGGCATTTTGAATCCGATGTTTTTGTGGGTTGTTCTTTGATTGACATGTTTGTGAAAGGAGAGAATAATCTTGAGAATGCGTATAAAGTGTTTGATAAAATGTCTGAACTAAATGTTGTTACTTGGACGTTGATGATTACTCGGTGTATGCAAATGGGGTTTCCTAGAGAAGCAGTTAGATTTTTCTTGGATATGGTTTTAATTGGATTTGAATCAGATAAGTTCACACTAAGCTCTGTTTTGTCGGCGTGTGCTGAGTTGGAAAACTTGTCCTTGGGAAAACAATTGCATTCTTGGGCCATTAGAGCAGGACTTGTGGATGATGTTGGGTGTAGTTTAGTTGACATGTATGCGAAATGCTCTGTGGATGGTTCTGTAGATGATTGCAGGAAGGTGTTTGATAGAATGGAGGGTCATAGTGTTATGTCGTGGACTGCATTGATCACAGGTTATATGCAAAACTGTAATCTTGATTCAGAGGCTATTAATCTCTTCTGTGAAATGATAACCCAAGGTCGCGTTCAGCCAAATCATTTCACTTTCTCGAGCGCGTTCAAGGCGTGTGGAAATGTCTCGGATCCACGGGTAGGTAAACAGGTTCTTGGTCATGCCTTCAAAAGAGGACTTGCTTCGAATGACAGTGTTGCAAACTCGGTTATCAGCATGTTTGTTAAATCTGAAAGGATGGAAGATGCTCGGAAAGCTTTTGAATCACTTTCTGAGAAGAACTTGGTCTCTTATAACACCTTTCTTGACGGAGCCTGCAGGAACTTGGATTTTGAGGATGCTTTTGAGCTGTTTCATGAGATTAGTGAGAGAGAATTGGGTGTTAGCGCTTTCACATTTGCTAGCTTGTTGAGTGGAGTTGCAAGTATTGGTTCAATAAGAAAAGGCGAGCAAATCCATTCACAGGTGCTTAAACTCGGGCTCTCGCGCAATCAACCCGTCTGCAATGCTCTGATCTCTATGTATTCAAAATGTGGAAGCATTGACACAGCTTCCCAAGTCTTCAATCTAATGGAAGATCGTAATGTCATCTCGTGGACTTCAATGATCACAGGTTTCGCAAAACACGGATTAGCTGAAAGGGTACTCGAAACATTCTACCAAATGACGGAAGAAGGGGTGAAACCAAACGAGGTCACTTACGTTGCAATCCTATCGGCCTGCAGCCATGTTGGTTTGGTCTCCGAAGGATGGAGACATTTCAAATCAATGTATGCAGACCACAAGATCAAACCTAGAATGGAGCATTATGCTTGTATGGTTGATCTTCTATGTCGATCAGGGCTTCTCACAGATGCATTTGAGTTCATTAACACAATGCCCTTCCAAGCCGATGTTTTAGTATGGCGTACATTTCTTGGAGCTTGCAGAGTTCACAGAAACACAGAACTTGGAAAGATGGCTGCAAGGAAAATCTTAGAACTAGACCCTAATGAGCCTGCAGCTTATATACAGCTCTCAAACATATACGCTAGTTCAGGTATCTATTTATATAATTAAAACATAAACCCGAGAAAACTCTTTCTTTTAACGATTAAACTTGTGTGAACTGAAACTATGGTATGGTTAATGTTTTGATGTAGGGGAATAGGAAGAATCTGCAGAGATGAGGAAAAAGATGAAAGAGAGAAACTTGGTTAAAGAAGGAGGTTGCAGTTGGATAGAAGTGGGAGATAAGGTTTATAAGTTTTACGTAGGCGATACATCTCACCCGAATGCTCATCGAATATACGATGAATTGGACCGACTGATTGAAGAAATAAAACGTTGTGGATATGTTCCTGATACGGATCTTGTTCTTCACAAGTTAGATAAAGAGGATGATGAGGCAGAGAAGGAAAGATTATTGTATCAGCACAGCGAGAAAATCGCGGTTGCGTTTGGGCTTATAAGCACAGCGAAATCAAGGCCGATTAGGGTGTTCAAGAACTTAAGGGTATGCGGAGATTGCCATAATGCAATGAAATATATATCGATGGTCTCTGGTAGAGAGATCGTGTTGAGGGATTTGAATCGTTTTCATCATTTTAAAGATGGGAAATGTTCTTGTAATGACTATTGGTGACTTTGAGATTTGGATTTTGGATGCACACATAACGCATTCGTGAAAATAACTAAACCAAAATATAGATGATGCAATTGACTAATCCGGTCTAGCTCATTTCGCATCGGTTCTTTGGATTGATTTTGATTTGACAGATAAAAATCATTTGAAGAGTTATTGTATCTAAATCTAACCATTAAGGGAATAACAATATCTGTAATTTGTAATTCTATTTTTTTTAACAAGTTTAAGGTAAATAATACTATTGATAATATTAACCTTTCTTATTACAAGAAAAAGATATACGAAAACCCTTTAAAAAAAAAAAAAAAAAAAGAAAAAGATACACGATTTCTAAAATTGAATTGTTTGGATAAAAGAAAACGACGTTTTGCTAATCAGAAGTTTAAATGAAGCCAGGCTAATTAAAAGGAAAATAGTTCGCGCGTTAACCTTGTTGCTAATTTTGGTAAATCAATACACAATCTATAAATTCATGGGATTGACTGTTTATGTAGATCAGATTTTGCCATATTTTTTCTAGATTTATATTTCTTTTCACTTACGATATTGATTATTATTTTATACAATCACTTTCATGTGTCGTCGATTCTTCATCTGGTAGATGGTGTTTTTTCTTGACTCTCAAATTTCCAAGGCAATGAATTCTTGATTCACTTTTTTTTTGTTCTCTTTCTTTCAAATTCAGTACTCTCTTTTCTTCTATGAGTCTCATTTTAATATAAATAAAAGGGAGACATCTAATTTATTTATTTTCTTACAGGTGAAGACGATTCAGGCAAGTTTGATAATACTAGTTGTATTAACAGTATCCGGTTTTCCGATAATATCGGAATCTCGCATTCAAAACAATATGGGATCAACAAGCATTGAAAGCAATAAGAATATTGAATATTTGGCGTTGAATTGCCGAAAACACAGTGCGGTTTTGACGGATTTTGGAGCTATTGGAGATGGAAAAACTTCAAACACAAAAGCCTTTAGAGAAGCCATAAGCAAGCTTACTCCGTTGGCAGCTGACGGTGGAGTCCAACTCATTGTCCCGGCGGGGAATTGGCTCACCGGAAGTTTCAACCTCACAAGCCATTTCACTTTGTTTATCCAGCAAGGTGCAACTATTCTTGCTTCCCAGGTAATTAATATATCCACGTTCAAAATTCTTGTTAGTGTAATATAAGCCTACAGAAAAATGCTTTAAAAATAGATTAACAATTCGATTTGACGTAAATAATCATATTTGGTTTTATTTTGGTTCGGATAAACAGGATGAATCTGAATATCCTATGATTCCGCCTTTGCCGTCATACGGAGATGAACGGTTTGCTAGTTTAATCTACAGAAGTAACCTAACTGATGTTGTTATCACCGGTAAGCATAGAATTATATATTAAAAAAAAACACTATTGATTCATGGTAGGTGAGCTAAATATGTATCTTGCGGATAAAGTATTGTACTCCTCTAATAAATTCATAATAAGATTGCATCAAAATGTATGTTTTGAATTATAAGATCAAATTTGTCGATTAGGTAACAAAGGGACAATCAATGGATAAGGGAAGTCATGGTGGGTGAAGTATCGAAGTGGTGGTTTCAAGTCAATATCGAGACCTTTATTGATCGAAATCATTTTCTCTGAAAACATCCAAATCTCAAATATCAATTTAATCGACTCTCCAATGTGGAATATTCATCCTGTGTATTTGCAAAAACGTCATCATTACAAATATTAAAATCATTGCTCCTATTGATTCTCCTAACACCGATGGAATCAACCCTGGTATGTTCTCTATCTATACAATATGATATATGTATTTTAATTTCTCTATGATATAACAATTTGCTACGATCATTTAATCAAAATGTTTTTTTTTTTTCCGAATAACAAAGATCCTATATATGTTGTATTCTATATAAAAAAACATGTTTTCACTTGGTTTAACACTCATGTTGGTTCCGTAGATTCTTGCACGAACGCACTAATAGAAGACTGCTCCGTCACTTCCGGCGAAGCTTGAAGGAATTAGTGGAACTGTACTGATGTATCCGGAGTTACGAGTAGGGTTACGCCGGAGCCGTGTGGTTTGTTGCCGGATAAGGGAACTATGATGGACTGATTTTCCGAAGGATAAGATTCCTATTGAGAGTGTTGTGTTGAACAAATGTTATGCTTAGAAAATGTGTTTGTAACTTTGTATCGATTTATATAGGTTTCATCGATCGTTTAAGTAATAATTAAGATGGAATGATTTCTGATTTTTTTTTTTGGTAGGAGATTTATGTTCATTCTTCAATTTACAAATCCGATCATAATTTTCATAAATTAAAATAAACATCCAACAAAGTAATTTTAAATCGATTTTTTTCAATAAAAAGTAGTTTTAAAACAATGTGTCAAATTTTATAAAATCTAATTAACCAATGTTAGTCGTTCGTAATTTTTTTTTTTTGGGTATAAAACATGTTTGAAGTCATATATTGAAAGTATTTGAAAAGGTCAATTACCACTTCATGATCATATATTTTATTAATGATTTTATGTAATTATAGGCTAGTTTTGTAAATAGAATCGTATAGTTTTTTATAAACTTTATAGTTTTACTTTTTTTTCTTTTCTTGACATCATTGTTTTTATAAACTTTATAGTTTTACTTTTTTTTCTTTTCTTGACATCATTGTTGCATAGTTTTTACTTAATAACGTAAAGTTTTTGTTACTTCAACATATTTGTATTGTCACAGAAAAAAAAAAACATATTTGTTTAGAATTTATGTACATTTAATTAGACATGTCTGAAAAGTTTCCTTTGAAGCCATGCACAGCCTAATCCCATTTTCTCATAGGTAAGCGGTCTGATTGTCTAAATCGGAGTTGGGTTGGTTAAACCGAATTGACCGGTCTTACTTGGATTTGGGACTCTACATAAATAAGGTTAAACGAAACGACGACGTAGTAAATGGACGTTTCGCTTTCAGCCTCCGTAGCACTAGAGATTCCGAGAGATGTGGGTCCGACTGATGAATCTGCCATTTTATCCTTAACCAATCATTCTTCTAATCTTCTTCTTCTCACTTGAAAAATCTGACTTGTCTTCTTCTTCTTCCTCTCCCTTAGACGAGCGAAGAGATTATCTGAACAACCGCTTCTCCATAACAAAGGTGTTTGTTTCTCTTCTCCCGGTTAATTTTTTGTTCCAGCTTCGTAATTCCAGTATCGTGAAAATATGATTATGAATGAACATAGGCCTAAATGAACACCTCCCATGATTTTTTCCTGGAATTTATATTTCTCCTAGACTTGATTTTGCCTTTCACGACCATGTGTTTTTTTTTTTTTTCTGAAACTGTGTTAACCTATTAAACATTGATTTCATCAATCTTGTTGACGCTTTGTATCACTGATGAACAGATGGCTTTGTGTACAAGTTCTACTACTTCAGTGACAAATCTATGCACAACACATAACAATGTGAGTACATCTTTCTTTTAAACAATATCCTTTGCTTCTCCAGCAGGCTTCTCATGAACAACCAGCCTAAAAAGAGTTTTCCATTGTCACTTAATCAGATGAAAATCGTGTTCCAAGAATCTTAGCTTTAGCATCAGCGAACGAAAAAGGCAAAGCTGAAAGTTATAGCAAACTAGACGCTATCTCTGGTGATGATACCTCTACAGAATGTACTTGGAGTTTTGACTTTCCAGAGTCTAAAGTTGAGTTTTCTCAGCTCGAGTCAGAAGCATATCTCTCTGGAGGAAGCTTTGGAGACAAAAATGTGATAAGTGTTCTCGAAAAACTCAATGCTCTTCGGTCACATCTATTGGCAGCAGAGAAGTGGAATGCTTCTCAACTTCATTCATGTGACAGGTCTGTTGAGATTTATAAACTTAACCATTTTATTATATCTAATCTTAAATTATCAGGCCATGTCTATCTGCATTACTTATTCTTCAGCTTTGCTATCGCCTAATTCGTAATCCTGTCTATTGCAGAAAATATCTGGAATGTGCAACAAATATAATTCATTATATGGTTTTGAGGTCCCTGGACATTGAGCAGCTCAACAGCCATCTTGTTTCTCTTGGTCTGTCAAGTTTAGACAACAACAATCTGGATGTGCTCGCCAGTCTTAACGCTGCCATTAATCTGTTGATGAACTCTCCCTACAACGAAAAAATGCTTTGACTGATACATATCCCAAGGGCAAAAGTAATAAGAAGAATGATCAAGGAAGCCCTGTATTATCATACAAAGGGGGTGATTGGTTGCAAATTTTAAAGACTTTAAAAAATTTTAAAGTCTCTACATTTATTTTTTAACCAATCAGACTTTAAAACTTTTTTCTTTTCTTAAAGTTTTAAAAGTCCAACTGCTCTTTTTAAAGTCTTTTTAAAAATTTGTAGTGTAAATTTTAAAAGTCTCAAAAATGAGACTTTTAAGGCTATAAAAAGTAAAGTTACGTAACAAGTTTCAAATAATTTTTTTTTGTTTGTTAATTAAACAAAAACAATTCAAATTCAAAATTAATAAATGAATAACATATCATTAATTAATAATAATACGTCCAATTCTTTTAATTCTTTTAAGTTACATTTGGAAATTAACATAACAATCTTTAGTAATAAATAATATAACTAATTCTTTCAATTCTTTTAATAAAATTACAAAACAATATAAAATAAATAATAAATTTTATAATTAACTACAGCATGTAATTGTTATGTAACAATTGTTCAAATAAGGTTTTTCTGTTTTGTTAATTAATTAAATTTATGATGAACATCTAATAAAAAAATCACACATACAAAGAATAAACAAGAATCATATGTTAATAAAATAAACACTGTATTTTTCAAGTTTATTTATATATAGAGCAAATGTTATTTTTATTTGTTAGTTAAAGTTAATAAAATAAAAACTGTATTTTTTAAGAAAACAAAGTTATATGAAAAATTTAGTAACAGTCAGAAATAAAAGTCACAGTCTCAACAATAACAGTTTCTACAGCAAAAGTTCTTACAGCCAAAAGTCTAAAGTAACAGTTTATTGTAAAAGTTCTTACCAATCGGCCCCAAAGAGTTATTACTGGGTAAACTTCATGGGGGAAGAAGTACTCATATCATGGTAACTGTTGGTATAGAAGCAACTGAGAGTGAAACCTTTATAACCGATATTCTTTTAGCTGGAGCTTCCGTTATCCGCATAAACTGCGCACATGGAGACCCGAGTGTTTGGGGTGAGATCATCAAAAGAGTAAGAAGAACCTCTCAGATGCTAGAGATGCCATGCCGCGTTCTTATGGATTTAGCAGGACCTAAACTGAGAACTGGTACCTTAAAGCCCGGTCCTTGCGTGATGAAAGTTTCACCAAAGAAAGATGCTTATGGAAATGTTGTTTCTCCTGCTGTGGTATGGCTCTCCCTCATTGGAACAGAACCTCCTGCTCATATTTTCCCTGATGCTACTATATCCGTGCAAGACCAAGAGTTTCTGGCTGGTCTCCAAATTGGTGATTCTCTAAGAGTATGTGACGCTAGAGGGAAAAAGAGGATTCTGAAAATCTCAAAAGAGTTTCATGTTTTCTCGAGTACCGGGTTTGCTGCTGAATGTTTCGATACTGCTTATATCGAGTCTGGAACTGAGTTATATGTTAAGGGAAAGAAAGGGAGACGCTTGGTTGGACAAGTAGTGGATGTTCCTCCCAAGGAATCATTTGTAAGGCTGAAAGTGGGAGATTTGCTTGTCATAACCCGAGAAGGATCACTCGATGAACCTTCTGTTACTGTTCCAGGAGCTCATAGGTTAACTTGTCCTTCCGGTTATTTGTTCGATTCAGTCAAGCCTGGTGAAACCATTGGTTTTGATGATGGAAAAATCTGGGGAATAATCAAAGGAACAAGTCCTTCAGAGGTAATTGTCTCCATCACTCACGCTGGTCCAAAAGGTACAAAACTAGGATCAGAGAAGTCCATAAACATTCTGCAAAGCGATATCCATTTCAAAGGCCTCACATCAAAAGATATCAAAGATCTTGAATATGTAGCTTCAAATGCTGACATGGTTGGCATTTCTTTCATACGCGATATCCATGATATTACTGTTCTTCGACAAGAGCTCAAGAAAAGGAAACTAGATGAGCTTGGTATTGTTTTAAAGATTGAAACGGAGAATGGATTCAAGAATTTATCTTTGATTCTTTTAGAAGCAATGAAATGTTCGAATCCCTTGGGAGTTATGATAGCTCGAGGTGATCTTGCCGTAGAATGTGGATGGGAAAGATTGGCTAATATACAAGAAGAGATTATAGTTATTTGTAAAGCTGCTCGTGTACCGGTAATTATGGCAACTCAGGTTCTGGAATCACTTGTTAAATTCGGTGTTCCAACTCGAGCTGAGATCACAGATGCTGCAAATGCCAAAAGGTAAAAAACTTTTGCACCACAGCAAAAACATATGATCCTGGTAAAACTTACAGTTACTTTGTCTAATTTTGGATTTTAAAAATTTGCAGGGCGAGCTGTGTGATGTTGAACAAAGGCAAGAATATCGTTGAAGCTGTTTCGATGTTGGATACTATTCTTCACACCAAGCTTACCTGTAAGAAACCGGACTCTAAAAGTCTCCATTGATCTGCTTCTCACTAGAAACATAATTTGTAGTTTGGTTGGCCATTCCATGAGCTGGGTGCGTCTGGTTAAGTCATATTTGGTCTTCTAGTGCTGTCGCGGTTTCAGACCAGGATTTAGATGTGTTCACCATGCCTGGTAATATCCTGTCCTGCTTTAGAATGTCTCTAGACTTATTATTATATATGCATCTTGATCACGTTCCATACCTCAGATTTTAACTGGTATTTTAAATCTCTAATATGATGATCTCAGCATTGACCCAAATCAATAGCATAGTTGACTGTTTTTAGTCCTTACTTGTTAGTTTTAAGCCAATGCCCTTCTCGAATAGTCAGTCCTATAAGAAAGAGATTTTAGTAGAAACAGCTTATTTTTCAAAGGATTTTTCATTGGAGTTACCTACATGGCTACATGAATAACTAAAGTATATATTTACTCGTTGTACAAACAGAGGAGCCAAATACTTTGTTTTGTTTCCCCTTCTCTTCTCTTCTCTACGGTCGTGTCACTTCAATTCTTGGGCTAGAAGACGTTGGAACTGGACCATCATTGCATCGGATACTCCAAGTGTATCCTATTTACTGAAAATTTGACTCTGGAACATGTTTAGATTTCAATGTCGGAAAATCTCTATTAGAGAGTACATATGCTAAATTCTATTTTCCCTCGGTTCGGTTGTAAATTTGAAGGATTTCTCAAAAACATAAGTATTTAATCCATTTTTGTTTGCTTTATAGTTCAGATTTTTTAAATTTATAAATGACGGTTCTCTTCATATTTGATGGTCCACATCATTTTTTTATGTTTAACTTATTTAGCATTTTCTCAATTATTGGTGTGATGACATCTCTACCAAAAAAGCCCACCTCTTAAATTATTTTGCTTTCTGATTGTCTCTCTCCCTCTCTCTCTCTCTCTCTCTCTCTCTCTCTCTTTCTCTCTTTCTCTCCTCCATTCATCCTCTGTTCTGTTTGCTTTCTAAAAAATTTAGCAAGATGGGAAATTGTGTATCACTTCAAATATCATGTGACCAAGCGTTAAATCGGGCCTGTGGTTGCTTATTTGGTGAAAGCAACTACATACACATGATGGAAGCAAATCTTGAAGTTCTGCAGAAAACTATGCAAGAACTCAAGGAGAAACGAGATGATCTATTAAGAAGGGTTTCCATAGAGGAAGGTCAAGGTTTGCAGCGGCTTGCTCAAGTTCAAGGATGGTTTTCAAGGGTAGAAAGTGTTGAGTCTCAAGTCAATGACTTGCTTGAATGTAAGTCAACTCAAACTAAAAGATTGTGTCTTTGTGGATTTTGTTCTGGGAATTTCGTATCAAGCTATGATTATGGTAAAAAGGTATACAAGGAGTTGAAAGAAGTTGAAGCACTTGTAGTTAAAGGTGTATTTAAAGTGGTGGCTGAGAAAATTCCAACAGCTAAAGGAGAAAAGAAGCATATTCAAACCACAGTTGGTTTAGATTCAATGGTTGAAAAGGCATGGAACAGTCTCATGAATGGTGAAAGTATAACAACTTTGGGTCTTTATGGTATGGGTGGAGTAGGCAAAACCACACTCTTAGCTCGTATCAATAACAAATTTCTTGAAGTGGTGAATGAGTTTGATGTTGTGATATGGGTTGTGGTTTCTAAAGATTTGCAAATTGAAGGCATTCAGAAACAGATTTTGGGAAGTTTAGGTCTTGTTGACAAAGAATGGAAACAAGAAACCGAAAAGGAGAAAGCTTCTCGGATATACAATATTCTTAGCAGAAGAAGATTTGTGCTGTTGTTAGATGATCTATGGAGTGAGGTAGATTTGAACAAGATTGGAGTTCCACCTTTAACTCAAGAAAACAGATCCAAAATGGTTTTCTCAACTCGTTCTAAAGAAGTTTGCAAAGAAATGGAAGTTGATGATGAGATGGAAGTTGTTTGTTTGTCACCGGGCGAAGCTTGGGAACTGTTTCAAAAGAAAGTTGGAGAAACTCCATTAAAGAGCCATCAAGATATTCCCATACTTGCAAGAAAAGTTGCTGAGAAATGTTGTGGTTTGCCACTTGCACTTAATGTTATTGGCAAAGCCATGGCATGTAAAGAGAGTGTACAAGAATGGAAACATGTGGTTAACGTTCTGAATTTGTCTAGCCACAAGTTTCCAGGTATGGCAGAAAAGATTCTTCCTATTTTGAAGTTCAGTTATGATAGTTTAAAGGATGAAAATGCCAAAAATTGCTTCCTATATTGTTCTTTGTTTCCGGAAGATTATGAAATAGGCAAAGAAGAGTTGATAGAGTATTGGATATGCGAAGGTTTAATAGATGGAGATTGTGGAGATAACAACCAAGGTCATGATATAATCGGATCGTTAGTTCGCACACATTTATTGATGGATTGTGAACTCACAACCAAAGTGAAAATGCATGATGTGATCCGCGAGATGGCTCTTTGGATTGGAAACAAGAAAGAATCGGAAAGTTGTGTGAAATCTGGTGCGCAGTTATGTCATATTCCAAAGGACATCAATTGGGAAAGTGTGAGAAGAGTGGCTTTAATGAGTAATCAGATTGAAGAACTATCTTGCAGTTTCCACTGTCCCAACCTTTCAACATTATTACTTAGGAAAAACAAGTTGGTGGGTATTTCAGGTGAAAGCTTTCGGTTTATGCCAGCGCTTGTGGTCTTGGATCTTTCCAAGAATAAGAGTCTTACTGAATTACCAGAAGAGATTTCTAACTTAGGTTCCTTGCAATACCTCAACTTATCATACACAGGGATAAAATGTTTGCCAGGTGGTATAAAGGAGCTGAAGAAGCTAATAAACTTGAATCTGGAGTTTACTTTTGAACTTGAAAGTATTGTTGGGATATCAACAAGCTTACCAAATCTTCAAGTGTTGAAGTTGTTTTATTCGCGTGTTTGTGTCGATGACAAACTAATGGAAGAGCTACAACTCTTGGAGCACTTGAAAATTTTAACAGCAACAGTAGATGATGCCTTGGTTTTGAAAAGTCTACAAGGAATCGAACTATTGACAAGTTGTACTCGAGCTTTATGTCTCAAGAATATGTCAGCAACGGTTGTAATACTAAACACGGTAGCTCTTGATGGTCTGCAGCGTCTAGCGATTGTAAACTCCAAAATATCTGAGATAAAGATAGATTGTGAAAGCAGAGAGAGAGGAGGAGGAGGCTTCAAGAACCTGTCCACTGTTTATATAGTGGATTTGGAAGGTCCAAAAGATTTGAGTTGGCTGTTGTTTGCTCAAAATGTCAAGTATCTATTTGTGGCGCGGTCATCGAAAATCAGAGAAATAATAAACAGAGAGAAAGGAATGAGTATTAGCAATGTGCATCCAAGTATTGTTGTACCTTTTGGAAAGCTGGAATTACTCAAAGTAAGTGATATGGATGAACTAAGGAGAATCTGCTGGAATCCTCCTACTCTACCAAACCTGAGACAATTTGGTGTCCAGAACTGTCCAAAGCTTTCTAGAGCTGCTACTAAGTTTCAGAGACTCGAACGAGGCTCCTGATCCAGTTGATAATGGTCAAGTTAAAGGCTCAAGCTCTCTTTCTCTCTTTTTCTCTGGCCGGCTGTTTTATAACTGTTTTGATCCTCTCTTTTTTTTTTTTACTTAACTGTTTTGATTCCTCAGATATAGTATTGTAACCCCTATTTTTATGTATTTCATTGTTAAGATTATCATTTTTAGTCATAAAATAACTATGATTCTTGTCAATTTATACTTCAAAAAATACTTTTATAGCCATACATTCACATTATTTACCAAAAGTAATCATGAGAATAACTAAACATTGGCAAGACAAAGAGCAACAAGAAAATCTGTTTGAAACATGTCCATACACATAAGAAACCATCTAATGCAGACATAAGTGATTCATATTATTTGAAAACCGAAAGAAAATGAAACTGCAAGAAAAAGAAATAGAGATCTTGCCATAAAACCTCTTCTCTGTGACAACTAGATTCGTTGTTTTAACCTTCTACAAGCTTCTGCAAAGATAAAAGAGAAATCATTAGAATAAGGGGGGAAGACGACAAGTCATGAAAGAAGAGAAGAATTAAGTAACTCATCTCTGATGCTTCTCAACCACACCAAGAGCTTGTATTCACCAAACATAAGCAATCCAACCCCAGATAGCAAAATAACCTGCAACTAAAATGTATGCAAAACATTGTATTGCAAATGAGTTTGTGTCAATCATAAACAGAAATAAAAGTTTTTGATACTTACATCATCCTTCTTCCACTTTGATGGTTTCATGGGCTCTTCCCAGAATTTGACCTTGTGACTCTGATCTATATCTTCAGTCTTCATCAGTACTAACAGAGAGGTTAGAAATCCTTGAAATACTATTACAGTAAGAATAGTAGAAATCCACCTGCAGTGTGAAAATCACACAACAATTATATAATATTCATAGATGATTTCACTTTTGACTTAAGATAAAAAAAAACATTCAAAAGCTCAAGTAAAGTGTTTTAGTTTCTTATCAGTTTAACTCTATGAAACAATGCATCCTGTCAATTAAGTGCTGACCTAAATCAGAAAGGACTGAAGAAACAGTAGCAACATCACCAACTTTGGTGACTGTAGTGGTCACTGAATCCGGTACTTAGAGTTGCTGCAACGTCATTCACATCTGAACTTGGAACTTGTGACGTGGACATAGAGCCATGGTAGATTATATATAGAGACAGGGCAAAGAGAAAAATGTGAAGAGCCAATCAGATGCTGAGAGAGAATAGAGCTGCTAAATAGGTGGTAATTTGGCTTCTGTTCATGATGAATGATACAGCTATAAGCTGGTTGGTAGCTACGAACACTGAACAAAGATCTGAGGGACAAAGAAGAGCGTCTCAAGGCCATTACAAAATCCAATCAAAACCCTGTTAAACAGTTAACTGAAGATTGTAAAATATGTTTTGTAATATTATCTCTTGGATTTATAATCTACACAGAGACAAAGAAGAAAGCCGAGGGAATCTTGGGGGTCAAGGCTTTCGTGACCAAACTACTTACTGAGCTAGGCCTTGGTTGATTTGGAGATTCATCATTTTCATGTTTTTTTTGGGTTGGTTCAGAAACCCAATGTACTGTCTCATTGCTGTTGCGAATTCATGCGATCGCGCGCCACCATAGAGATCTCCATTACTCTGCTTTAGACTACAAAAGTGAGTTTTGGTCTAGTCATGTTGTCGAGAGTTTTAAACCAGGATTTAGACCGTTTCACAATGCCTAGTATTATGCGGATTTGTAATGTAATGTAAGCTCTAGCCTCTAAGTCTTTTTATTATATTCGTAAATTCTATAAAAAGAAGATAGTTTTGAATGGGATTCTAAAATGTATTTAGGATATAACATCATTTATATATAGTCTCTACATATGGCATCAAATGCATTAAAAACGAACTAAAAATATTAATTACTCCAACAAGACGAATTAAAGACTTGTATAATCACACTCTTGAAATCTCATCCAAAGAAAATAATATGTGCTCAGAATTTGCCTAAAAAACATCTTACTAGTCTTCTTGGAGTACTTAATAATTTAGTTCCGGTTATTAGCTAATTATGATATTAGTTCCAGTATTTGACACTATGTATAAAAGAATATTGCAATAGTAATTAGCTTGGTTTTCGAATAACTACAATATTATTTCTACTTCAGTTCTTATACATTTCAGTTCCTTCTTTATAATATGTATCATTGTGGATAAATGTTTGTTGAGAGTAGAACGTTTCATTTATGAATATCGTTGCGCTTTAATGCATTGATGCCACAAGACGAGACTATATATAAATGATCTTATATGTTACCATAAAATAACTATAGAGGGAGAAAAAAATACTAGAAAAGAACTATAATTGAAACTAACCAACTGTTATGCGATGATTACTTATTTGAATTCATATATTCAAGTTAAACTCAAAATCAAAAGGAATTATAAATAAAAATTAGTGACCTGATATACTAAATTACTAATTATTATTTATTACTGGTTCGTACCTCTTTTACGTTAAGAGTGAATGTATATGTTTTTGACTTTTTGTATTTGTATTTGTTGTGGGAGTTTATTGTACCAAAACCTGAGGAATTGGAGCTTAATTGATTCCCGGTTTAGTCTGGTTATTGAATTGAGAAAAGGAAAGAGCAAAGCAAACCAAATATGAGACTAAATTTAAAGTCGAGGGATACTTTCGTTATGCTTGGCCGGTCTGATCCGGTTTAATTAGCTTTCGACGGTTAAACTCTTTAGTATCGGTTTACCCGCTCTTCGTCACCGTTGCTGTCTAAAATCTAGATGATGAGGAGGAGGCTTGATTTCAAAGCTCATGAAACGCATCAATGTCGGTCTTCTTCTCCGCCATTTTCCCAAATTCAGACGATTTCAAACCCGAAAAGTGGCCTTTTCAGCACTCAAACCGGAATTCGAATCGAAATCACCACATGGAACATCTTTTCATGACAACTTGCTGGGTCAGGTACTTGACACTTACCCAGATCTCAAAACACTTAGAACAGTTCACTGCAGAATCATTCTGGAAGATCTACATTGCATTTCTTCTTTAGGTGTTAAACTTATGAGAGCTTACTCTACTCTAAAAGATGTAGCATCAGCACGCAAGGTGTTCGAGGAAATTCCTGAGAGAAACGTGATCATTATTAATGTTATGATCAGAAGTTATGTTAATAACGGGTTTTATCGTGAAGGTATTCAAGTGTTTGGGATGATGTATGGATTTCATGTTAGACCTGATCATTACACTTTCCCGTGTGTTCTAAAGGCGTGTTCTTGCTCTGGGAATATTGTCATTGGCAAGAAGATTCATGGGTCCGCTACAAGAGTTGGGCTTTCTTCGACTTTGTTTGTTGGGAATGGTTTAGTTTCTATGTATGGAAAGTGTGGATTTTTAGCTGAAGCACGGCTTGTTCTTGATGAGATGTCAAGAAGAGATGTGGTCTCTTGGAACTCGTTAGTTGCTGGTTATGCGCAAAATCAGAGATTTGATGATGCTTTGGAGGTTTGTAGGGAAATGGAATCTGTGAAGATAAGCCACGATGCTGGCACGATGGCTAGTCTGTTACCAGCAGTGAGCAACACAACAGCTGAAAACGTTATATATGTTAAAGATATGTTTTTAAAAATGGGGAAGAAGATTTTGGTTTCATGGAATGTGATGATTGGTGTGTATATGAAAAACGCGATGCCTGTTGAAGCTGTGGAATTGTATTCCCGAATGGAGGTTGATGGATTCGAACCTGATGCAGTCTCAATCACAAGTGTATTACCTGCCTGTGGAGATACATCTGCTCTGTCTCTTGGTAAGAAAATCCATGAATACATTAAGAGGAAGAAGTTGATACCAAATCTGTTGTTAGAGAACGCACTGATCGATATGTACGCAAAATGTGGATGTCTAGATAGAGCAAGAGATGTGTTTGAGAACATGCAGTCCCGTGACATAGTATCTTGGACAGCAATGATCTCAGCTTATGGATTCAGCGGAAGAGGCTATGACACCGTGGCCTTGTTTTCGGAAATGCAAGACTCAGGTGTTGTCCCTGATTCAATTGCGTTTGTCACAACGCTCGCTGCTTGTAGCCACGCGGGGTTACTAGAAGAAGGTCATAGTTATTTCAAACTCATGACAGAGCATTACAAAATCACACCTAGGTTAGAGCATTTGGCTTGTATGGTTGATCTTCTTGGCCGAGCCGGAAAAGTGAAAGAAGCTTACAGATTCATACAAGAAATGCCAATGGAACCGAACGTGAGAGTTTGGGGAGCGTTATTAGGAGCTTGTCGGGTGCATTCTGATATAGATATCGGTCTCCTAGCAGCTGATAAGCTTTTTCAGTTAGCACCTGAGCAATCGGGTTACTACGTATTGCTTTCCAACATGTACGCAAAGGCTGGAAGATGGGAAGAAGTGACAAACATCAGACGTATAATGAAGAGCAAAGGGTTAAAGAAGAATCCTGGAGCAAGCAATGTTGAGGTCAATGGAGAAATTCATACATTCTTAGTAGGCGACAGGTCACACCCGCATTGCAATAAGATTTACAGAGAGCTAGATGTTCTAGTAAAGAAAATGAAAGAGTTAGGGTATGTTCCGGATTCAGAATCAGCCCTTCATGATGTGGAAGAAGAAGATAAAGAGACGCATTTAGCTGTTCACAGTGAGAAATTAGCCATTGTGTTTGCTCTGATGAACACAGAAGGAGAAGAAGACAGTAATAATGCCATAAGAATAACGAAGAATCTTAGGATCTGTGGAGATTGTCATGTTGCAGCAAAGCTTATCTCACAGATAACATCTCGAGAGATCATCATCAGAGACACCAATAGATTTCATGTGTTCCGGTTTGGTGTTTGCTCTTGTGGTGACTATTGGTGAAAAACTACTGTAAAAAAACATTACAAAAACGCAGCGTTTTGATTATTGTTAGTGTACATCTTTACAATATCTTCTTGGGTTAGGGCTAATGAAAATGTGACACGTCATCACTGGTAATGAAAAATCACCAGATAGATAGCCTAATCTGCAAATCCTTCTCCAGCTTCTGAGCTCAGAGATAGAGAGCGAGAGGTTAGAGATAATACTTTTACCGATGATTGAGTCGGTTATGGCCGTCCGTCTCTCCACCGGATTCTGCTCGTCGACGGCGTTACTCAGTAATCTTTACTTCTCTCTCTGTTCGATTGATTAATAGCCGAATTTATGTTCTTCAATTCCTGAAATTGTGTATTTTTTTCATTCGTCTCGTAAGATTTTAATGCTAAATTTGCAGAGTATCGTCCTGGACTGAGCTCGGAGGAAGGAGGAAGCTGCTTCCATTATGCGTCTCGTCGTGCTTTCCAACCTCAACGTCTCAACCATAGTGATAGGTACTGTAGATGTATCGTCATTGAATCGTGAAATAGGTTTCTTGTTAACTGTGAATGTTAAAGTTAGTGCGAAGAGGATGTTTCTTGATATAGAGCACTAAGTTACATACTTTGTCAGTGAACCTTGGAACCAGTCAAAGATCGATTCTTTTGAAATGTTTTTTGGATATTGCAGATTCTGAATATTTAGGCTTTCTTCATATATATGCAAATTCTTACATTCATATTTGTCGAAAATAAATGAATTGACTTATGTGCACTTTTCTAGGTGTGGATTTCTGAAGTACAATAGTGACTATTCAACAAGAAAGCACCCGAGGAAGAATCGAACTCAAGCCACAGCCGAGTATGTAGATTCAACTTCAGATCCGGAAAAGCTAACTGGGAAGTCAAGGTATCATCCATCAGAAGAAATCAGAGCCTCTTTGCCGCAGAATGCTAGAGATTCCAGGCTTTCACCTGCAGAAACTACTAGAACCATCATTGAGGTGTTATATTGCGTCTTTCAATCAGCATAAGCTATCTTTTTGGTGATAACATTGTTGGACCAATGCCTTATGTTACATACATGTTAGTGGGTTTAGTAGTTTTGCTTGCTCCTATTGTCGGTTGCTTCAATATTCCTCTATAGAATCCTCTTATATAGAGTAAAACATTTTATCTTGACAAACATATGCAAGTCTGCATCTAACATTTCCAGGATTCGTTTTGTGCATCTAACATTTCCCGTAGTGTGTCGTGTTCAGGTGAACAATAAAGGAACCCTGATGCTTACAGGTTCAATTGGTGATGGAGTTCACGAGAATATTCTCTGGCCAGATATACCTTATATAACAGATCAAAATGGAAGTAAGAGCAAGTCTAATCATCCTTAGTTCCGATTCATCACCTAATTTACCAAACACGGTCAAAATTAAATTACCCTAATGCTCTGCAGATTTATACTTTCAAGTAAAGGAGGATGATGACGTCATGCAGTCTGTTACTTCTGAAAATAATTATGTGGTATGTTGCACTAGACATGCATATGCTATTTACAATATATGTATAGTGAAATGGGGAATTTTCTAAGTGTTTCGTATCCAAGCTTTGTCAGATGAGAAATCTGTTCTTTTTTCTGTTACAGTAGCTAAAGCAGCTATATTTTGACTGACTATACTGCTTTGTGTGACTTTTGCTCTACCTTATTCTGTATTAACTTATATGAAGTTATGGATATGCTTTGCAGCAAGTAATAGTAGGTTTTGATACAATGGAGATGATCAAGGAAATGGAGCTGATGGGTCTTTCTGATAGTGACTTTGAAACTGAAGACGATGAAAGTGGAGAAGATGACAGTGAGGAGGATGGGGATGAAGGAGAAGATGACAGTGAGGAGGTTTAACAAATTTTATTTCACCTTTAATATGAAGTCATTAAGGAACTCTATGAAAGGAATACTTTTGCCTTGTCTAAGCATGCTTCACTATTTTGACTTAAGGAATGGGTTGCTGTTCTAGAAGATGAAGATGAAGACGAAGAAGATGATGATGATGATTCTGATTCTGATGAATCACTTGGAGACTGGGCAAATTTGGAAACAATGAGGAGTTGTCATCCCATGTTTTTTGCAAAGAGAATGACTGAGGTTAATTTTCAATCTCAATTTCTTACAAAATGTGTTGTGATTTCTATTAAAAAACGATATGCAAGATCATTACAAACGTCATGTAATTTTCAAATTTAGGTTGCTTCAAATGATCCTGTAGATTGGATGGATCAGCCGTCTGCTGGCCTTGCTATCCAGGGACTTTTGAGTCATATCTTAGTGGAGGATTATTCAGATATCCAAAAGAAACTTGCTGATCGCAATTCTACAAGTACTAACGGAAACAAGGGTGCTGTAAACTTAGAAGAGAAGCTTGAAGATATTAGTGAGGAAGGTGGTGAAGAATCTGATTCATCGCAGGTTGAGAAAACGAGAAATATGGTAGCGTTTTACAAGCTGGAGATGATCAGAATTCAGCTTATTACAGCACAAGGGGATCAGGTTTGTAATAAAGCTTCTTCATCTTTTTGATGTAAATTTATCCTTGTCCTTACGAAATATTTCTCTCTTCTATCTAACCATTGTCGGCATATTTGGAAAACTGTTTCATGCTTGTTCTTTGCTTTGTTTCATGATTTGCAAATCTCATGGTTCTCGTTTTTGAGTTTCACTTCTTACCTAGACTCTTCTTTTTGTTGCAAGCTTATGCTTAGTAATGTCTTTAACTATTGGGAACAGACTGAAGTTGAAGTGGAAGATGTGAGAAAAGCACAACCTGATACTGTTGCTCATGCATCAGCTGGAATCATTAGCCGTTTAGAAGAATCTGGTGATAAATTAATTGAAGCACTCAAATCTCTGTGTTGGAGACATAATGGTATTCAAGCAGAGGTAAAATTGCTACAATTTAACTCTATAAGCTCTCGTTTAAGAACTGGACTTTCAACAGGAAATTTCTGTGGGTTCAGGTTTTGTATGAAAATCTGATTAGAATTTTTTTTTTTTTGTTTTTTCTTTGGCAGGAAGTGAAGTTGATTGGGATAGATTCCCTGGGATTTGACCTCAGGCTTTGCACAGGAGCAAAAATTGAGTCATTACGGTTTGCATTCTCGACAAGGGTACATCGGTTCTTCCTATGATCCTTTAAATTCTTGTTCCTGATCTATGATATTCAAGAAACTGTGCTAACAGAATAATTTTTGTTATAACATATCATGCAGGCAACATCAGAAGACAACGCAGAGGGACAATTAAGAGAATTGTTATTCCCGACAACAAACCCATCAAACCCACAGCAACCGAAACGAACAAGTCAGAAGGAGTGTTAGTGATATAGCAATCTTCTATGAATCTGCTCAGAGGAAATAGTTCGATGAACCAAAAATCCAAAGTGCAAAAGCATATGTCTATGGAACAAACATGAACAAATTCTTGGAGATCTAAGCTAAAGAGTAAGACCTGTGGCATCAAGCAATTTATCAGTTGATTTTTGAACGCTGTAATTTTGTGTTAAATTGGTTTCAAGTTTGTGGGTTACTACTCTGCACTAATGGAGCATTGAAGTTTCAACCCATTTATTTAGAAAATGATTGCTTATGCCAAAATCTTCTCTAACCGAACCTCTGTTCTGGTATTTCTCGAACTATGTTGATCTCTTGGGGTTTTACGGTCTATCCGATTTTTTTTCCCTATGGAAATATGACAGTTTCCCAGCGTGATAAACATGGCCTAAAGTGACCATATCCAAACCAAAACCATCCTATGTCCAGCAATGATGTAGAGTGTATTCCTAGCATCTGCAACATCAAACAGTGATAAGGATGATGCAAAATATGTTGATCCGCTATGGAAATATGACTTCTCATCATAAAAACAGTTGCATACAAAGCCACACATTTAAGGTTCATAAATAGACTCAAATCAATGATTATCATCAATCAAGAAAGGAAAAATCTTTGCCATCCTGGGAAGTTCCGTACAAATGCAGGTCTTTCCTTGCGGGTTGGTTCAGACGCGAGCATCTAAAGTCAATGCAGGGAAGTTTCAGTCAGTCCTTAATTCTGATTGCTGCAACTTTATACTGGATCATGATGATGTCCTTAGGGACAGCTCTGCAGGTAATCATGGTCAGCATTTCAAGTCCCTGTGCAAGGATCTGGTGCGTTGGAGGTGCTTACCATCTCACGAGAACATTGACTTGCGTGTGAGTGACCTGATGCAGCAGTTTCATTCATATCAATTTGAGGGCAAGCTGAGTTTTGGAGGCGGGAGTAATGATAAGCGGCCTATGTGGGAGCTTATTTAGAAGAAGGAGAATTGGAGATGAGGTGGCAAGAGAAGAGTCTAGTGAAGATTAAGAGGATTGTATATATAGAGATACTCAGGTTGTTTTAGAAATTTATCCAATTAGTGAGTATTGGTGTTGCGTGAGGATCAAGGCCTGAAACCTTGTCTCCTCTTCATTGTAATTGGATTTTTGATTAGAAATGCAGATTCATAGTTGTGTGCTTATCAGATGCTCATTGCTCATGAACTCTGTGTACGGATTCAGAAGATAGCTTTCTAGACAAGGGGGGAGATTTGGTTAGACATCCTTGTGCAGAATCATCAGTTTGCTATTGCCCACCTGATGCTTAGAACTAAGTGAAAGTTGGTGTGCTATCTAAGGTTGTTCCTGCATTGCATTATGCTGTGTTGATGAGTTTATGCATTTGCTCTCCATGGTTTGTGAAGCTTTTATCAAGATGTTGATGGCCTTGAGAGTGATAGATCTTCATTCATTAGATTTATTTCGTGGCTTAACTTTTGTCTCTTTGCCTCTGGTTCCTCGGCTCCCATTGAAGGGCCTGCAAACTGACCATAACAATGAAGACTAGGAGGATACAAACGGCGATATTCCAATGGAAGCCGCTTACGCATGATACTTGAAAGGAGTTCAGGTGGTGGCATTAAAGCAGAATAGTCAACACCACTCACAAAAGCATGCAAATCAATCATAGCTTCGTCCCCCAGCTTCTCCAATTGAAGATGGCGGAAAAAATCCTCAACAACGATCGCCGTACAAGCATCATAGCAAGGCTCTACTACTCTGGAATATGCATCAACCACCACATTATATAAACTGTACATGCATTAGGCTTCTTCAGCTTTTTAGAAGACTTTAACACTTTGGAATACGCAGCACAAAACCCACTGTAAAAATTGAAACGGCTATTGGAAGGGTTCAAGAATTCAAACGATGGGTATGAATACACTCTACTGCATAAATCACACCAAAAAGTCAACCCATACCGCGCCACAAACTGCGCTGTGAGCTTCATAATACTGAGTGAGATCTCTGGAGGAAATATAAATGCAGAATCCTTTAAGGGAAGATAGGGAGGAGGCTCAAGATGAGTAGCTGGAGCATCAGGTTGGATATTCTGAGCACGGTATTCAGTAAGCTTTTGCTGGTACAGTGCGTGACTAGGGTCTGAGCTCCTCAACAAGCTGAATATTTTATTGTCCATATTAAGGGACATGATCGTCTTCTCAAGTTCCGGCCCTTTTTGTGCAACCAAACGTGCCGCTTTCTCGACCCATATCATGCTTTCTGGAGTGGTTATTACACCCGCCGACATGTTTTTCCTACAACCACTAAAACCTAAAAAAATCAGATTCTCCCCATAATTATTTGTCAGACCGACTTAATTTGGTAGAAAGCAGTTTTTTTTTTTTTTTTAAAACACAAAAGCCCAGGATAGTTGATTTTTCCTGGTCAGAATCTTTCCTCAGTCAAATGTTTACAAGATCTATATTCTCAGCATTATAAATAAGCCAGAAATATTGAATTTTCAAATTGTAATTATTGAATTTAAACTAAAACCCACATGTAATTTATTTTCTAACATATCTTAAAATTTTTAATCATTCTTTTGACTCACTTTTTCCTTCCATATTCCACTTCTTTTTTTTTTTTTTTTTCACGCTACAACTTTTTATTACAAGAGATACAAACGTACATGAACCCATTATGTCGACCTATTTCTTTAGTTCGTTCGGATAGATGGACTTTGGTACCATTCAGGGACTTTTGAGTCATATCTTAGTGGAGGATTATTCAGATATCCAAAAGAAACTTGCTGATAGCAGTTCTACAAGTACTAATTAACGGAAACAAGGATGCCGTAAACTTAGAAAAAAAGAGAAGCTTGACGATATTAGTAAGGAAGGTGGTGAAGAATCTGATTCATCGCAGGTCGAAATAACGAGAAATGTGGTAGCGTTTTACAAGCTGGAGATGATTATAAGAATTCAGCTTATTACAGTACAAGGGGATCAGGTTTATAATAAAGCTTCTCCATCTTTTTGATGTAAATTTATCCTTGTCCTTACGAAATATTTCTCTCTTCTATCTAACATTTTTCGGCATATTTGGAAAACTGTTTCATGCATGTCTTTGGTTTATTTCATGATTGGCAAATCTCATGGTTGTTTTTGAGTTTCACTTCTTATCTAGACTCTTATTTTTGTTGCAAGCTTATGCTTAGTTATGTCTTTTACCAATTGGGAACAGACTGAATTTCAAGTGGAAGATGTGAGAAAAGCACAACCTGATAGTATTGGCTCATGCATCAGCTGGAATCATAAGCCGTTTAGAAGAATCTGGTGATAAACTAATTAATTGAAGCACTCAAGTCTCTGTGTTGGAGACATAACGGTATTCAAGCAGAGGTAAAATAGCTACAACTTAACTCTAGTTTAGGAACTGGACTTTCAACAAGATAACGTTATGTATGAAAATCAACTTAACTCTAATTTCTTTAGGTTCAGGTTTTGTATGAAAATCTGATCAGAACGTTTTTTGTTTTTTGTTTGGCAGGAAGTGAAGTTAATTGGGATAGATTCCCTGGGTTTTGACCTCAGGTTTTGCGCAGGAGCAAAAATTGAGTCATTACCGTTTGCATTCTCGACAAGGGTACATAGGTTCTTTACCTTGGATCTTTTAAAAATTCTTGTTCCTGATCTATGATATTTAAGAAATTGTGCTAACAGAATAATTGTTGTTACTAATATGTCATGCCGATCAAAAACTCTTGTACGCAACATCAGAAGACGATGCAGAGGGACAATTAAGAGAACTATTATTCCCGACAAAAATTTTGTTATATGATTAAAAAAATTAAATAATCAATAGAAAAAAAGATAAAAATATCTCAAAACAAAATATAAAACTTATGTAGGAAACTTTTATTAAAAGTATGTAACTTAAATTTTGCATATATAGTATGCAGGTCTCAGTACGAGGACAAAAATATTAAATATAACTATTTTAGTAATATAATTATGACTCTGGTAAAAATAGTTTCTAGGTCCGCCATTGTTTATATATATATGGATAGTTAATTTCATTAAACCAAGTTATGAGACTTTTGCCCAAAAAAAGGGAAGGGGAAGTCCAAGACTGAAGAGAATATTTTATCAGTCTTTATATATTTTGATCACATTCTCTCGAAATTAAAGAGCAGCATCAGAGGGTAAATCGTTTTATCACTACGTCATTTAATTTAAAGAATCTTGATATTTGCTAGGAGGTAGGAATCTTCTACGGAAATAGAAGGTCTGATTAATAAAATTATAACTTTAGACTTTAGTACTGTACTAGTGTAAAGAGTTCGACAACAAACTAGTTTTGTTAGACACTTAGACGTACAATATTCTATAGCATTGAATGGTCGTACGGTAGTAGTTCGATACGTAACGTACGACAGTATATGCCTCTAAACTTGACCAATGTATTAGTATCTCTATTCTCTATACAAATCTTGGAGATTGAATTCTAATAATATATGTGATTTACTATAGATAATAAATGGAAAATTATGGTTTTAGAATGTTCAAATTGAGCCGTATAAAGAATTTCCATCTATTGCGGATTTCCCATGATACTGGAATTATAGTATAGTGGTTTAAAATATTTTCCATTTATTTTGGTCATATATGTAATCACTGGCATACAAAATTTACCAAAATGATTGAGGGCATATATAGTAGTTTGAATTAGTGTTATTGTCACCAAATTCAAATCACTTGCAAACATCGTATATATATTACTTGGACTTTCATTGTTGGCTTTTTCTTGGGTGACAAAAAAAAAAAAAACCCAAATGCTTTTAAAAATTTCGAAAACTAGTTTAAATTTCTATCTATAATTACAAAAGAAAATAATGTTACCAAAATTTTGTGCATACATGAATCATGCCTCTTTTTTTTCGTTAGAATATCTCAACTTTCTATAGACAGCCCTCTCTATAAATACCGAATCAATTAGAAGTTTACTTCTCCGCAACAATACCTAAAGTCCACACACAAACTCAGTCACTCGTCTATACTTACGCATACACATAAAAAAAAAATTAACGAAAACATATGGGAAATATAAAGAACATGCTGAAGATGATATTTGTTTTTGTATTTGTTGGATGGCTCTTGATCTGGATTATGATTTCGACTAAGGTTTACACATACAATTGGACTCCGAAACTTGCTCAGTATTTCAACACAATTTATTTTGGCCCTCAAGGTTGGTTGATGTTAATATTTCTCCTGTTGCCTCTTTTTTTTTCTACTGGAAGTATTCTCTTGCAATTTCAAGAAATTTTGTTTCTTTTGCTAAACATTTCAAGAATTTTCCTCTTTACTTAACTGTATTTGTAGGCACCAATCTTGTGCTCCTTACAATTCCAATGATGTTCATTGCGGTTCTGAGCTGTGTCTATTTGCATATCCAGAAGAAAGAAACTGATATTCAACGTTCTGAGAGGTGAGAGTACTATATATAAACCACTTGGTTTTAATCTACTGATTTTTTTTTTCTTTTCCGTTTGATGATTTAGATCATTGATTAAATCTCAGTAGTCACTATATGTTACATAGATGTGTGTATGTAATTTCATATTTTGCAGTAAATGGAAGGTAAAAAGAGGGATGGGGAAAGTGATGATGGTGATGAACCCATTGGGGATAGTAACCGCAACGGACTTGACTTTTTCAATCCTGTTTGTGGCTCTTTTGATTTGGGCTCTCGCCAATTACCTCTACATTTGTTACAACGTCCAACTTTACAATGAAGACAACGCTAAAATGTAAGTTCATTCTTTTTCTACGATCACAAATGACATTAACAAAACCTAATGGATAAGAAATTGAATCGAAATGTTGCAGATGGCAGGCCAAGTTTAGGGCTTTTGGGTTGAGACTAGGGTACGTGGGACACATCTGTTGGGCCTTTTTGTTCTTCCCAGTTACAAGAGCCTCTACGATTCTTCCACTTGTCGGGTTGACTTCAGAGTCAAGCATCAAATATCACATGTGGCTCGGACATCTCTCCAACTTCCTCTTTCTCCTTCACGCCATTTTTTTCCTTATCTACTGGGCCATGGTCGGTAGGTTGATCGAGGTCCGTTACATCTAACCTTTTTTCTTATAAATGAAATGTTCTCGATATGGTTTAGGGTTTAGAATTTATGATATTTGTCTAATTAAGAGGTATACGTAGCTCTTATATATGTTGTTAATTTATCTATATGTACGGGAAGGTGTTTGAATGGAACAAGACTTATGTGCCGAATTTAGCTGGAGTGATTGCAATATTTATCGGAATAGTGATTTGGGTGACGAGCTTACCTTACTTCAGACGAAAGAAGTTTGAGATTTTCTTCTACACTCACCATCTTTACGGTCTCTACATAATCTTCTATGTATTCCACGTGGGAGACTCGTGGTTCTGCATGATCTTGCCTAATATCTTTGCCTAATAGCTTACCTTACTTCAGAAGGTACGCCTTCTGATAGCCTCGAACTCACTTTTGCTAAATTACTCCCTGGTTTGTCACACTATTTTTTTATTTATTACATAACTCCATTCTTTTTGGTCTCGTGTCCTTTCATCGGTTTAACTTATGAAAAAACTTATGACCTTATGGATAATTCTTTTTAAAATATTTTTTGATGACTTGTGTCAAATGAATTATTAGTTCATGGGCTATGCTTTTAGGAATTAGGATGATATAGTTTTCCGATGGTTTGACATTTTTTAAAATGATATAGTTTTTTTTTTTGGATGATTCTAATTCGAGGAAAACCGAGTTAACTCATGTAATACTCTACATCATGATGAGAAGTTTTAATAGTTTGTTCAATTTGACATCACTTGGTCACTAACATTGCACTTTGGGTGTAGTCCACAGACTTCAACTCCACAAACATTTTTGCTATTCCTTTTTTTAACATTTAACTCTTGAATAAATGTATTTAATATTGTAGTCATGGTGAATATTGCAGGGCTTCAGTATAACCCAACAAGTATACTATTTATACATGTGCCAAGCATTTCCAAGCTCCAATGGCATCCCTTTTCAATAACTTCAAGCAGCAATTTAGAGGAAGACAAACTAAGCGTTGTCATCAGAAGCCAAGGAACTTGGACTCAAAAGCTCTACAACCACATCTCTTCTTCTTCTACTGATTCTGTCGAAGTCTCTATTGAAGGACCTTATGGCCCTACCTCCTCCGATTTCTTAAGACATGACTCTCTAATACTAGTGAGTGGCGGAAGCGGAATCGCGCCTTTCGTTTCAATCATCAGAGAAATCATTTTCCAGAGTCAAAACCAGAGAACAAAACTACCAGATCTTCTCCTTGTTTGCTCCTTCAAACATTACCAAGATTTTTACCTTTTAGACCTAATCTTCCCTCCCTCAGGCATCTCAGTCTCAGAAATTTCTAAGTTGAAACTTCGAATTGAAGTCTACGTAACAAGGGATAACGAGCAGTCGAAAACAACAATATCCGATGAAGGCAATCATTTGAAGACGAAATGGTTCAAACCAAACGATAAAGACTCACCCATCTCACCTGTTCTTGGATACAACAACTTCTTATGGCTTGGCGTTGTGATCTTATCATCATTTGCAATGTTTCTAATCCTCATAGCGATCGTCACGCGCTATTACATCTACCCTATCGACCGTAACACAGGAAGTATCTACAACTTCACTTATAGATCACTTTGGTACATGTTTCTTGGATGTGTCTGCATTTTCATTGCCTCCAGCGCAGTTTTCTTGTGGCGCAAGAATAAAAACAACGAGGGACATCATGATTCGAAAAACCAGATACAGAGCGTCTTGGACTTTCAGACACCTACATCTTCTCCATCTTCGTGGTTTTGTAGCAGCAACGAGAGAGACCTGGAGAGCGTCCCGTATCAGTCTATAGTACAGGCCACTAATGTTCACTTCGGCTCTAAACCTAATCTACAGAGTAAGTCTTCTAGATTTAGATATATGACACAAATTCAATAGTAAATTTTGACCAAACGTTATCGTTTTTGCAGAGATACTGTTTGAGGCAGAAGGTTCAGAAGATGTGGGAGTAATGGTCTGTGGACCAAGAACGTTGAGGCATGAGGTGCCAAGGATCTGTGCCTCTGGTTTGGCTAAAAACCTTCACTTTGAGGCAATTAGCTTCAACTGGTGATCTTTTGCTTTATTTAAAAACTGGCGATCTCTCCTAGTTTTTCAGCTCCGATTTATTATGTTTTTTTTTCTATTATTTATTTGTTATGCGTGGTTGCTTGAGAAACAAGAAATGTATGATATCTCGTGGGCGTCTTTGCGCATGGTGCTCATTGTTGTCATTGCAATCATCATCCTCCGATAGAACCGAAGTTATGTTTAAAACTAAAGTCGTAATAAATTGTATACTTGTATGAGAAAGGAGTATGTTTTATTAATTAAATATTTTGTGGTTAATAGTTATATTTATATGTAAATTTTATGAATTATTATTCATAAAACTGGTTATTAAAATTTAACAAAGTAACAATAATATATGTATTTATAATGAAAGTTTGCCCTTTTTAAATTAAATTTTGAATTTTTCTCTATTTATTATGATCAAAACTCTTTTACTTTTTTCACAAACTAATATTAAAAATGAGCTGTATGTTTTTTTCTTCAATCATATAAGAATGCTAAAGATACTATCAATTCATCTAAATATTTGTACTATAATCAAGCAAAAAAAGAATTAAAAATCATATTTATAATTTTTACCCTCTATAAAAAATAAAAAATAAAGGCAGGCAGTAAGGAAACAAAGAAGCAAAGAAGCAAAAAAAATTAAGCAATGAATGAAGCAATTGAGTAAGGAAAGATCAAACAATCAAAGAAACAAACAAGTTAAGCTAATTAAAAAGTGTTAATAATATAAATTATTAAAAAAATAAAAGGTAAAGAAAATAAGCATTAAGCAAGCAAGCCAGTTAAGCAATAAATGAATCAAATGAGCAAGCAAAGAAACAAAGAAGACATGCAGTAAGGAAACAAAGAATCAAAGAAGCAAAGAAGAAAGGAAGCAAAAATTAAGCGATTAAGGAAACATCAAACCATCAAAGAAACAAACAAGTTAACGAGTTAACGATGTAAGTAAAGAAGCAAGCAATGAACTAAACAATCAATCAAGAAAATATGCATGTACATGCAGTTTATGAATGTATATCACACATACATACATGTTCCAGAAAATGGATTCTTTGATTGGCCTCACTGGATATAATTCAAGAGGAGCTTACTCATTTGCTTTCTTGACCATCTGCTTCTTCCCTGTTGCAAACTAAATTTGAGACAGATTAGATTAGGAAAAAGAGCACTAAATTTACAATACCTTCATGCATTCATGTTTCTCTTACTAAAATGTGTCCTTATGTGCTGCTAAATGCTGTATTAATAACTGTCTTTTGCTTCACTTGATCGTCTGCATATAAGGTGAAAAGCTTTGTTATTTCCTGTATTATACTGTTCACAACTGAAATCTACAGAGGAGAAAGAGGTCAAAGGATTCTAACCATAGAGACTTGTAGCCAAGTTTTTGCTCGAGCATACGCTTCAGAGATGTGTTCCTAAGAAATGTACATCTATGAAACAAGTCATCCTATAGGATTTTTTCTTAAAATTGCTTTCACTAAAATTATGCGTGACATTGATCTACATTACCCTTGATTTATACAGATCTTGAAGGCAATACATTTTTTGCTTACAAGCTCTTTTACTTCCCTTGTACAGCTCTAAGAGTTCCTTGTTCTTCACCTACCTTCCATTGGCTGTTAGCTGTTTTCAGAAACAAAAAGTTTTAAATAGTCAATCTAACTTAAATTAAATACAAATTGTGAAATTAATGGCCATAATTTTTTTAGAATATATTTTTAGTCATAATTTTTTATCAAATCTTTATTTTTTACAATTTAAAAAAGATGGTGTGGAACCATCAAATCTAAGGTTACTAACAGATTTTCACACTAACAAAAAGATCGGACTCATACAACATGGGCATTCCCGATAGATCGTCGATAATGTGACACGGTTTGGTGATGGATTTCTCCAATCTCAACCGATCGTTAATAGAACTCCTATCTGCATAGAATTTCCATTCTAGACGTTAAACGAAATGGTGTATGTGATTAGTAATGTTAATAATTTTCATATAATTTTTTATCAAATTTTTATTTTAATTTACACACTCTTTACTTTTAATTTGTTTTACTAAAATTACTCCGAAGAACAAAAGTTTCATTTTTAGCCTTCCACAAGAGTCGGCATCATCTGCTTCTTCACGATTTTCTGGAGGTTCAGATATTAGAGCGGAACTCACACAGAAGACTACTGAACTTGAAACTTTGAAGACGAACATAGATACACTGGAAGATGCACGAGCGACGAATAAGGAATAAATAAAAAAAATGAGAAAACAAAAAAAATGCGAGCATTCATGGCTCGATTCCCGGTACCACCATTGTAGTTTTTTTAGATTAATCACTTTTAATTTGTTTTTACTTTTAATTTATGACTTTAATCTTGTTTGAATATTGAATAATTCAATATTTCATTTCAATTTTCAAATTTTGATTTTTTGAATTTTTAATTTTATTGATTTTTGATACTAATTTAAAAAAAAACAAAAAAATGAAAACCCGTCGGAAATCTATCCGTCAAATACCATCGGAAATCCATTAAAATCTGTCATTTCTGGCGATGTCAGAAAGTTGTTGGAGATTTGTCGGTTACATAACCGTTGGAAATCCGTCGGAATATTGTCGGTATTTATTTCTGACGGATTTTCGACAGAAAATTTTCTGACAGAATTACTGACCGATGTATCTGTCGAATATCCGTCGAAAATATGGCCATCAGAAGTTGTCATAAATCCGTCAGAAATTTTGACGGATTTCCGACGCAGTTTTCATTTCTAACGCTCTAGAACAGACGGTGGTATCCGTCGAAAATCCGTCGAAAAACACTGATTCCAATAGATTTCCGACAGATATTTTCATCTGTTTCTAGCTGTTTTCTTGTAATGTTAAACTAATAACTCCAATAGCGATTTCATCCAACCAACCGATATCATTCATAAATATACTGAAATAATAAAGATACAACATAAATTAAAAGTCATCCTCTCATTGAGGATATGAATCACACAAACAGAAAGTGATCTGACCCAAGAGAGCCACTTATTTCCACACAACATAAAACCGAGAAAGTAACAGCCACTTGTACATGTAGTATAGGTCTGATCAAATGGGTATTTTGTCGAGGAACAGAGAAACCACATAATCTTTCATCAACTCAGGTTGCGTGAATATATCAGTCTTCTTGTAGAAAACCTCCATGACCCTCGAGAGGTTTAGGAATCGCATGATGACAGGGAAAGAAAATTGATAAGGCTTCGTCATCAGTTCTTGGTTCATAGTTTTCCATGAGTCCGATGCCATGACCTTGATTGCTTCTGTGGCTTCCTCCCGTGAAACTCCATATTGTTTCATATAACAATCAATGGCTGTCACTATATGCTTTCTTTTATGCTCAAACTGCATTAGTTGGATCAAACAAGATTGACTATTAACTAATTATTGCAAATATTTTTTTTTTGAGAAATAGATTTAACTTTAACCAAAAAAAAAGATTGAATCTTTTATTTTGACAGCAAGATTATTGATTATTATTACTTTTTTTTCTTTGAAGTTAGGATCTCAAATTTTGATTGTGATCTTAACTATACCACTTTTTTCATGCCAAACCCCTAAATTATTATTACACATAAATAGTTTGTTTAAAAACATTCTATCATACTTTTTTAGTCCAAACCAATTTATTTAGTTTGAATCAACAAAATTATTTCTTTTAAAGTATTTTAAATTAAATATGTCATTGTAATCAATCAATCAACTAATTGCTTATTGTTATCTTTTGAGTATTTATTTAATTCAACTAATCAATCAACTACGTACATATATATATATATATATAGTTGATTCACAAAATACTGTTTATTAGTTAGAATATATATATATATATATATCTATATATATGTAGAGGTTCGGACAAGTTAACATTTACCTCGCAGCTTGCAATGTCATTACAAAAGCGGCCTATTAATGAGGAAGCTACCAGAAGTGGTGGGAAAGTGGTTAACCATTCAAGCACATCAAGTGTGCCTTCATCAACCTTTCCTAGAAAGGAAACTGTTGACAATGCTAAAAAACTCGCCGAATAAACTCCATTTTCTCTGTACTCGTCAAATGTAGGCACGTAGTCTTCGTTCAACCATTTTGCCTCTTGAATAAAGGATTTAGCCGTTACTATCATCTGGTCATGAACACCAAGATATATATAGATTCAAGATACGTGAACATATGCATGCTTACTTACTACTGCTTCTATACTTTTTCAATAGAATATATGTTATTATAAACAAGTATTTTCAATTGTTATACCGAATTTTTGGCATAGATGCCATATCCTGGCCTTCTTTCCTTCTCCATCTCCTCCTCGAGTTTGTCAAAGAATTCTAACACAACACAGTGAATGTATTTCATGCTCTCTGGGAGCCCTTCAATACCACTAGGATTCCACCTTAGCAACGCGTCTGTAAATGGCTCGAGTTCTTCAATCGTGCCATAAGCATCATATGTATCATCAACTAGCGTCAAGACAATAATAAGTGTCGCAAATTTAATCCTTGCTTCTGAATAACAGGGTTCAAAGTGCACTCCAACTGCCCACAAGTAGCTTTCAACCGTCCTATTCCTTGCATACAGCAATTTTGACTCGAGGTTTAGATTATTGTACCACCTAGAACATATCACAATTACTCAACCATTAGTTCATGTTTTTCCATAAAGGAGTATCTAGATTGATAAAATGCGTAGCTAGAAATTGTACCTAACGACTTGACCAAGCTCTTCGCGGTATAACATTTGAAGTAGATTAAAATCTACCTTAGCAAATTCAAGCAAAGTTTGATCGTGGGAATCTTCTTTTTCATAGTATGAGATATATTGTCTTGTCTCTATCCTTGAGATACCCCTAGGGTGTGCATGCTTGAGGGCATTCTTGATGCGGACTGCGAGATGAGGACTAGATCGAGAAGCAATATCTTCCAAAAGAGACCTAGAGAAAACGAGAGCTTCATCAAGAATATCTTCGCCATGTGTGCTCCATTGCGCAGCTTCATAAAGGCATAACAAACCTCTTGCATCCTCGGCTAGGTGCTCCTTGAACTTTCCATCCTCGTTCTTGAATTTTTCAAACACATCTTCAGATATCATGTACATATATAGGAAATTTAGTGAATCAATACCAAGCCTCAAAATGATAATGTTCTAGGATATTTCCTTCCGCTTTGAACCTTTATTTAAAGTTTATTCTAATATTTTCAAATCCCCAATATAATTTTAGACTGCAATTTTCACTTGATTTTTTGAAACGGACGTTTGTCGACTTCTTGTAATTTTACATAACACTAGCCGAATACACCCAATTTTGTAGTTGTTTACTTACAACTAAAAAGTAAAATTTAAAAATACACTAAACATTTCTAAAATTTTGAAAGTACACTGTATTTTATAGAACTTCAAAAAATAGAATTTTGAGTGTGAAAGTACCAAAATATAATTATTTGATTTCAAACATTATTTATATTTCATGTTCGTCAATTTATATTATACTTTTATCGACTTATTTATTCTAGATACTCACATTTTTTACTGACTTGCTTAATTAGACTACCAACTTATAATTATATATTTATGTTATGTTAGTCGATTAATATTTTATTTTGATGGACTTATTTATTAAACATAAAATTATATTATTTATTAAACATAAAATTATATTATTTATTAAGTTATCAAATTTACAGCCACAATTAATATAATTTTAGCTTTGAGCCTTTGATTTATATTTTTGTTAGTTGGGTTTAACTGTAGGAATCCACCTCCACTATATGAGTTCAAATGAGATCCATCTAAACTTGTTGGCTCTTCATTTGCCAATCCAAAAAAATTGTAAAAATTCATTAAACATCACTATCTATTAATATTTTCACAATTCAACATATCAAATTAAAATGTCAGTTTTTATTTAGTGAACCGGTAATCATATTTTATTAAACTGTAATTACAGGTTTTGATCTGGATGGTTTAATAAAAAACATGGTTACTAGTTTACTAAATAAAAACTGAGATTTTAGTTTGATATGTTGAATTGTGAAGATATTAATAGATCATGATATTTAATGAAGTTTTACAATTTTTTGGGTTGACAAATGAAGAGCCAACAAATCTGGGTGTATCCCATTTGAACTCATATAGTGGAGTTTGGATTGCTACAGTCAATCCTTCTTAGTTTTCAAAATTTTAAATTTTTACAGTTCTATCTCAACTTCAAAAATATAATTTTGTGATGGGGCTCATGATGTTTTTAACTAAACATTTACTTAAAAAAAAAATCTTTAGATTTTGTTCTTGAGGATGGAAACATCACTCAAATAAATATTAACTATATTTCTAAATTAATCAGGATATGTAACGTAGTGGTTTTGTAATAGTATTGTCACCACTTGAGTTTAGACTCGGTAATATGCATGTTATTGGCATGGTTGATACTACTACAAATCACTAGAAGTCAAGAAAACATGTATTATGTATCAATAAAAAAATTCAAATATATACGTCATTCTAAGACAATAAAAAGTACAAATTAGAATGATAATTTTAAATAATTAACTTACCGGTATCGAGTTTATAGCCGAACTGCCTAAAAACTTGGAAGACAATAGCAACGGTGTATAAACCGGACTCATTGTCTCTTATCATCTGCATGAAATCATGACAGCCAAACATCGTTTCCAGCTGCATAAAGATTTCATGTTCAAAGTGATAGGAGACACCGAGGCGACACAGAGAATCAATGAATTTGATGTTCTCAATTGGATTTTCTCTTGAAGCCATTAGTGATTCCATCACGGTTTCCCTTAGTGAACGCAGTTTCTCTTTGTTTCTCTCACTATCCTCTACTTAATAGCACGAGAGTTACATCATTTAGAATATTCTCAATATGTTTTATGCAAATGTAGCTGTACCAACCAGATCTAAAACCGAGAAAGTTGTCAAGGGATCTTCCCATATATTCACCGGAAAATCCGCTAATGGCCGATCAACTTCCTCACTCTTGGACAAATTATGTATCCATTCCATATTTTCAGGTTTTTCTTTTTCTTTAGAGTGTATTTATAGGTACAATACTACAATCAGTGCTCAAAGTTTTCTTAGAGCTTGATATGTCTATGGTTGCACTAGTTGTATATATATAGAGACACGAGATACATTGCTCCTTTTTTCTCTTTCTTCTTTTTTCTTGGAGCAATATTTTTTTTTTTTGGTGGGATGCGACAAAGGACAACTATAAAAGAAGAAAAATAGAAAATATGAAATATGAAATAAACAGAAAATGAAAAAAAAAAAAAAAAAAACTATGGATAAAATAACGAAAGACTTTCTTTAAAAATAAAACGGACCAGACCTAACCTTCGCCACCACACTAGCTTGATTTTTCCCTGAAAACTGTAATATTTAACTCACTAAGTATAGCTCAATGCATGACCATACATCTAGATTAAATTACTTTTTAATAATATAAAATTACATAAAATAAGAATAATAGTACAAACTAAATTACCAATTACAAGTAAAATACCAAATTGTATAAAACTTTCTTTTAATGTTATGTAATAATTCATGTGAAAGTTATAAAGATATAATTGAAAATATTTGTAAGAAATATAAATTCAGGGAATAAAATGATAAACAAGAAAATTGAAGAATAAAATATATTAAAAAAAAACATGAAACCTCAAAATTTGAAGTTTTGAATGAGATAAATAAAATAATATTTTAAGGTTGATTTTGGAAATGCTCTTAGAGATGCTATTAAGAAGGAAATTATTCCGTAGTATACTAGAAAACAATTGAATTAAATAGCAAGGTTTGACATACACTCAAGGAAAATTCTGGACATATGCGAGATTTATTATTGCACATGGTCTATACTAAAATAGCTAAAGATTTAGTATATTTTAGGACCCAAAATAATTAAAAAAAAAAAACTTTTTTACATATAATTAGGATTCACATTTAAATATTGAACATAGTCCAAAAGATATTTTCCTAGCCGCCCGCACCAAAAGTTAAATTTTTTGTCAGACTAAATATCGAAGATGATAATGCAAGCACCATGTCTCTTTATGATGGCTTTTAAGATTCGGAAGCCGCTGGTAATAAGTGGACCACATTATTTAACGGTTTTTACTAAAATACTTAGAGATACCAAAAAAAATACATGAATTAATTTATTCCTTCTGTTATAGTACAATTTTTAATTGTATTTATTTAACCCTCATAAATTGAAGAAAAGTAAATTTAATTTTTTTAAATAAAAATAAATATTTTAAAAAATTCAGAAAACCCCTTAAAATATTTTAAATTCTTAAAAAATCTTTACATTCCAAAAATAAAATAACTAATTCTCATATGCATAAATACCCAAAACATTTCCTAAAATTATTTAAAATTCTAAATAAGTCTAAAAATTAACATTTTATAATATAAATGCAAAATATATTTCACAGTGCATACCATTTAAGAACATGTTAACTTATTTTATATATATATACATTTTTATATATTATATTATTTACATCTAAAACTATCCGTAACAACTGTTGCAGCCGGAAAGACAAGAGTTCTTAAAGATTAATGGATTCCGATTGCCCTTGTTGCTTAGAGCTCACGTTTTCTTCTTCGAAAGAAAACAAAGAGATCAAAGATTTGAGATTGAGAACTAATTCTCATTTTCTTTATTAATCAAAAACCGAAGCTTAAAGATACATAAACAAAAGTACTTATACTAAAACCCTAAATGTCTTAGCTTGGCGACAAAGCAACACTCAGCCGACACAAATTCAAAGCCCAACAATAATTAAAAACCAAAACATAAAGTAAAAGCTCAAACGAAACAGCAATCTAGATGTTGAACAAATAATACAACTTATGATGTTATTATACCGCACACATAATTATCATCTAAATAACATGGTAAATCATAAATCATAAACCATAACTCACACAGCCATATAGTTACAAAATTCTATACTATTTTCATGATACTATATATAAAAATAATAGTAATTTTATTACTGAAATTTTATGAATCTAAAATTTATATTTAAACTTTTAGAGTTTTTAAATAGTATTAGAAATTTTATCTTTTTGGGATTTTTATTTATGAATTCAAAATTTACAAGTTTAATTTTTATTTATTATTTACAATCTTTTAGAATTAATTTTTGGATTTATAAAATAATTTGTATCTAGTTATGTTTTCTTATTTTTGGAAAATTAAAGAATGTTACTTTCCATCAACTTGTGGGTATTAAATGGATATAATTTAAAAGTTGTATATTATAATGAAATAAAAATTAATTCATTTTGGTATCCAAAAAGTTCATGTATTTTAGTGGAATACGAATAGTTGTATTTTTATGGAATTGAAAATCACACGAACAATTTAACAAGGTTTCTAAGCATTATTGTAATGCCTCGACAACCACTGTTTATGGGTCTTTACGCCTTTACTCAGCCCATGGGTCCTATCTTTGTTTGACGGTTGGTGTGTTATTTTGGAAAAATCGAAATACTTGTTATTGTCCATACAAATCACCACAAGATTTTTCTCTACTTTTTGCCTTTACTCGTACAGTACTGGGAATCACTTCCAATTAGATCACTCACTCTTCAATCACTCAACCTCAAACACACTTAACCATTTAGTTCTGTTAAGATAATTAACATAAAAGATAAATGCACTTTGGTAATATAGGTAGTCAAATCAGTTCTTTTAAGCCCTCCTCATTCATCATCATATTCTAAAAATTTGGATATACAATCATCCCCGAACGCAACGTCTTCGTTGCATACCAAAGACAGTCACTTCTGATGGTGGTAGGCTAAATGTCTCTACACTTATCTGGATTTGGCCCTGATACCACTTGTAACTCTCCGACCACCACTGTTCTTAGATCTCTATACCCTCTTTCGGCATGTGGATCTTATCTTTGTCTGACTACTTTGAGAGACTCGAAAAACTCATTATTCTCCCTACATATCATAACAAAATATTTCTCTACGTTATGTCTTCACTCATACAGTATCAAAAATCACTTTCTGATATGTTACTCATCTTTCAATTACCCTAGATTAGACATGTTTAGTCTGAAGTTTTGTAAGTTTTGTAAGGACAATAACTGATGGAAAAAATAAGTGTACTTTAGTGATATGTGTAGCCAAATCAATACCTTTTTATGTACCACCATATTTTATAAATGAGAATGTAATAAATAGGTAAACAACTTGTCGTCTATAATTGTATCCATCATGCAATTTGAAATGGATAAGACTTTTTATATTTTCTTTTTTTCTGACACCAGGATGAGATTTTTCTCGTTATACTAAAATCCTTATAAAAAATTATTCAGATTCGGATTCAAATTGTTTAAACTTGGTCATCAGATACTAACTTCCAAAAATCCATCTTCTCAACTATCGCGCGAATTAATTACTGGATTTTATAGTTGAGAGTTCTCAATCTTCTAAATTTTTATATATAATTGACATAGATTTTCTAGATTCATCACTAAATCTGTTAAGTTGAGAACACTCTGCAGTTTCTGCCACAAGCACATAGAAAATTGACACAGCTAAAATTATCAAAGACGACTCTTCATATCGGTGTTTAGAAAGAGCTAGGAGTTCCACCAGAATGCTATTAAGAAACCCAAACCATCATTATACGGGACACTCACATGCTCTGATTTTATGGAGAAAGACGCAATGGTTAGAGATGTGAACCGGTTTCATTGGTTCAAGAATGGAATGCGTTTTTGTAGAGATCAATACGTTTTCTTGTGAATATGGACTTGAGTTCTTGGTCCTAGTCAGTAGTCTAGTCTGGCCAAATAAATAACAAAAAGGTTAGATTGAAAAATTCATGTAATAAAATGCCTAGGAAATCTATTGGGGGTAAAGGAAAAAAAAATCATGATACCCTCAGTTCCAAACAGGCATTTTCTGTGCAAGATAAGTGCTTATGCTTCCTGGTTTATAAGCTGTAGTCACTGCTCTTTATGTTTGTAAGCACAGATTTATAGGAGGATTGAATACGGATTAGAGATTCAACAATTATGATGACGAGGACGTAATTTTTTTTTTTTTTTCGCTTGTGACCTACGCACCAAAAGTTTTTCTCTCAGATTCTCATAATTCGCCAAGCTCTTTCTCCTCTGTTCACAGCCGGAGCGCGGTGACTTCCATACAGGACCGTGCCTAAAATTTTAGATACCTAAGCCAAAAAAGTAAATAAATTGTTTTATATATTTTCTGTGATAAAGTATTTGTTGTAACTAAAATTTAACATATTTTTTGTAATAAATTAGTGATAATAAAAAATTATTTTTAATATATGAAAATAAATTTTGTACTATTTTCTTAAGATATAAAATATAGTTTTATACTATTTTGTAATATATATTTTTAGTTAACATTATTTTTAATCTGTAAAAGTATAAATTTAAAATAAATTTTGTAAAATATTACAAAAAATTAACTCTATTGTTAATATAAAAATAAAAGTTTAAACTCAAGAAAATAACACTAAAATATATATTTTACTATTAAACCATATAAAATTTTAAAAATTGGGAAGTCCAAAATTTGCACCCCATATAGGCACGCCTCTACTTCCATAGCACCGGCTCCGGCTGCCGCCGTTCCTGTACGTGTGTGGCTACAGTTCTCTTTCTTCGGCGGGAGGGGGTCGCAATTTAGCCAAGTTCGGGCGTAGGGTGCGGTTGTTCGGGGATTGGTTGGGCCTCGTTCGAGGATGGCGGTGCTTCGCTTCTCCGGTCTCCGTTCCTTCCTCTCGTCGGCATGTGTCGAGTCGTCCTCTCGCCCCGTGGCAGAGGCTCTACTTTCATTGCGGTGGGGGCTCTCGGATCTCGTGATGGCGCTCTTTTAAGCGGCGGCGGGCTTCTTGTTGCATTTTCACATATCTAACCTTTGTCTTAATCTCATAAAGGTTATTTTAGTTTTATAAAGGTAATAATCTCATAAAGGTTATTTTCACATATTTAACCTTTGTCATTTTAGTTTCTTGTCTTAACAAGAACATAAGAGAGAAAACTCTTTAATGTCTACATTGTTTTATTCGGATCCAATGGATGATCTCTTACAACCACAACACTCATATACATATAGTGGTTCTCTCCATTTGCTACACTACACCCACTTAGACTCTAAGACCATAGTTTTAGACATCATTACATTACACCATACTTCTAGTTCTAGACTCTTACACAAGCCACATTACTAACAACTCTCCTTAGACTCTAACAGCTCCATTTGGTCCTTTGCCAATCTTTATATAACAAAACACACTAACTCATATGGGCCTTATGAATTTGCAGCCCATTAGTCTTCTTATTCCACAATACTTCAAGACCAATTTCTTATTGTTGACTTGTGTCTTTTTCCTCTTTGTCGTTGACTATTGTCACAACAAATTCTTCTTTCTTCTCTTCTTCGAGTCTGCTTTTGCTTCTTCATCTTCTTCTTCTCATTGAAGCTTCTTCTTTTCTTATTGCAGGTTTAATGGAGGACTCAATTCTCAACACTCCCTCTTGAGTCCTTCGGTTAAACCCAATTTTCAATCTAGGGATTTCAATCCCATGGCTTCTTCTTCTTTGTCGGAATCACCTCTTCCATGTGCGAATCCCATTCACGACACTAGCACAGCTCACTGTAAGCTTGCTTTCTTTTTTTCTCCATCTTGATCTGAATCTTCACGCATCGCTTCCCTTTTTTTTTCGATTTTGTGAAGTTCTTCATCATCTCCCTCTTGCTTCGATTTTTCTTAATCGAGCTTCTTCTTCTTCCTTTTTTGCAGGTGCTTGGAGTGGAATCTCTATCTCCTTTCTCCTCCTTAGCCTCTGCACAATCTTCCCCCAATCGCTTCTTCTTCTTTGTCAATTTGCCTCTCCTCTGTGCGATTCCATTTACGACGATGGCACAGCACTGGTAAGCTTGCCTCCTCTATCTCCCTCTTTCTCTGAATCTTCACGCATCAAGTTTCTTCTTCTCGATTTCTCCACGTGAAATTCTTCTTCTCCCTCTGTTTCGATTCTCCTTAATCGAAATTAGCCTCTTCTCTCTTTTCTTGCAGGTGCTCTGGATTGGAATCTCTCTTCTCCCTTCTTCCTCTTGGCGAATTTCTGCACAAAGGTAATTTTCTTACCTCCTTTTTTCGCTTTGCTTCTGATTTTCAGAAAATCTGAATCATGCGTTTGAGTTCATGATTTCTTCTTCTCCGTAGCTCCTTCAAAGAAACACCACCTGCATTCTCCTGCTTTGTCGTGAACTTCTGTCACGTTTCTTCTTTGGCTGTCTCTGCAACCGCTCAGGTAAACTTCTTCTTTTGCGAATTTCTTTGTCATCTCTTGACAGATTTCGCAATCTCTTTTCTGTTTCTTCTTTGATCAATTTCTTGATCAATTCCTCTTCCTTTCAGGAGAGACTTCGGCCTTGTGCTTCATCTCTGTTTCCTGCAAGTCTGGTCTTCTTCAAGATTTCCGGTAAGCTCTCCTCATGTCTCCTTCAAGTTTTTTCTCCGCGAACACTTGTTCTCTTGCTCGGCTGACCTTGCAACCGGCTTCAACTCCCTCTGTGGTGAGCTTTCTCTATTGCTCGGTGTCTTCTTTAAACACTAGCCTCTTCACTTTGATTTTCGGAGCCATCACTTTAGCACTAGCCTTGGAATCGTTTGACTGGACCCATCAGCTCGGTTTTCTCGAACAGTAGTCTGTGGTTTTTCCATCCAAACATCACCTTAGCTTTGCTTTAGTTGTTTGGCTCTTTGAATCTCCACCTTAGTTATGCTAACCTTAGCTTGGTTTCTTGAATCATCAACCTCCGCTCTTTTCGGACTTGGTCTGTTTGATCCTTTCACCTCCACTTTGGTTTTTTTCTAACCTCGGCTTCTCTTTCTCCTCCTCTTCGTTTTCAGGTTTTGATCCACTCAGATTTTCAACCTTAGCCACGGATTGGAGCTTCTCTTCTGTTCTGCTTCAGCCACAGAATTCTCCTTCTTGGTTTGGCACTTCACAGGTTTGTTCTTGGCATCAATCTTCTTCTCAATCCATCTTGTGAATTGTAACGTTGTTGAACCTTGAACTCAGTTTTATGCTAACCTCATGAGTTTCTGTTTAGATGGCTGCAGCATCTCTTCATTTGTCTTGAGTTCAGGTCCACTCAAGATCTCAAGCTTTTGCCTTGAGCTCAGGTCCACTCAAGGTACTCTCTTCATTGTTGTGGAGCTTAGCTCATCTCTCACTTTGAGCGGCTCCCTCTATTTTCTTTTTCTTCTCACGGCTTCACCATTCTTCTTCTCCTTCTTGTGCAGCTTGCAAGGCTCCAACAATAGGACAGCAGGTTTATCACCATGAGGTTTTTCTTCTCACAACCCTCTTACTTGACTGCAGACTTCCTCCATTGAGCAGCTTCTCTGGCCGCATCTCAACTTTCTCTTTCTCAGATCCTGTTGGTCTTTTTATAACCAAGCTTCAGGTCTGTACCTCTCTCTCTTCTTTACTTCATCTTTCCGTCTCTTTTACGGCTCACTGATCTTCTTTCTTTGATGGCTGTCTCCATCTTTCTCTTTTTTTGCTGCCTCATTATATATTTTTCTTGTTTCAGTTTGAAGACCCCCTCGGATTCTCAACTTCAACAAGCATCTTCAAGCTTCACCTAGATATGTCGAATAAGAACAGAAATCTCCTCCACAATCCTGTCTCCACACCGTTGTCTTCATTGCTTCTTCCAGAAGATCTCCTCGTCTCCTTGGATGCACATGAAGCCCGCCTTCTTTAAGGTACGGCTGTGAATGCGCTTGTGAAAGTTGATGGTGCTCTCTCTTGTCACCACCTTCTTTTCCTTCTCTTCTTTTTCGACAGTGGATTGCTCTTTTTCTTCATCTCTTCTTTTTTCTTTCTCGCCTTACACTTTTTTGTGCAGGCTCTTCTCTTCTCTTGCATGGTGCAGCTTCTTCTTGCTACCTCACGTCTTCATCTTCTCACAGCCTTCTTCTAGACTGTGTCCCCTTCTCTTCTTCTTCTCTTTTTCTTTTCTTCTCTCACGACATCTTCTTTGCCGCTTTCTTCTTCTCTTATTTTCTTTAGCCTTCTTTTGGACTGACTCACTTCTTTGCTTCTATCTTGAACAGGCTCCAAGAACATAGAAGCTCTGATACCATGTTGCATTTTCACATATCTAACCTTTGTCTTAATCTCACAAAGGTTAGCTCTCACTCACTTCTCTCTTATTCATTTTACTTTCTTGTCTTAACAAGAACATAAGAGAGAAAACTCTTTAATGTCTACATTGTTTTAGTCGGATCCAATGGATGATCTCTTACAAACACAACACCCATATACATATAGTGGTTCTCTCCATTTGCTACACTACACCCACTTAGACTCTAAGACCATAGTTTTAGACATCATTACATTACACCATACTTCTAGTTCTAGACTCTTACACAAGCCACACTACTAACAACTCTCCTTAGACTCTAACAGCTCCACTTGGTCCTTTACCAATCTTTATATAACAAAACACACTAACTCATATGGGCCTTATGAATTCGCAGCCCATTAGTCTTCTTATTACCACAATACTTCAAGCCCAATTTCTTCTTGTTGACTTGTGTCTTTTTCCTCTTTGTCGTTGACTATTGTCACAACAAATTCTTCTTTCTTCTCTTCTTCGAGTCTGCTTTTGCTTCTTCATTTTCTTCTTCTCATTGAAGCTTCTTCTTTTCTTATCGCAGGTTTAATGGAGGACTCAATTCTCAACACTTCTCCTCTTACCTCCGGTAAACCCGCAGTGTCCTGTTCCGGTGGATCTAGTCTCGCGGGATGAAGATCTGCTCTTTGCTGCATCTTGCTTCACATATCTGAGATTTTCTCCTTCTTGACATTTTGACATCTTGCTTCACATAACTGAGATCCGTTCATTTCTGGGTTGCTCCCTCGGAGGCTTCGCTGGTGGAGAGGCTACAGGGGCACGGTGGTGTTTGCTGATTATCTTCCGGCTTCGCTCGACAGTACAAGGAGCGGTTCATTGCTCGATTGGGGACGGCTTTGCTTGGGCTCCAGTGAGTTTTTAGCGTTAAATAGAGGCGGCAGTCCCGGTTTTGCCGGCTATCATATACCCGTGGGAGATGGTTCCAAGGTTTTTACAAGCTCGGAAATGGTGACTGGAGGCGGTTTCTCTAGCTGCTCGTAGAAGCTCTCTTGCCTCCGTGTGCGTGCTAGTCCATCAAGGTGGTTCCGTTTTTGCGCGCGTCTTTGGAGAAGTTGTACGACGATGAGAACTCCAGCCCTTTGAGATTGTGGCATCAACGCAAATTTTTTGGTTTTAGTGCTCAGAATCGGTGTTTTTTCGATGGATTTCCACTGTTCTTGTTTAGGCATAGACCTCTCTTGTTGTATTATTTGGTCCATCTTTTTGTTATTGTAGTTTGTTAGTTGCTTTTGTAGTTTTTGGTCTTTCTGCCTTCTTGTTTCCTCTGTAATTTTTGTCAAAACATTTAAAAATGGTATACAATCTTAACATTTCTACAAAAAAATAAAACAATTATGATGACAGAACACAAGAATATAGATGGCCCCGTTCGTTTAATCTTTTAGCATTTCCATCCAAATGATTCATCCAAGTACTCTATCTGGATAATTGATTTGAATGTTGTTCATTTTCATTTAGGATTATTCATCTCGATGATCCATCTCAATAAAATTTTGTTTGTTTGATTAGATTTTGTAAATCTACATCTCTATCTACATGTTTATACTAAAAATGACTAAAATGTCCATGCTTTAATTTAATTATATTTTTAGTCTTAATTTTAACCATATTGATTTAAAATTTAAAATAATTATTTAAATATCCATGCTAAATGGTATTTTCCTGACAAAACCACAAAATGACATTTTTCCGTTAAAACCGTGAAATTACAATCTTGGCAAGAAAACAATATCAATAAACGTAATGTCTAATACGTTTATAAAAATAGTATATTTATGAAAACAATTATATCAATATAATCATGTATATATATATATATATATATTAATATTTATGAAAATAACTATATCAATAACTAGAAACATGATTCAAAAATAAATATACTTTTATTTATTTTTACATATTTAATAATTATATCAATAATTATGAAAATAATTATATCACTATTTATAAATCTAATTCAAAAAAATAAATAAAATTTTATTTATGGAAAATTTACCATTCAAATATTATAAATTTGTGTTGATATAGATATTTTAAAATCAAATTAAACCAACAAAACAAATACTTTTAGTTAGAGATATATTTGTCATTTGTTATTTTGGACTAAAGTATCTCCATCCAAATGATCCAATTCGGATGATCGAGATAGACTTCAAAATTTTGCCTAATTTTAAAAATTCATTCAAATGCACCATCCAGATGATCTATTCAGATGTTTCATTTTTAGCACTAAATGAACATCAATTCTCAATTCCATCCGGATGATCTATCTGAATGAGCAAATGAACAACCCCAAACAATACTGCAAAGTTGGTCATTTTGGTTAAGACATTTTTTCAATTTCGAGCTAGCCACAAATCAACACAAAGTCGAAGAAAAGAGTCCTCGTACAAAAGCCACTTACCTGATTTTCCGACTGCTTGACAATGTCGAGTGATTCTTCTCTATTTCGGAAGATTAATTAATTGTCAATCTGAAAGCAATACATGAATTCGGTTTGTAGATTGTAGTAGTCGTGCAAATTTCACAGCTCTACACATTATAATGGCAGTAAAAGCTTCTGCCTACTCTCGAGTCTTTCAAGTCCAACAGCCAAATAATGCAACAGCGTTTCAATTTATTCCTTATCTCGAACATAAATTTCAAAAAAGGCTTTTCAACCGAATATACATGCACTGTTATATGTATATGCCAGCAATACTGAGTTAATAACTGTTGGACAATTGTCATGGGAAGGATTGGAAAGCATGAGTGAAGACGTCAACTAGTGGAAGCAATAAAACCGCAATCCCAACTTTTTTATTGAAACGAAAAGATATACATGCATAAAGTCTCATATTACCTGAGGCTGTGAGGCAAGATTGGGTATTGCTGCAATTTTCTGTTCCAGTTCTTGCTTTTCAGACAATAAAGAAGCAACTCACATTGTTCTTCAGCTCAACCATTGATGTTTTTAACAGTGCCTGTTTCCGTGGACGTTTAGAACATATTATTGAATAAACATCAGTGACTGGATCGAGTTATGTATCTGCCTCAAACATAGTACTCGAACATGCAATTCTAGTTTAAGATTGCCAAACTTCTTCTCTAATAGCTGTAGTTTTGGTGGAACTTCTATTGTGGATTAGGGTCATTCTGCAATAATAGTTAATGGCTGTAATTATCTGAGAAAGCAGAATCAAATCTAATTGGCAATATACTAAATTGGATAGTGAATGCATTCTATCATCAAATCTTTGGACTCAAAGATTTCATCGGATACTATAGCTTAACGGGTAAGCTAGCTAGCTATGTTACCGTCGCTAGAAACCCTTAGAAAGATTGCAAATTTTGGATTTTATTCTCTCTTTAAAACACTCCCAGAACGGGTCTTTCGACTGCTGTGCTCACTTGAAATGCTCTGGTAAGTTGAACTACAGCCAGATTCCAGTGTCGATTACACTCAAACCAGAAACCGAATGTATGCAAGTCTGCGCGATGTTCCTCTCAGCTATCGATGAAGTGCGTTATAATCAGAAGATCTTAAAAAAGATGAAACGCTTGTTGTAAAGATGTAAATTTTGTTAGAAGGACATGTGGCATAGTTTGAGATGAACATGACATTCTATATGGGAGAAATAGTTTTTTTTGGATAAAATTTGGTGCATATATGGGAGTAATAGTTGTGAGTTGATATTCTATATATATGGAGAATATTAATTCATGATTATTATATATGATGATTATGATAGGAGTAGGACGACATCCAAAACCATACAAGTTTAGACTGATTATCGAAACATCCTCAAAGGCCGAAATCAAACAGAAAATCAAAGAGCTAGAGTATTGACACACACACACACACCAAAAGAGACAGATATGGAGTCAACTATTCTCACATACCAAAAAAGTCAACGATTTCAACCATATCATGATCATTTTAGAGTTTCTGATCCGTTTTTTATCGAGCTGCCTTCATCATACATTTGAAGAGAAGCGCCGTGGTGGCTTCGTTACGGGTAGCGTGTGGCACAAGTTTGCTTGAAGCTCTGGTTTTGAGTTCTTTAATCTTGGCAGGACCAAAGACAAATCTGTTTGTCAAAGTGTTCGTTCGTTCCAAAATAGGAAGGAAATTGATAGAAATATCACCCTGAGGGTAGAAAATTAGCAATTCGAAATCGGGATTTTCCGCCAACCTTTTGCGGCATTGGTCCAGTCTCGCAAATTTTGTGAGAAACACCAACAGCAACCGCAAGTCCTTTGTTTCTAAAGAAACTGACTTTGACCCGCATCAGCGACCACGTACCAGTTCAAATGTTTACATCAACAAATAAATGTAAGAGATCTAAGAGCAGCTCCAATGGGGGAGGTTCTAAAATAAGGGTTCTAAAATAAGGGTTCTAAAAATGTTTAGAACCTCTCCCTTAGAACCCCACACATTTGTGTATTGATTTTTAGAACTCATATCTAAAAGTTTTTATTTAAAAACCCTTCTATCCTCTTTTAATAACTTCTCTAATATTTATCTATTATATGTCATTGTAAATTTTGAAGAACCTCTCCTCTTAAACACCTCTTTTGGAGATGCTCTAAGTCTTTTGGTTGTTTTAAACGCAATTTTTGATAGTAACGTGACGTGAGTATGTATATTTAAAATTTTAAAAGTAAATATTCATACATTATTTTAGAAATACAACGATTTTTTTTTGTAGAAATACTTTTGCAAAGTAGAAACGCAAACAGAGTTTCTCCTTCTGTTGGTTTCTTCTTATAAATGAAAACACAATATTATAAACATGTAAGTGTAAAAAATAATGCAACACAAACAAACAATGGGAAAAACAAACAAACAATGGAAACCATAATCGAATATAATGACAATAATTCTTAGCAAAAAAATATATAATAACCAGAATCGAAAATATAATAGAGAGATGTTAATCCACTTAGTTTTTTTTTTTTTTGGTTTTAATGTTACCACTTAGTTTTGTTAAATGGAAGTCAATAACCCTTTGAAAGTTTAGTACCTGGATCGGACACATTCGAAGGAGCTATTAATTGCTGAAGCAAATCAGAACGAGGGTTACTTAGGACATCCGAGAGAAGTACATCGGCTCGTGCCTCAGTAAATAGAACTCCTTCGTCGTTGCAATTAACAGAGACGCCTTGGATTCGTCCCGCGAGCGGGTAGAAACGAGTGACAGTGTGTGAGAGAGAGTTCTTGAGCCTCTGGATCACATTAATTCTTATCGTCTCTTCTTTTGGATTTGTTTGATCAAATACAGATTCTTTGTCGTAAAACAAAATAACGGTATGGTAAGTTGGTGGAAGAAATTGATCAAAGAGAGAAAGATGAAAAGTTTTGAGATGATTATGTGTTGGTGAAGATGGTTTGATAACTTCTTCGCCAATGAATTCCATCTTCATTGTCATTTTTTAACCAAATGTTTTACTTAGCTAAGATCTCTTACATGTACAAGTCAGTGTGTGTATATATATATAACTATATACTGTTGTTCGTGGATAGTGTTTTGTTTTCATTCACATGAAATTAATGGAGATGGCGTGATTATAATTAAGACATGTACAGTATATGGTAGATCTTAAAGAATGATCTAATTACCTAGGTTGCATCCCAAAAATAAGTCCCTTAAATCATTGTTCTTAAACTACATTTCATTCATCAGTCCTGTCGACGGATCACCCGGTCATGTCAATGGGACACTGTAGTTTAATTCTAAATTGCATAGAATTAGAAACAGGATACGTGAAACCAAAACGTTTGGAAGGGCAGAAAGTTTATATTTTGTAAAATGGGTACAAATTTTTAGGCATGCTTTGTGATTTACACAGATATAATTCTGATACACAATAAGATTCGGATTTTAGTATGCTTTGTGATTTGGCATAAAACAATATCATGGAATTATAACTTAATGAACATTTCTACCAAAGAAAAAATAAATGTATAGGAACTATTTCAGAGAGATAGGTAGCCAGTGAGTGAGAATCGCACTTTGATGTTGCGTGTGTGAACACCTATGATTCGACAAATCGATTTAGGTTAGTGGCTACGCAGTTAAAGCTTGATCTTTGATGCACAAATGCAAAAAAAGTTTTTATCATAATTATCTAGCCTAGCACTAAGGAAGAAATATCAAATCTAGCAAAATTTTGTTGTCTCTAATTAACCACAACATGCTTCTTATTTTGTTTTTCTTAAAACCACGTGTTCAAACAAAATGCAATAATATTTTACAAACATATTATTTTAAAAGTTTTCACAAAATAATAATTAAAAATTTGTTTTCTTATTACATCTTTCCCATTTTTTCCTCAAGAGTTGACATTTTAATTTGTAGCTAGTCCTTAATTAAACCCTGGCAGAAATCCAACTAATATGGTCTCGGTCAATAAATATGATATTAAAAGCATTTTCAGTAACGATTAATAGTTGTCACTTGACACCACACGTAATACATAGTAGAAGTTACATATGAATATGGAGAGATTGTAACGTGTATGGTAAAGCTTAAGAAGGGAACAGTTAAGTCCCATCAATGAAATGAAATCAACATATGTTAGATATGTGGTTGCTCAATATAGAAAATGAGTTAGGTATGATTGGCTAACCATAACCAAAAAAAAAAAATGTTGTCTATTTTATTAGTTTTCCCTTAATATAACATGCTTGATGCGACGGAAGACTTTCATAGATCATGAAATCAATACGTTATTGTCATTTTCTGGTATTTTGCAGATGGGTCTACAAAAAAAAAAATTAGCAATAGCTTCGATCTCTTTTAGCTATAAGCAAAATTTCTGTAACAAATTCTACGTTTTGATGGATTTGTAACGGTAATCAAATTGTAGCTATACGTTCGTCACAAATGACTAAATCACTGATTGAAGCAACCGTTAGCAAATTTGAGAATATTAATTAGTACAGTACGAGACAATGCTAGACAACACCTCGTGATAAAAATGTTTTAGAAAAGTCAAGAAAAAGAGAGATCTAAAATAAAATAATCTCATATAATATCTCTTTTACTGTCATCTTTATTACTCTGATACTCCACACCGATAGAGATCAGTTTAAGTTTACCCGAGAATGAGGAAAAATCCGGATCTTTAAGAATCCTTATACTATAGGCAAAACTGTTGGGATAAGCTTGAAGTTAACTGAACCGACAAGTAACCTTATTCTAAGTGAGTTAGGATTAGGGAAAAGACAGAGTTTTATATTTAGGAGTTATCTAAATATTATGTGGTGTTTATCTAAATCTATTAGGAGTTCTAATAGGATTAGAAAAATGTCTAAATGCCAATATGTGGTATAACTTATGAGTTTGAGAGACAAAAATTTAGAACTACATGTTTGACTTGATCCTTTCTAAATGGTATGTAGGCAATCTCCTTTAGAAGGTGCAGCTATTCAATATCATCAAATATAGAGAAAGTTTTAAGATGTTTAGTTTTGAGTTATTTTCTAAATCTAATAAGAGAGTTATTTTTATAAAGTTAAGTGTGTTTGATTGAGATCTTTTAAAAACGAGTCTAACTTGGAGGCTTTTTCTTTTGGGGTTGTCATACTAATTAATTAGTATGAATCCTTTTTTTTAAATCATATAATCATTTCACTAATAATAAATGTGGACTAAATATATTAATGTACCATCTTTCACGTTTTATATTTTAAAGAATATAGAGTAAGACCCATAATATTCATTTTTTCTAATTCCTTATGAATTTGTTATCTCTGTCACTCTGTGTACAACACAACATGAGATATACTTATGTTTTAGAAAAATATAGAAAAGAGAGATGTAAAATAACATTTTCTCAAGTAACATCTTTTTATTTTGTTATCTTTATTAGTATAGAACGTCCAAACCCATACAAGTTAAAAACCGATTCACGAAACGCATTCAAAGGCCAACCCAAACATAAAAACAGAGAACAACTTAGATACTCACCAATAAAGATATTCTCATTCTCAAGAAATAACATCTTGAGAGCGCTTTATTTATCTTAACATATACTCTGGTAGCCAGATATTAAGTCAACTTTTCTCACATAGAGCTAACAAAGTCAACGACCTCCACCATATCATGGAGTAGAGTGTTGGAGTTCACCACCCTACAATTCAACCTGATCTGTCCTTGAGTTCCAGTAAGAGGTGTAATGTTTCCCATCCTATTCATAGCCTCCACAAAAGCATTGAAGAATGTTCCTGTGCCATCAGCAAATGATCTCACCAAGGGGATTGTGTCAGTGGCATTGGGGCTAGAGAACAACTCTTGGTCGCTCTGGATAAGACCTTTTTGTTCTCTGAGATTCACATAGTATTTGTTGTCGAAAACGGTAGGTGTACGCAGATCAAAATCTACCAAAACGCTTTGGTTACCATTAAGAGGACATTGTCCACGAAGAGTTTGGAGGTAAGTAGTGTTGAGGGTAGGGTCTGGTAATCCAGTGCTGCTGAAGTTGTATAATCTGTCCATGATAAATCGACATTGGTTTTTGCCAAATGTGTGACCACCTAACAAAAAGAAACACCATAATAAGATCAATAATGAAACCGCTAATTAAACTATATTAAATGTTATTTAATTATAGTTTTCTTTTGTTAATTACCGGAGAGAGCAACGAGATCAGAAGGACGGTTGAGGCCAACCTTTGCAAAAGCAGCCTTAAGTTGTGGAAGTGTGAAGAATGGAGCTGGAAGATTGTCATTAGCGAGTTGTAGAAATGCTTGTAAGCTGTCTCTTCTCCCCAAAGGAACTCTCCAAGAAGGACCTCCTGCCTATAATATAATAATTAACCATTATATTCAAAATCATTATTTTTGTGAGATTAATTTTGGTATTCGGAAGTTTCAATATGAATTTATTTTTTAATCTCCTATTTCTTGGAAAAAAATGAAAATTATTCTTTTTGGTCAACTGACGTAATCTTGTTGCCTAACCAGATAAATCGTTGTTGAAACTTAATTTTTTTCAATGATATTAAACTTGTCAACATTTATTAACAAGGCCACGCGTCTTTGAATATTCTCGATTCATTTTCAATATTTTTTTCATATAGATTGTGACGTTCTTAACCAACTAACAATATCACTAAACTTAGGCTGTCGTTGTTTGACATGTAACAGTGACGACTTGATATACTAAATTTGGAAACAATGTTTTGTAATGACAGAAGTTAGTGGAACATACCAAATTAACAGATTGTTGAGCTGCAATAGTGAGCACATCTGCACATGAAACAGTTCTTGGGCATGCCCTCTCCACTGCGGCTTTGATTCTGTCAACCGCAGGAAATCCTCGAGCCGAGTTCGCGTTTCCAAGCGCATCTTTCTCTGTTTGAAATGATGTTGTGTTGTCTAACAAGATCGATGCGTCACAACCCTATCAAAAGTCCAAAATATTTTATTAAATTAACAAATAATTAGTAATGTATTACATCGATAGTTAAATCTTTACCACCGGTAACAGATTTAACAATGATTTTTTTGTCATCCATTAATTTCATATCGTGTTTGATACGGCATCATCCTCTTAATACTGTCAAACGGACAATTCATGTTCGTGAATCCGATTTCATAAATGCTTTCGCATTATCATTGTCGACGAGAGTTAGGTATTAATTATTCAACAGCAAAATCAAGCATACGACATCCAACCATGTGAAATTTGCTACTGATATTTAGGATACGGTTTCACCCTAATTAACTAAAACACCACTGAAATTTTTTTAACGCAATACATATTTTCTGAAGGCAAGAGAATCTGTAATTTTATAAAATGAATCCAGGAAAAATGTTGTAGAAGAAAACTATGCAACCATCTAAATTTCAAAATGAACAGACTTATTTTTACCACCCAATAATTGTAGCAAATTAATGATTTAATACATATACTCACTCTTTTTCATAACAAGTGTCATTTCGACATTTTTTAGCCAGATTCAGAAACATGTTAAAATTTCTATTATACTCCTACAAAAAAAAATGACTCTTTATATTGTATTTTATTTTATGTTTCATTAAAATTTTGACTTGAGGTGATTTATCAATATCTAAAAGATAAAAACACAGAATAATTCATAAAGCTATAGAAATATGAAAAAAAGTAATATCTTACATTAACAAAGCAATCGTGGAAGTGAAGACGAAGGATACTCGCAGCGATACGAGGATCCGATCTTAGCTCATTGATAATGATGTCACGTACGATGTTTGTGACGTTAGGACATGAAGTGTCATAGAAGGTAGGGGTAAGTTGAGCAGACGCATGAAGCATAAGACATCCCAATGTGATTAAGGTTGCCCAAGTAAGCGAAGTAGAAGCAGGGGAATTCATATTTTTCAAGAGAAAAAGAAAACTATTTAATTGGGTTTAACAGAGAATATGAGTAATGTCCATATCTTAAAGAATCCTTTTATAGGGCAATACGGGTCAAACCTGGAGGCTTTTATTTAATTTTTCTCAATTACAAGGGCTTTCTCTTGAACAGAAACGAAGGCTTTTCTTCTTGTCAAATATTTCAACTAACTAAAAGGTGTTATTATTCCTCACGATATGTATATGGATACTAAAAGGTTGGAAAAAATGTATATCGATACTAAACATTAAAAAAAAAAAATTAACATGTCAGATTATATATTGGTATACGTTTTTTTTTTATTGTTTAAAATTTAACTCAATATAATACATACGTACTATTTATGTTTAAAAATTAAAGTATTTGAAATAACTTGAAGAATAATATTAATATATGTATTTTGTCGATACACTTTGAAATAAGCTCTTTATCAAAAAAAACAAAAAAACTTTGAGACGTCGAAGTTCGAATATGCAATATAAACAAGATGAAAACATTCTTGTTTAAAATAATATTCTCCCGTTCACATATCTTAGGGTTTTACGAGCTTTAATTTATTGTCCGTTTTTGACGAATCAGAGTAGTTGGTACGTAAGATACATGTAATTTGTTTCTCAAATTATCTCCAATCATCCTTCTTTCCCCGCTTACCATATAAAATCTGCATGATATAAACATTATATCTAAAATGGACAATGCAAGTACTAATCAAGACTACTCCGTAATAGACAATAACCAAACAAACATTTGGATTGTTTTTGACACTTCAGTTCTTCTTCAATCTTTGCAAAGAGAATAATAGTAATATCCGTAATTGCAAAATTTTGTAACTTTACAAATAGTTATTTGTCTCAGACAGTTTATACTGGACTAAGAATAAACTAAAAACACAAGTGTTTCTAGTAATCATATTAAAATTGGAACCAAACTCCTTATACTAAAAAATTTTTGAAACACATAGAAAACCCTACGAAATTCTTAACGTAAGGATACATTTAATAAAAATATATACTAACCCGTGGAAATCCAAACCCTTAAACATGTTTTCGATAGTAAATCCAAAATAATTCTTGTATCAAAACCAAAACAAATCTTAGTCAGGACAAATCTTAGATTTTCTAAGGTCTGAAAATAAGATAACTTCTCAAAGACCTTAGAAATCTATTTGTCGTCACCCGCTAATAGACAAAAACAAACATCAACATGGCCAAGGGCCAATAGCTTTTTTTTCTTCCTTTTTTCTCTCTCTCTCTCTTTGACAATAAGATCGATCCTCGTGTCCGCCACGTTCTTCACCTACACTCCTAAACGGTGCCCTCGAACCTTTACGCAAGTTCCTCGTGATTTTTTATTTTCTTTTCATTTTTAACAGTTCTCAAACCCATCACAAAAAAAAAATCTAACCTCACTCAGAAATATGATTTCTGCCCGAACAATTTGTTTAAAATCTAGAATTGAACCAAACTAAATCTTAATTTATCAAATTTGCTTTGGTTAAAATCGGTAAATGGAAACAACCTAAACTAAAAATGAATTTCTATCCAAATTGAATGTGAAGCTAGTCTCCTACGTACTTATAATTTGTGGCTATGTAAGTAGATAACCAGGAAGAACGTTATCATTTTGTGGTTAAGGTCATCCTGACCGGAGAAACTCCATAGGAGCATAGCTAATAATGATATTTTGTTTCAAAGACAAATAATAACAAGAATGCAAGATCGAGTATGAACGGTGTCGTTTTCTGCTGGCAGGGCTGGGGCAATAATTGTTGTAGAAAATAAAAACCAAAAAATCATATAAAACGAGACTACCACACGTATCTATAGCGACTTATGATCCACACCGCACATAAAAAAAATGATTCTGTCTAAATCTTATCTGAAATATATAATTCAAATATGTTTGAGTTCGCTTGAAAAAATCTCTATAAAATCTCTGATTAATTTTGTGTGAAAATTGAAAAAAAAGCCACGTGAGTTCACAGTAACAACACGCAATCCTCAATTATAGAAGAGGTCCTGTCAACATCTTCTACCGACGACCAACAGATCCAACAAAAGCTGACTTTAACAGCCGCAGTAACAACTCTCGCCTTCGAGTCGTTTCCAAGTTGCAACACCACACGCACAATAATATTTTATTATCAAATGAATTCATAAAATTCTAGTAGTTTGTCCCAAAAAAAAAAAAAAAAACACGATAACTTGATCATGATTCAGTTCATGTTAGTATGTAACCCAAGGCGGCCACTCATTTTCATACAACTTAAAACCAAAAAGTTAGCTAGAAACCCACTTGTAATCGGAAAAGAAAAAGAAGAATAAAAAGACGAAAACACGTGTGACAAATATGACTAAGGAAAGCTACTTTACATTCAACATCGACATTATTAAATTTGAATAGAAAAAGTTTTAAAAACACACCAACTGGCAAACTTTATATGGAGTAAAATTCAAGAAAATACACGAAGTTTTCGAGAGCCCAAAAAAGTATATACAGACGCATTATGTTCCTAATTCTGCACTTACAAATTGAATTCTACGGTGGTCAAAATATGAATGAGTACCCAATAACTTCAAAGTTCAAACAAGGTGGAAATCAAACCAAGTTAAAGGCAAGTTCCTTTTGTGTGGTGTGGTGTATGGGAATATATTCTTTAGACTGTTTGCCATATATAAGAGGAATCAAACCAAATTAGAGTATATTATAAAAAGACATGACCATAAAATAAAGATACAGGTTAAAACCTTGAATGGATGATCCTCTCATCAAGGAATCGAATCATACAAACTCCATATGACTCATGAACACAGCCACTTTTTGTCACACGACTTAAAACCGAGAAATGAGCTAGGAACCACTAGTATTAGTACACAGAAAGAGAAAAGACAGAAACACATGTGATAAATGTGACCAAAGAGAGCCCGTTATGTTACACATAATACCAAAGCGAGAACAATTTATAGGGTCATAGAATTCTCATCAAATGGGTATGTTTTCGAGGAAAAAAAAAACCATATAATCTTTTATCAACTCAACATGTGTGAAAATGTTAGTGTCTTTAAAGAAAACCTCAACGACGCTCAAGAAGTTTAGGAATCTCGTGACGATAGGGAAACGAAAAGGGTGAGGTCTCGTCATTAGTTCTTGGTTTAAGACTCTTCTCTAAATCCAATATCATGATCTTGATCTCTTCTGTGGCTTTCTCACGTGAAACACTATATATTCCATCATATAACAATCAATGTCCCTACGTGATTTCTTTTATGCTCAAACTATATTAGATCATCACAAGATCAAATACTATATTATAGTTTGCATGAAGCTGCGACACAAAATTGATTTGTAAGGAGATGTGCCAATTACGACTAAAACCTGTAATTTTCGATCGTCCTATTCGTTGCATATTGTAGCTTTAGATTTTTGTACCACCTAAAACATAATATTCAGCCATTTCAGGGTTTCTTTTTTTTTTTTTCCCCATTAATTCAGGTTTCTCCATAAAAGTGTTCCTTAGATAGAAAAAAGATAGATAAGATATCTAGTTCCAATGGCACCTACAGACTTAACCAAGCTCTTCTATCTAACACTTGCAGAATAATGAAGTCTACTTTAGCAAATTCTAGCAAGCTTCCTCTAATCTTTCAGATGATAAGACTAAAAGATTAGCATTTTGGATAAAAACTGTATTTTCAGAAGGGACCCATTTTTAGATCCAAAGTTAGCTTTAGAACAAATTTTTGATAATCCTACCAACACAACCGCAATTTTTAAATATCCAACAAAATTGGATCAAAATCTTGATACCAAGAAAATAAAAACAAAAACAGATTCATCAGACTTATTGCTTCCTTCCTCTTCCTTTCTTCACAGGCTGTGTCTCCATCTGTTCTTTCCCAGTGACTTCAGAAAGATCAACTGCATTATACACCAATAAACCCAATAGTCAGTGAGGAGTTGAACTTCATAGCACCATAAAATCAAAGGAGATTGAATCTCTCTGTGTTTATATTTGGTAGGCGAAAATGAAAATTAAAAGGCCGAAGATTTTACCATCAGGTCCTCTAGCCATCAGGGTGAAGAATATGTTATTCAACTTCTCCATCTTCTTTGCTTCTTGTGCTTGGTCTGTCTTGAACTTGAGACACTGAGTTAAACAACAAGTATAAATAAAATTCACATAGAAACAAGAAGTTTTTTTTCGCTAAAAGGGTTTTCTAGAAAGAAACAAGAAGTTGATGCAATGCTTTCTATCAAACTCCGCCTAGATCAATGAGCTCTAACGTATCGCACTTTGACTAACAACAAACCACAAACATGCTTCAACATCCACCAAGAACCATTGCTCTGGAGAGTGAATTAGATCATATATATATGCAGGGCAAGACAAAATTCATCAAGACCTAAGACAACTAAGAAAATATCGACAATGTAGCCTATTAGCAAATCACATTCACCAAGCCAAAATCAAATTAACAACATAACTACAAGAAAGTACGAAGGGAAAAACAAACATAAAAGATAAATCTAGTAATCATCATGGAATCTTAAGTTACATTCTCCAAACCAGTATCACACCATCAAGCTATCATTCGACGAATCAGATATTCAAGTTCAATCGCACATATCGAATTCCATACAATTTAATTTCCAATTGAGAAGTATCTATAATAATGATAAACTCTAAGAAAAAGTGATCATAAAGAAGTGGACACAGCAATTACCTCTTTGTTATCAGTAACCTTGAGAACCAACTTGCCATCGCAGTGTCTATACTTCATCACATATCGAGTCTACACCACAAAATTGAATCCAAATATCCAATCATTAGAAACGAAACAGGTACAGATTCGAATCAATTATCCAGGTTTATCGAATTCCCAGTGATAAATCGAGTGACTATGCTCAAATAGCATAGAACAAACCAAATATCTACAAATCAACAGTAATGAATGAAATCGAGAAGGAAGAGAGCAAAAAGAGTTAAACCTACAGATTCGGGATCAGCTCGGAATAGCTGAACAGATCGATCCACGAATTCGTCCCATGAAACGATATAAACCATCTTGAATCAACGGATTTGATGCGATTGGGAATGTATGAAATCTCCGGGAGACTCGACGGAGAATCAGAGAGAGAGACAAAAGAGAGACGGCTTCTTATTTGTGTTTACGGAATTAAAAAATTGACTGATGATCAAACCGGAATAAACCGACTAAAATCGGACCGGTTCGTTAGTGTTAAGACTTTAAGTGGTTTTCTAAGTAAAAACCCTAACCGTTCTTCTTCGAACCTCTGCAACTTCTTTTTTTCCCAGCCAAATCTCTGAATCTCTCTGTTCTTTCACCATCATGCTCTCTCGTTTATTTCTTAGACCTTCGAATCTACGTTTCGTAACCCTAGTTTCGTCCAAATCGAACTTTCAGATCTTCTCTTCGTTTATCCGTCCGCTTTCCACCAACAGTAGCGGCGGCGGTGGAAATGGAAATGGAGGTAATCGGAATGATGTTCCGTGGAGTTTTACTGGAGTAAACGATGAAAAGTCCGGTCCTTTCTCTTCCGATGATTCTTGGGATTCTTCTGGAGTAGCAGGATCCGGTTCAGCTGGTGGTGAAGGGAAATGGCCGGAAGAGCCTAAGAGATGGAATATAAATGAGGAAGAGGATAAGGTTGTGTTCGATACTGGTGAAGAGGTGACGCAAGGGATTGAATTTGGTCGTGAGAGGAGAGCTAATAACTGGGAGGAAACTAAGAGATGGAATATGAAGGAAGGAGAGGAGAATGTCGTGTTCGGTGTTGGAAGTGAGGTGGCGAGTGGATTTGGAACGAGAGGAGAAGTGAAATCTAATGAATGGGATGTGTCTAAGCCATGGAATTTGAAGGAGGAAGAGGAAGGAGTTGTGTTTGATACTGGAGGTGAGGTGCCGTTTAGCTTTGAAACCAGTTTGGAAAATGCGGAGGAAGAGCGTTTGAAGAAGGAGTTGATTGAGAAAGAGGAGAAAGAGCTCTATGAGGTTATCAAGGGTGAGATTTTGTTAAATGTTTTGCTGGTTTTTCTTACGTTTTGATTTTGATATGCAATGTACTAGTACTTTGGAAATGTGTCTAGATTTGGAATGAGAGGACAAATGGGTAGCTGATAATGATCAAATGACTTGCCTTGTTAAGGTTAGATTCGGATTGGAGGATCATTCAAGTAGCAAAGTTTGTGTAATCAACCTTTTGATAGACATGTATGCTGTGTGGACGTACGGAGAAAGCTTGGATGTTGTAGACATGAGCATTTGGTTTAAAAGAGTTGTTCTTGAAGTGGATAGTATGGAGCTTACTTATGTTGCAGAACAGTTTGTTGCTTAATGTATGGTCTTTGTTATTAATTTATCACTAAACATGTTTGCGATTAACAATGCTCTGTTGAATGAACTGAAGAATTTTGCTAGTTTGATCACATGGATAAATAGTTGGTTCTGCTGCCAGTAAAATAGGCATCAGAAGTAGTGTAAGTTTTGGAAGTTGAACTGATTTGGAATTTTTACTATTGTAGGTCCTGATCGAGCATTTGGAGACCTTATTGCTAAGTCTGGTATAACAGATGAAATGCTAGATAGTTTGATAGCCTTAAAGGATTTCCAAGGGGTTGAAGGATTGCCTCCTCTGACTGAGATTGAAAACCTGCGACGTGAGAAAAGTTCAAAGAAGTCCTCAAGAGCTGAGATAGAACTCCAGATGCAAGAGGACATTGCCAAAGCACGGGTGAGACAAGTGGACGAAACAGGTAGAGCCTATGGAACCGGAAGAAGAAAATGTAGCATTGCCCGTGTTTGGATTGCACCTGGGGAAGGAAAATTTCTTGTTAATGAAAAACAATTTGATGCCTATTTCCCTATGCTTGATCATCGCGCTGCTCTTCTACGCCCACTTGCCGAAACTAAAACCTTGGGTTGTTGGGATATTAAGTGCACTGTTAAAGGTGGTGGTACTACAGGTAAAACCCCTCAACAGTGACCTTATTTTCTTTGACTTATAGTCACTCAGAGCTCGAATTTCTCTATTTACACGAGCAAGCGTGATTTATAGGATAGAGAATTTGGTACAAGTTAACATATTAGATTGCCATCTCTTTACAAAGATAAACACTTTTCCAAGCATTTAGTCTGTTCTAACAATGGTTAACCATGTACTCAAATGTTTGGTATGAAGGTCAAGTTGGAGCTATTCAATTGGGTATCAGCAGGGCTTTGCAAAACTGGGAACCAGATATGCGGACACCACTTCGAGCTGGTAAGATATATTGCACGCATCTTGTGATATAAAATCTGTGTAATCCTTTTAATGTTCTTTAGCAGAGATACAGTATATTGTCTGATATGTGTTTCCATTTGATAGCCAGTATGTGTGTGTAATCACGTCTGTAAAATTGATTGGTCTTGATCTATCTCGCTCTTTTTTGCATCTTCGATATGTTTCAGCTGGTTTTTTGACAAGAGACTCTCGAGTTGTGGAAAGGAAGAAACCTGGAAAAGCCAAGGCAAGAAAGAGCTTCCAATGGGTCAAACGTTAAATCCGAAAGCGCATACGATTTCTTCTTCTTTTTGTCTCTGTCATTTTCATCAGGTCATCTACTTATACCCGGTTTAGAAGAATCACCGGAAAATAACTTGTTCTTTTGGTTCGATCCCTTAGTTATCTTCTTGTATCAACACAATCTTCTCTTACGACTCGAGTCTTTGAAACTTGAGTTTCTTTTATTCTTTGAGTCGGACATATATTTTTGTATGTTTTGTTCCGACAATTTTTCCTGCTTCAAAAGATGCATTGATGTTTTTAAACATAATGATCAAATCACTATATGAATTATATTATTCAGTAAATTTTGATTCTTTTGATCAAACATTAAATAATCATAAATTGGTTACATTTGCTAATTGCTATATATATATTTGGACTGTAAAATCTTATCGAAAACAAAATTGGATAAACTCTCTGTTATACCATCCAAGAATCCAAATATGGTAAACATGACTTATGAGTTTGTGTAAAGTCTTGCCATATAAGGGCAATGGATAGATTTTGACATTTTGTTGATATCTTGAAGGTTCTATATCTAATATATTACGTGCAAGCGTCCACTCATTTAATTTCTAAACATTTCTTAACTCCTACTACAAGTACTAACAAAATTAACAATTTGCCAACAAAATCCTTAGACATCCTTTTTCTAGCAATCGAAGTAACTATTTAACTTTCATTAAAATAACATATTACAAGGACTATATAATACCTTCTTGTCTTTCTCATTTCCTTCTCCCAGCATCTTAAAAAAAAAAAAAAAAATCTCTTCCATTAAATATATATACACTTTGTCACAAATAGATTTTGCTTCATCCAAGATCTCGAGGATGGGTATAAAAGTTTCATCAAAGATCAAAAGGATTCTCGCATCCACAGGTTTACTGCCTATTTTCATTTTTCAACTACAACATGTACATTTTCTAATGCAATTTAATTTGTAACCAAACAAATAAAAATTCGAATTTCTCCTTTTGAAATGTTTCTCTTTATAGCTTCGGGTAGTTCAAGTCCCAAAGAAGGTAATGACGTGGATGTCCGAGAAGAATATGCAAACGCCTTCCGTACAGAATCATACAATCAGTTTTGGACACGTGTCATATATTTAAGCCGCAAAAAGTCTTACGTGTCTTCTTCTTCTTCTTCACCAATCGAATCATCCTCCACGTCAGCTCGTCTCATGTCATACCGTCTCTTCGCATATAATCTCCTAGACCCAGACCCAAACACTATCACCCGGATCCTGGATCTATCCCGGGTCGGACGATCCACCCGAACTCTCCTCTCTGATTACTTCTTGGAGACATCAAACGCTTTCTTGCTTTGCACGCTATTACTTAAAAACATTCACTGTCTTCGTTCTAAATACGAATCTCTGAAACCCAAATTTCAAACAGAGAATCATAATTCATTGGCTTTTATAGACCAATTCACGGAGCTATCAAGATGGTTCGACCCGTTTATTTCATCCGGTTCTCGGATCCAATTAATCAGATCCGGCTGTTTAAACCTGCTAAAACGGTTAGAGTCGAGCCGAGACAAGACACGAACCAAACTCAAGTTTATCAACGGACTGACTCATAGCTCAGGGCTTCTCGTTTTGGCTCTAACCACTACATTGATTGTAACCATAGCCTCTCATGCCTTTGCTTTGTTCATAGCCGGACCTACTCTTTTAACCGGTAGATTCAAACCAACCGGTTTAAGGAATAAGCTAACGAAAACAGCGGCTAGGCTCGACGTGGCTGCAAAAGGTACTTACATTTTAAGCCGTGATTTGGACACGATAAGCCGACTCGTGATTCGGATTAACGATGAGGTGGAGCACGTGCGAGCCATGGCTGAGTTTTGGGTCGGGAGAGGGTCAGGTCGGGTTCGAGCCGGTGAAGAAGTGGCTCGAGAGTTGAAGAGATGTGAAGAGAGCTTCAGTGAAGAACTTGATGAGCTTGAAGAACATATCTACTTGTGTTTCATGACTATCAATCGGGCAAGGAATCTTGTTGTTAGAGAGATTTTGGATTTGGATGATCCACCTCATTGTTCATTCGCTCCCAAATCCAAATAAAATTGTATTGATTTATTTATTTTTCATCTTTTTCAGTGGATTTTAGTTTTTTTTTTTCTTTTTCTAACCGTATATTATTTCTATGCTTACCGTCAATTGAACTATTTATAGTTTTTTTTTTTTTTTTTTTAAATTAACATTTTACTTCCATTTGGTATACTAATGTAATATATTTTGTGACAAAGCCTAGAACTAACACATTGGTTTCTTTTCTTTTTAAGCACCAATTTTTTTTTGGATATAAAAGCCCTACCTTGTCTTTGTAGAAGCCATTTTTTTTTTGGTCATCACTTGGTAGAAGCCATTTTAAGTTTTAACCATGCTATTTGTGACTCGGTAAAACATTATCATATACCGAAAGCCGGGGAAAGAGATTTGAAGTATTCCAACCTAACTCAACTCACTCGGTGCACTGCTCACATGGAATCCATCACCATACACTTTCTTTTTATAAAATAATTAAATGACCAAATTTTAACATTTGTCAAAAGAATCCCAAAATCCATCACATGTGTCAATGTTACGTTTCTCAATTGTTATTTATTCCAATTTTTTTTTAAAAATATAGGTCGAGAAATTAGGAAAATCGATTTTAAGTTTTTTAACAAAAAATTTGGACGGCCTCTTGTTTGGGTAGGACTTAGGAGTTAGGAGAGACTATTCATTAAAACCGAAGCAACTCTTTTTTAGGATTTTCTATCATCCAATTGTAGGTAAATCGGTTGACTCATAAAACCGAGTCAGCGACTCGTCTGAACCATAAAACCGAGTCAGCGACTCGTCTGAACCATAAAAACGATTCCAATTCGAGGAATCTCACGAGTTCTCCACTTTTATATAAAGTCACTTTGTTAATATGGAAAATTGAACAAAAATGCTTGTACAAAAGTTAATCTAGAGATACAGAAGATTGAGAGCAAAAGGGAAAAAAAATTATGGGCAGTATTGGAGAACTCGGTGGAGGAGACAAATTGGTCTTAGATGTGGATGAGACGATCTTCGTCGCGGTGGCGGAAGATGTGGAGAGAAGCAAAACGACACTGTTATGGGCGGCGCGAAACTTCTCCGGCAAGAAGATTTGCTTGCTTTATGTTCATCGAACTGCTCGTTCGGCCTCCTGGAGTGAGATCTTCTTCTGCTCTCTCTTTCTAAATTACTTATTTGTGGTGAATTATGGTTTTTTGGATGTATAGATCTGTCTGTTGAATTTTAAACCTAGATGTAATCGAAATTTCTGAGTATATTTTTGTTTGTTTTATAAAAAAAAATCTGAGAATTCTGGAATTTTGGAAGTTTTCTATGCATAATCTTGTAGCTGACAATGGAACTTCTCTTTGATTGCTACGGATAGCAAAGAAATGTATAATTGTGTTATCTATATAAAGAGGAAGATAAACCATTTAAAAAAAAAAAAAACACTTTCATGATCAGCTATTCAAGAGTTTGGAAGAAGTAAACAAGGGGTTCTAGGATCTTAATATCAAATTGAAGTTTATGATACCGGGATGATGATGACTGTAGTTTGGTTAGATAAGATTAACTATGGTTTTCTGCAAAACACAGTAACCTTGTGTTGGTTTGCTTTTTTCATCAATGTTTAGATCCAATTTGTCTTAGAGCTAGAAAGTTTTCTTTCCTTGTAGAAGCAGGACATTGATGACTTTAGCTACTATTTATAGCATTTTTTTCCTTTTCCGTTCATTTCTAAGGATGTTAAGACTTGTTTACCTACAGCGCACAAGAAATTTGTTGGTGGTTCTTTTAAAAAACATGATGTCAAGGTGATTGAGCGCGTTGAGAAACCAAAAGTGGATGAGCTGATGAATTCTTATCTTCATTTTTTATCTGAAACTGAGGTATCAATTCTTTTGTGTGTGTGTGTAATGTTATTGATTGTAATCTCACGCAGGCCATCAGTTAGCCATTTTGGTGCACAAGTTTAATTCGAAATAAGGCAACTCACTTTGAATATTCCTGTTATCTTGGTGGTTGCAATTGTTCATATAAATATTGTACCTAAACGGAAAACCTTGTGGCGTGTTCTTTGGGTCGTAATAAATGTAGAGCTTAGACTCTGTAAATTAGTAGGCATTCTTATTCAAGACCCTTTCAAATGATAAACTAACGAATTGACATAGTTCTTTTTAGGTTCAAACAGATAAACTTTGCATTGCGGGGCATAATATTGAGGAGGGTGTTGTAGAACTAATTGCTCGGTACAAGATTAAGTGGTTAGTAATGGGAGCTGCATCAGATAAGCATTACTCATGGTAAGATATGATTCTATATTTTATCGTATACTTTTCAAATGTTTATTTTCTCACCTCTGAAATTCATATTATCAATTTTTAAATTTGAGATAACAGGAAAATGACGGATTTAAAGTCCAAGAAAGCCATATTCGTATGCAAAAAAGCTCCTGATTCCTGCCATATTTGGTTTCTGTGTAAAGGTTACCTAATCTTTACAAGGTAATTTTTTTTCTTCCTTTTGAAGGTTGTTGAATGAGATGTGTTAATCATCGTCTTTCCCAAGCTCAACTATTAGGATACATCTGTAGAAACTTCGAAATAATATAATACGTGCTGGCACTTTGGTTCTCGAATTTAGCTAGTCTACCACCTTCAGTCAACTGCTTATACTATCTGTTTTTGTTTTCTACCACAGTATCACTATTCATTTAACTAAAAGAAACACTCTTAAAAACAGGGCAACAAATGAGGATAGTAGTAGCACACAAACAATGCCCCCCCTAGTACAGCTTGATTCAGATAATGAGACAAGGAAATCAGAAAAGTTGGAATCCTCTTATATGAGGAGAAGATTAAGATACTGGCGTAGCCTCCTTGAACAAGGTAGCGACTGGCTTGGATTTTGCAAGTTCCCTCGGCATATCATTTTCTTTGCTATCAAGTTGTATCTGTCTCTGTATGTAACTTTGTTACAGAATTGTGCAGATAGTGAGAAAGACACAGGTCAATTGGAGAGAGAGAAGGTCGAACCAAGACCAACTCCTCATTTTTCTTCAGATTCAAGTTCTTCCTTTGGAGAGCCAGTTGGTCCTGAGCCACTTGGCCCAGAATTGGTTGACTCAGATACATTAACCACCTCAAATGTTAAGGTAAGAGGAATTTGCTTCATCTTTCCTTTCATATTGATGATGCTATAAGTCTCTTAAATACTTCCTTCACGTGAAAAGACTACTATGGCAAGTAATTATACGTCTCTTCAAGGTCTTGATATAGATATGTCATATGATTTAAAATGTGACTTTGTGGAAACAATTTATGAAGAGTAATATTGTCTTTGCTATAGTTGAAGCTCTGCTTAAAGTAAACATGATGCTGTATAGTTTTTAGTATGAACAAACATTTAAACCGTTTTGTAATCGGGTGATCCTGTGGAGTTTCAGGAAAAAGAGCGTGAAGGGGATGTAGCGCGCAAAGTTAACAGGTATGATAAAGCCATGCATGATATTGGCCAATCAGAGAGAACTGTCTATGGGGAAGCTGAGAACAAATGGAAAGAGAATGCCAGTACCACGGAGGCTTTATGCAAGGTTATATTTCCATACATTTCTCAGTTATTAAAGAAAAAGTGATGATAGTTTTCAAAGTGATAGTCTCTATCCATTTCTGCTAGTAGTGCGATTAAATTAGTACATCTTGTTACCACATGCAAAAAAGGCTTTACATAAAGAAATATTTCACGGTACAGATCTTCTTTGGTTGATGAAAAAAAATACATGTAGATCCATCTGCCTTTGTGGACCACAACAAATGAAAAAACAAAAGAGTGTAGATTCTTAAGATGAGCAAGCTTCGCTCAGAGGGCGCTATAGATTTTGCTGTCAAAAGCTATATATAGTTGAATAGTTGATGCCAATGCCTGGAGATTCTTAAGCCGCACTGGCACTTTTTCTAACTAGTTTTTCCCGGTTTTAATTTTTTTTTTCTTTTTTTCATGCCATCTCACAGGCTAAAGCCTTGGAAGGCCTATGCATCAGGGAGTCGAGCCAAAGAAAGAAATTGGAGGAATTGCTGGAAAAGGAAAAGCATGAAGTAACAATGGTAATAGAGCAGAACAATGGATTCATGAAAGAACTTCAGATGGTTCAGGGTCAGAATCTTAAGTTGGAAAGCCAGATAAGGAAACTGAAAGACTTGGAAAAAGAGCATGGTGAGAAATTTGATACGGCTATGGAGCTCTTGAAAATTTTTAGGCAGAAAAGGGATGAGATCCGGGTCGATCATGAGAACGCAGTAAAGGAAGTAAACTCACTGAGAAGACTGATTAAAGGAGATAGTGGAGAGTCTTCGGGATCACAACTGCTCGAGTACTCTTTTATGGAAATCAATGAGGCTACTAACGAATTTGATCAATCCTGGAAACTTGGAGAAGGCAAATACGGAAGTGTCTACAAAGGGAATCTTCAACATCTTCAAGTTGCTGTAAAGATGTTGCCCTCATATGGATCTCTGAATCACTTTGAGTTCGAGCGTCAGGTAAAGGACCTTATGTATAAATACAAATAAATTTGAATTAAATATATATATATATGTCTACATCGTCGAAGTTTTTTACAAATTCTGATTGTTTTCTTTGGAGTTTAGGTGGAAATTTTAAGCAGGGTAAGGCATCCAAATCTAGTAACACTGATGGGTGCTTGTCCAGAGTCTCGGTCTCTCATATATCAATATATTCCTAACGGAAGCCTCGAAGACTGCTTTTCATCTGAGAATAACGTTCCTGCGCTTTCATGGGAATCTCGGATCAGGATTGCCTCTGAAATATGCTCTGCTCTCCTGTTTCTTCATTCAAACGTTCCTTGCATCATTCATGGAAACCTAAAACCATCCAAGATTCTCCTGGATTCCAATCTCGTCACCAAAATCAACGACTACGGGATCTCTCAGCTGATTCCGATCAATGGAGTCAACAAATCTGATGTTCATGTAGATCCGCATTACTTTGTTTCTGGTGAAATGACACTGGAATCAGATATATACTCGTTTGGGATCATTCTCCTTCAGCTTCTGACCAGAAGACCAGTTTCTGGCATACTGAGAGATGTCAAATGCGCTGTGGAGAACGATAACATCAGTGCAGTACTGGACAGTTCAGCTGGAGACTGGCCAATCGCACGAGGCAAAAAGCTAGCTAATGTAGCCATCCGTTGCTGTAAGAAAAACCCGATGAATCGACCAGACTTAGCCGTGATACTACGGTTTATAGATAGAATGAAAGTACCAGAAGTTCCTTCATCAGAAGTATCATACACGAACCAAAAAGTTCCACGTCGGCCTCCTTCTCATTACCTCTGCCCCATTTTCCAGGTGAGTTTCAATGCCTAAACAAGATTTAATGATCAAGGAATAAAACAAAACTCTAACTTAATGTTTGTTGTCATCGCAGGAAGTGATGAAAGATCCTCTGATAGCAGCAGATGGGTTCACTTACGAAGCAGAAGCAATTAGAGAATGGTTAGCGAATGGGCACGATACATCGCCCATGACAAACCTGAAGATGGAAGATTGCAATCTCTTACCTAATCATGCTCTTCATCTAGCTATCCAAGATTGGCAAAACCAATGGTGATTTACCTTTGCCTTTCTTTTTCAGAGAACAACATTGCTACAATTCAACTCCCCCATTTTTTAGCAAATTGTCACTTTGTAAATTTACCCCAAAAAACGTATGGAAATATATATAAGCCTTACTACGTATATATATGTCGCATTTATACTTATTCGAAAAAGATTACTTGTTTACCCATTTGATTAAAGTAACAAAGTTACACATAATTCGACGTCGTTTGTTTTGCCCGCCAAAAAGAAATTATAAAGCTAAAGCGTTGAAGAGAAGTTTTATCTGCATTGTCATTTGACTGTTAGGTATTTGGCAAATCAGAGTCATCAGACATACTTTGCGTCCTCACCTATACAGAATTTCACAAGTCACCATCATCATCATCAACATCATTGTCTCCCATGGATTTCGCAGATACCGGAATCAACCGCTCGGATTCTCCTATCTCCGATCAAGACCACGACCTCCGAGATTACTCTTCGTTAGACTCTGAACTTATCCGTCTCCGTAGCCAGATATTCGAGTGAGTTTATCGGAAAAACGATTTGATTAGAGCTAACCACGAGTTATCTAACGAGAGAGATGCGCTTAGGCGAAAAAATCGTGAGCTTGAAGCTCGAATTTCAGAGGCGGCGATGATTAGAGAGGAAATGAAGAAAGATTTGGAAGTTTCTAGAGAAAGAGTCAGTGAATTGGAAGGAGATTCAATAGAAAAATCCAGATTACTATCGAGTATTTCAGAATCTATACGATCTTTGGAAAATAGCTTGTTGAAAGGTGGAAGAAGGAAACTGGAATCAGAGGAATATACTTCTAACTCTGTTTCGGAGTTAGTCAAGGAGGTTGAAACGAAGGTAGAGACGTTAATGGAATCGATGGAGAAGAAGAAGATGGAGCTACGTAGAAGTGTGGAGTTCTTGAAAGAGGAGAACAGAGACATCAGTGTCTTGTTAAGGGCTGCTTTGTCTGAAAAACAAGCTGCGGAAAAGCAACGAAGAAGAAGAAGAAGAAGAAGAAGAAGAAGCAGAGAATGGTGTCGTATGTTCATTTTTTTTAGTCACATTCTTTTGAAACAAAGGTTTAAGTATAGTTCGCTTTTGTAAATGAATCTATTGAAAGTCTACAGGTTATAGTAATAGAGAAGACAATGAAGAATCTACGGAAAGAGATCTCTCAGCTGAAGATATCCTTGGAAGAATCAAGGTAAGCTTTTTCTTTTAACTCAATCCATAGATGATGATGGATTATGGTTAAGCGTCGATTTTGAAAAATGCGTCAGAAACATCTGAAAAAAAAATGAAGAAAGTTGCAATTTTCTTGATGTTTTGACAGGTTAGAAGAAGAGCGGTTGAAGAAATTTACAGAGGAACAAGCTCAAAAACTTGAGAAGAAGACAATGTATATCGACAAGCTGCAAAATCGAGAGAAATTTCTAGCTCAAAACGTAATGTACTCGCTGATCCATAGCTTCTGTCCTCCTCTCTATTTCTCAATTTTGTCATAAATCACTTACTCGAGAGAGCTTTCTTACTGAACTAAAGGTGGAGGAGCTAGTGAAGGTAATAAGAGAAGCTTGTGATCTAGAAGTTGAAGCCGGGCAGCGCGAAGTCGAACAACGCGATCAACTCGTAAGTTTCATTCACTATTCCAAACTTAAAAACCTTACCAAAACCGATACAAAGAACCATAACTAACAAAAAGTCCACTTTACAATCAGGTAGCGGTTTTAAAGGCAGAGGTTGAGAAGTTGAGATCAGCATTGTCGATATCAGAAGGAAAAATAAAACTGAAAGAAGAATTGGCCAAAGCTGCAATGGTAGCAGAAGAAGCAGCTGAGAAATCGCTACGATTGGCAGAGAGAAGAATAGCTGAACTTCTCAGCCGCATTGAGCATCTCTACCGCCAATTGGAAGAAGCAGAGTCTATAGAACGCAGACGGAGAAAGTTTAGATACGTTTGGTGTTGGCCGTTGTGGCGTTTGCCTACAGCCGCTGCTCCTGCTTTGACTTCTTCTAGCAGCTCTTCATACATAAGCAATAGAGCATTGTTACGATATGATTCATGATCTAGTAGTGTTTTAACAATGTTGTCTGGAATATGACCATAGAAGGGTCATTGTTTTGTTTATATAGTATAAGAAAGACATAAATGTTGCAGAACGCAATAACAAAACACTAAAAACTTCTTTAAAAAGTCAATAGAAATGCTGATTGATTACAGTCAAAGAAGTTTTTAATCTAATGAAGTTCATCCCTAATACCGTTAAGTAGGTTATTTATTTAAATGAAAAAAGCAATTACATTTCAATTCCAAGCATAATTACAAAACCGTGTTAACTTACAAGAAAAAAACACACAAGCTTAGGAGCCTTGTCGACTTAATTAATCTGATCATCAATCACATCCGCAACATTACTTCCACAACCATAAAAAAAAAAAAAAAAGCTTCAAACTTTATTCACTATTACTTAACCTTTTTGCACATTCACCATGTTGGACGAGGAAACAATGGTTGAACATCTGACGAGGAAGACGAAGCCACAATACTAGAGGCTGGAGCAGTGACACCAACGGTCCACGAATCATCTATGTCTATCATCTGCATTCCTTTTTCATCTTCGTCATCATCATCATCATCATCAATTTCAACCTGAACTTGTGAATCCTCTGACAATGAACAAATTTTCTCCAACTCGGTAAAAACTTCTCTCATATTTGGCCGCTTCTTTCCCTTTGAGTTTAAACAACTTTTCGCCAGATTTGCCACCGCCATTACTTGTTTTTCTTTGCAACCGTCTCTTATCCGAGCATCAATGATATCCATTAATCTGTTCTCCTTCATGGCAGCTCTGAAATGATCTGCCAAACCCTTTATTTCTTGAGGATTCATAATGGTTATAACAGGTTTTTCTCCTGTAATAAGCTCCGCGAGAACAACTCCGAAGCTATAAACATCACTTTTTTCAGTATATTGGCTTGATCCATAATACTCTGGATCTACATACCCGACTGTACCTGAAATAACTGTTGTCCAATGAGTTTGATCTACTGTTATTGTTCTTGAAGTACCAAAATCAGACACTTTAGCTCGGTACTTTTCATCAAGTAGTATGTTTGTCGACTTGATATCTCTGTGGTAAATAGGAGAACACGCAGAATAGTGAAGATATGATAGAGCTCCTGCAATATCCACGGCAATACGCATACGTATCTCCCAAATCATTGTGTAGTCATCAAACTCTTCATGTATATGTTGGAAGAGGTTCCCATTGAGGATAAACTCGTAAATCAGAATAGGAACTTCTGTCTCAAGACAACATCCTAAGAGCTTTACGACATGTCTATGATTGATTTGGGAGAGAATGACGACCTCGTTGATGAACTCTTCTAGTTTGTCTTCATCTACAACTTTGGATTTCTTGACTGCAACAGTTCTGCCATCTACAAGCATTCCCTTGTACACAGTTCCTTGACCACCTTGCCCAAGAATCCTGTTTTCGCTAAAGTTTTCAGTGGCTTTCTCCAACTCTTTCGTGTTGAATATTCTTGTCTTTTCCACGTTGCCTCTTCTTGTATTTAACTGTTGTTGCAACAATAGACCTCCATTCCGTTTGAAGAACTTCTTTTGGCGCCTTACCATCCTTCTCTTTATTAGAAACTTTCTCAACCACCATGTTCCACATACGAGGACTAATACACCAAAACCTGAACCAACCCCTATACAACCCCCACAAGCAAACTCTTTAAATCATTACCTATTTATAATTAGCCTTAAAGTTGTGACTGAATCTGGAGAAAAACTCGGTGACGTACCTGTCATTATTGCTCTAGTATTATCGCCAAAGCAGATAAAATCTCCCGGCAAATTCACACAAGTGTCGCTTTCTCTACAATAGGTCAAGGATTTGTTTTTGCATTCATCGATATCTATAAAAGGAAAGGTCATACATTAATTGTCAACTTGCAAGTATTCCAATGTTTTAGACGTACACACGAGAAGAAGAAGAAGAAAAAAGGGATAGCTTAAGGAACATGTACTGACCTGTGCATCCGTTTAAGATATATGCGTTACCTGTGTAACCCCTGTTGCATCCACAACTTGCATAACTATTCTCAGAAATGGTAATATTGTCGCATATGCAGCTCATTTTGCGAGTATCATACGTAAAATTCCGGTAGTCTTTTTTACTTCTACAGCTCAAGGAGTCTAGGAACGAAAGATTCTTAGTCTGAATGACCCATCCTAGATTAACCGTAGCATATCCCTTAGCAAATAACAGTTCTGGTTTGGTTCCATTCAATAAATTGTAGTTATCATCTGATAAGAAGGCGACTTTGCATTCTTCTTTTCCCATCGAGTTCTCATCAGTTCTCTCTATTCTGACACCAATGACCTGTTGGGGCTCGTAAGGTATACTTGTCCGGCAGCATCCTTTACCGTCACAGCTTGTTTTGTCTCTCGTACAATCCTGGTTGCTGACAGAATTGGACATTGTGTTGTTGGAGCACCCAGTTTTGTCAAAAAACGGAATGTTATTGTTATGAAACTCTGTTTTGGCAGTGCAGTTTAACTCGCATACCACCTTGCTAGGCTCAATGTTCGTCAATGACACCTTACTTTTGCAACCAACCGCTATAAGGTAGTTGTTTCTCTCAACGAAATATGGGCTTCCCGTTAAATTCAAAGGTGATCCAGTCGCTTTCCCATCGTTGGAACATCCCCTGGATGTTATTGGGATTCTGACACGGACTGACCCGAATATTGCATAATAAGAAGAACCGTAATCGCCGTCCGGGAGAGAGATATTCACAACAGTCATGTTAAACTTTGAAAGGCTCGGGTATTTTCTACCCTTTGAATTTTCAAGACAGTCTATTTTGTAATCGTCGTTGAGATAGCAATCTTTATTACTAATTCCAAATGGGTATGGGATCTGAATATTTCCACATTTGGGTCGACAATAACTCGAAACAACGATAACTGATGAATTAAGGATGAGCATAAGTAGAAAAGAGACGAGAATCAAGAAAGTGTACTTGTGATCGAGCTTCATGGTGGAATGAGTTTGTTACTTGCTAAACAAGTAAGCAGGACCGCCTTTGTGCGTAGAAAGAGAATGATCAAGGAAAAGTTCCGGTTACCAGCGTTATAGCTCCATAAACGTCTCTAGTTTCATAAGAACTACTTGGAAATACTTTGGGACAAGTTTGGGTACAGAGCAATAATCCCATTTACATTTCTTTTTCGTTACGGTTTCCCTTTAGAATAATTCAACCAAATACGTATGAAGCTAAGCGTCAACGCTGTTTTCTAAAAAGTTTAACCAAGTCTTCTCCTCTTCTCCTTTTACAACTTCTAAAAAGAGAGAAACGTTCATGCTACTAATGATTATATGTAGATAATATAAGTATAAGGTCTAATTCTCATCTTATTGGTCTAGTTGGCAGCTATTTTTTTTTATAAAGAAAATGATGGTTGTTATAAAATACTAGGCAGCTCTTTTTCAAAGATAACATATACATATAAAGAACGACGGCGATGGGAGAAAAGAAACCAGAAAATGTTACAGTGACGACGAAGAAGATCACTTCATCGTGCGACGTGGAGGCGTTGAAGAAATGCTTAGAAGAAAACAAAGGAGATCACTCAAAGTGTCAGTCTCAGGTAGAAGCTTTTAGATCTTCTTGTTCTCTTCCTCAACCCAAGAAATAAACCCTAATTCCCTAATTCGACTTTCGAAGTTAGGAGAATTCTTCTGTAATAAAACTCAGACCAATGTGGTCTCTATGATAATGATTGTAATGAACAACTGTTGTTTTTACATATTACAATATTTAGAACAAGATCGATCAGTCACGTAAATCTGATTTCTCGAATGTCAAGTTACCAGATTCGTCTCTCTCAAAGAGACGTTCAATTAGCTCGTCCCAACTAACTCGACGTTTCCTTCTTCTCCTGTACGATGGCCTAAAAGATGAGGATGATGATTCACCCACAATTGGTGCAATGGATTCTGTTTCTTCTTCTTCTTCTTCTTCCTCTGTTTCTTCTTCTTCGGTTTCGTCTTCTTGAGCTTTGTCAAATGTTCCGTACTCAGAGGATATTGAGTCAGCGTGAGGAACATCTAACGTTACTGCTCGTCTTAATGCTGCTCTGTACTCAAGATTATGTTCTCTTGCTAATGATTCTTGCCTCTCCATCCTTTGCTTCTCCGGAATCTCCATTTTCTTCTCCTTCTCCAACATTAGCTGAAGAAGTTTCGCAGACGCAGATTAGAATAATAAGCGGTTAAGAGGATTTTTCGTGTCTAGCGAGGTTGGTGAACACACACTTACGTTGAGAGCTCTCTGAGCTTCTCGTTCGATCCAGATGATGGCGTGATCTGAAGTTGCATTACAAGAAAGAACAATGTGTTCGAACCTTCCGTCTACTGGCACTGCGGTTTTCACAACCGGAGGATGTCTTCCCAATCTGCAAGAAACAATTCCCGAAACATGGTCAACATAGCTCACATGATCCCAGAGCATAAATGTAATGTTACATTTGACATTTGAAATTGTAAACTAAGTAGGCTCATTTTATTGAGATTGTGGGTTACTTTAGAAACAGGGTTCTTTATACCTGCAAGGCTTTCTCTCGACGATGTGATACATACGACCAGGAGCGTAAAGCCGTCTAGGATCTTTGAGCATCTTCTGTTCTGGAACACATGTATCCATCATACACCTTATGCATAGCAAACATGGCAAACTGGCCACAGACATACAAAAAAACGTAAAGCCTTTACAAGTAAGCAAAGTAAAGATGATCAAGACGTCCTACAAAACAAAGTGAACTAACAAAAGCACTTTCAAACTATAAGAAAACTCTCCATGATGAGAACAGAGAGTGCCAAACGCCCTATAGTCTCCTAAAAGGACCGATTTTTTCGGGTTTTCTGTTGTGTGCTATCGTTTTAAGTTTCGAAAAGAAAAAAACGTGCTTTCATTAAACCTTTTGCATATAGAATGGTATAAATGTTCAAGAAAATACAGATAATTTTTTGAGACATAATGAGAGAGCTTTACCAGAATAGAGACTTGAATATGTCTTCTAAAGGTGTAGCTGTCCTGGGCAAGAAATCATCCTAAAGCAAACAGATAGAATAAACACAAATACTTTAGATCAATTTGATTTATAAGCCAAAAACATGTTTTGGAAATTTAGACACACCTGAAGCACGACAGAGTTGATCACATCTGCATATCTGACAGCCAAATTCAATGACATACACCTCGCAGGCGCGATAGCGAAACACCTAACTCTCTTTCTATCAATGTTCCCTAATCTCTCCGGATGACGAACCACTAACAAAGCCAACATTGTAGCTACACCAGATCCAAGTGAATGTCCAGTAAAAGTCAGAGTATAACTCGGATACTTGACAACCAATTCTTTCAAAACTTTACATTCCTCATCTAACACATAACCAGCAGACTTCAACAGCCCATTGTGCACATAACCACCATCAAATTTCCTTTCACCAAGCTTATTATCCAAAAGCATTGCGTAATCACTCTCTTTCGCCAAATTCAACCCCCGGATCGCGACAACTACATCTTTATGATCATGATCAAGATACAATATATAAGCAGGAGCACGACCCTTAGTGTCTTCATAAGTCTTCTTTAGAAGCAACAAATCAGGGTTGATCCCATATCCTTCAGGAGGCTCCCATAAAGGGTTTCGAATATCATCCTCGTAAACCGCTAAGATGTAACGACAAAACCGAGGAACCGGTTCGAATTCATCAGTTGTTGCAAGTCCCCAATCTTCACTGTCGTGACCAGCCGTGTGAAGACAGCGTTTATAACCCCAACGTACACAACCAATGCAGTAAACACATTCTAAAAGAGGGCAACAACCACAAAAAATCGACATGAACAGATTCGATTCACACAGAGTAATACCTTATAACAACATCATCATCATCATCATATAGCAATGAAGCACGCTATAAGGATCAACGGTCAAAACATAAACTTTAATGTTGAAATAAAGAAATTTCGAAACTTTACTACTCCCAACTGAAGAATCTTGAAATTTTTTGACTGGAAGATGTAAGACTTGAACAAGAAATCAGCAAACAAGTGAATCAAGTTAAAAGCAAGGAAAAAAGGTCAACTTTTTGAATCGATAAAATTGAAGATTGAAGTCCTAATTGGTACTCTATAGAGATAAACATGGGAGGAGGATTAGATCCAACTAGTAATACAGTATGTTTCTATTCACTTATGAAATTTCCTGGACGAAATCAAAGTGAGAAACGATGAGCTTAAAGCACAAATCCAGGTCTATGAATTTGAGGGAAGGTGTAGAGTTATAGAGCGGATTAGAGCCCTGGAAAATGGGAGAAGAAATGAAATTCACGCCATAGAAGGAGAAGAGATTTTTTTTTTTTCCTTTTGTGATTTTTTTTTTTTTTTTTTTGTGGTTTTGTTTGTGTTTTTTTTTTTTTTTTTTTTTTTATTGTGGCAGTGACTTTGGCGAAAATTGGAGAGCTTTAGAGCTTGCTGTGTTGTGTGAACATAAAATATAAAAATAGTTTTTTTCCAAATTTTAGTTAAGAGTTTAAATTTCGAGAAAAATAATTATTGAATTGATGATGAAAATTGAAAAAGGGAATCAAAATATACAATTAACAATAAGTTTTAGTAGTTGTTGTAGACTTGTAGTTTTGTTATTCCCAAATAAGTAGTAGTTGATATTTATCGAATAGATGGTGTCACTGTTGTAATTGTAAAATCTGGAAATTTATGTTGTTTTTTATCCAAACAGAAAAACAGATTCAACCAGAGTGGTTTGGTGATTTTAAAAAAATTGTATTACACATACAAGATTTTCAACTAATTTCTTGCCGTCTGGTTAA